>CAOLHI010001609.1:0-577771 GCA_948474755.1 Ctenosaura bakeri
GATGTGTCAGAATCTGGGAATGGGGGTGAGGTTGCCAACCATAGTGTACAAATAGTAGCTTGGATTAGTGAGCATGAAAGAACAATGGATGTTGCTAGCCTTTTCCCCACCCATTTTGTCATCTTAGATCCTGGCTTATTGGCCATAAAAGCTACAACAACTGTGATGGTTTTGGCCATCAAGCAAGAAAGAACTACTGAGAAGACAATTCCAAAAGCTGCTTGTCGGAGGAGACATGTCATCTTCTGAGGCTGGCCAATGAATAGCAAAGTGCAGAGGAAAGAGAGCAGGAGGGAGAGCAGAAGGGTGTAGGAGAGGATCCGATTGTTTGCTTTCACAATAGGTGTGTTGTGGTACTTCATAAATGTTGCTAACACCAAAGCCACAGTGAAAGAGAGGGAAACAACAGCAATCGCCAAACTTCTTCCCAAAGGTTCATCATAAGGCAAGAAGATTATAACTTTGGGAATGCAAATGTCTTGGCTTTTGCTTGGATAATAACCTTCTTGACATTGAAAGCATCCATCCATGTCTGGAAAAAAAGAAAGGTGAATTTACCTGAAATTGATATACTTGGTTGTTCCATGGTAAACATTTCTATAAAGCAATGCTCAGATTTACATAATTTTGAATGTTTGGAAGAATTCAGACAGGAAGGTTGCATGGTTCTTTAGTATGTCTACTTAGACAAGCATGGTCCAGAATGTCACAAGTGACTAGTGACTAGTAACTGAGGGAATCATGACTGCCTGTTAGATACTAGGTCTAACACTGTACAAAGAAAATACTGGTTTAGGACTTGACTCACTCCTTAAATACACAAAATCATGCCAATATCTATAGGAAGGAGGCTTCACTGGATGTGCATGTGGAAAGATGGAATCTTCGTAGAAGTTCATATTGTGCATGCTGATATGGAGGGAAGGTAGTTAGTTGAAGGTCCGCTTCTTGGTCACAAATTATAAAAACACGTGAGCAGTTTAAATTAATAAGTTTTCTTTCATCTCTATATTACAGGACTGAGATTATTACTCCTTCCATCTTATCTGTACTTGCTGCTGTATATTTTGCCCATCAAAAAATTCTACATTCATGTTCATGATGATAACATATGTTAGTTAATAGAAGCCATAAGTTCTTATGGAAAGTTAGGGAAATCTATCTGTATGATCCCTTGAGGATCACAATCCCATAGTCACAATAAAAATAGCAACATTTGCAGTAATTGCTAGTAACATGAAAGCTATAGACAAGTCTTGAGTTCTAAATTGTTCTCCCTCTGTCTTTCACTCTCTGTCTCTCTACGTTTACAATTTATATCAGAGATATGTTTTAGAAGTAAGATGGTTTTAGTATTAGTGCTAGCAAGCTTTTATTTTGCTCATTTCTCTCAGTACACACTCTTATTTCTTACAATTGCCATGACCACAGGCTTGATGGTAACTATATGTCTTGATGTTGAAGTGTTGGATAAAGTCTGTACCTCTTACCTGTCTGGTTGGAAATCTCCCCTTCTGGACAAGGAAGGCAATCGTAACAACAATATGGCTTCCCTTCCTTCTTTGCCCTTCGATATCCTTGGGGGCAATTGTCATTACATAGTGAGAGTGGCCGTGTCTGTTCGTAAAAGAAAGAACAAAATATTACAGCATTCTGGAGAACCACAACAAAGAGTTGTCAGCGCAGACTGCATCTCCATGCTCTCCAATTAAACTGCTATGACCAAAGAAAAAGGTCAATGAAGATTGCCTGAGATCAACAAATCTGGGGCAGAAGCAAAGGGAAGAACCAATGGAACCATTTAGGTTTCACTCAGTTTCTTATTTTTTTCTGACCTGTTGTTCATCAACATACACTTTTTAAAAAGTCTGCTCAAAAGTCACATGGATATAACTTCTCTTTATTTGCACAGATTACCCTGTCTTACTCCCTTTCAACTGAGGTAGACAAAATGCTATCAAAAGGGACTGAGAAGGATGTGAAAAGGCCAATATTTGTATCAGTATCAAATTGGAATCCAGAGTGGCTCTTTCAGCACAGGACTTATTCTCAGATGACATTGCTTTTACACACATGTGCACACAGGGTTTATTCATACTTTCCCTCACTTTCTCCTCAAGCCCCCTCTGACCTTGCATGTAGGGAAAATTAGGGCCACTTAGTGTCCAAAGATATTATTACCAAACATCTATGTCTACTTGAGAAATGTAAAAAAAAAAAAAAGGTCCTTTCTCGTATGCAAACTGCAAAAATAAAATAATCAAATCAAATCAAATAACGTTTCCTGTGAGGAGGTTAGGACATTTTCCCTTGGCCTCAGAGTGTTCGCACATTGGTGAGAATGATTTTTGTGCAAGTTGCACAAAGTGGATAGCTGAACTATGATAGGTGCTGCCTGGTTGTATGGCATTCTAAAAATTAGAGATTTGAGACAGCTTGTGTGTTACTTTGTCAGCAATCAGCCATACCTATTACTTCTTTCTCTGTGCCTCTCTTGACAAAGAGGAGAGATAGTGGGGCCAAAGATTTTGTGTGTGTGTGTGTGTCTGCAAATGATGGGGACTGTGAAAAAAAAATTGGTCTCATTTGCACAATGAATCTGAGAACTATACATGGAAGTTTCAAGACGGCTTTTCTACTTAAGAATGAAAAAAAATGTGAGTATTCTTTCCATTCCTAATCTAAAGACTGTTTTAATGAACTTAAATCCATTAATCTATGTGGGAAAATGAGATGCACAATCCCAGGGTCTACTAAGTATCCATGCCAAGTTTCAGCTTGCAAAGTTTCATGACAAAGTTCTTTCACTACCTTTGTGTAACATCAAACTTCACACGCACTACAATGTTGCTTGTGCTACATGTTCCTTCAAGTGAATGGGAACATGGACCAATTCTGAATGAGCCACTGAATGTGCTACCAAATACTCAACTGAATGGGCAGCAGCATCGGCTATACCACCACATGTGCAAGTCCATTTACATGATTTTAAACCAGACAAAACATCCCACAATTTCCACTAAACTATGATAGGTATTGCCTTGTTGCATGAACTTCTAAAAATTAGAGATCAGAGATAAGTTTGGAAAAGATCTATCGATTATGCTTTCTCATGCATTCTGTTTTAAGGTATATTTTCTGTCTTAAACAGAAATAGAATAGAATAATGTGGCTGAGGGTGAATTCTTCTTTATATATGAACTGGAACAATATTCTTTGTCACTTATTTTCACCCATATAGTTCAATAGATGAAGCTACTCTGAAAATGGACGGGACCATCCTGTACCTGCCAAACATGCAGATGTTAAAGAGGAAGACCCTCACAGGAAAAAAAATGTGACAACCCTACTTCAGCACCAACATGAGTCAATGTGTCAGAATAACAACTGAGATTTTTAAGAGTGTAGTATGTTTTCTTCTACCTCCAAAGTTTTTCATCTCATGTTCTTTCCTACCTGAATATGAAGTAGTTTGCCACATTTTCCTAGAAATTAACTGAAATGAAATTCTAACTCATTTCTAAACACATAGGTATTTAGTGTTCAGCTAATAAGCTACTTTAACACAAATGCACAAACACAAGACACACACACATTGTGAACATGTATGTAGACCTTGCCTGATTAAACATGCTGGGCCATTCAATGGCATCTTCATCAACAGAGAACAATTGGTCTGTGGTAGCCTGTGAATCTATACTCCCAATTTTAACTTGAAGAAAGGATAGATTTGGAAACGTCACCCAGTTGACAATATTGTATCCACCAACTAGTTCTCCATTTTGGTCCAAAGAAATCTTCTCTCCAGCACTATTGTTGAACGATAGGCCTCTCAGGTAGTGAGGGATCTAAATGGCAGAAAGTACAGCCACACAAGGACAGATAGTTTTTGTCATCGTAATTTGAGTCTATAGTTAATTGTCTCTATAAAAAGCTTGAATCAGACTAATACACGTGCTAGTGTTGGTGAAGGTAACAGCTAGGGTTATAAATATTTGCTTGTTTCATTCTCACATGCAAGAATAAAGAATTTCAGACCTTTTTCCTCTCTACTCAGTGAGATTATGTTAAGTTTTGCTCATTATTTTTCAAAGGTTTTTTTTTGGGGGGGGGGAGTAGTTTTATGAGAGTAGAAGATTTATTTGGTGAAAGAATTGCCTCTATCTGTTCAATAAGCTGCACAGAAAGCAGAGGGCTTGGTAAATATTTTTCTAAATAATCCAGAATATGAAAAGTCTCACAGCAGTTGACAGGACGACAATTGGAACAATTCTTTACATAGAGAACCTGTGTGTTGTAGTAGTTTGAATGTTGGACTAGGACTCTGGGAGGCCTCTGGTAGGTTTGCCATACTGTTGTGTACCTTCAAGCATTTTCTGATTTATGACAACCCTATGGCATACGTATCACAGGGTTTTCTTGGCAGAATGTGTTCAAAGAGGGTTGCCATTCCTTTCTATTGAAACTGAGAGTATGACTTACCCAAGTTCACCTAGTGGGTTTTAATGGCTGAGCAGGGATTTGAATGCTGGTCTCCCAGTGTCCTAGACCAACACTCAAACCACATTTCCACATTGGCTCTCAGCTTTGCCTTAGGTTTGCTATCATTCAAGATGACTTGAAGGCACACACCAAAAACTAATTTGTTAGATCCCTAGTAGTAACAGTAGTGGCAAAGGGTCAAGCAATTACTATCGCCACCAGTAATGCCGCTACTACTACTAATGCAGTCTAGTGCTATTTCAAATCTTGATTTTATAATGTAGTTAATTATGCTTAACTATGTTAGTTATGATTATAAGAACTTGTAAATTCAAATGATTCTTTATAGGCTAATTCAAAGCAAAAGTTTCCTCATTGTTGAATTAGGGTTTATGTGACCCTTCACTACTTTAACTGGATTGGGAATATATGAGGGTCACATCAAAATTCTGAGCTTGGCAAGGTCAGAGTCAAGGGGAAGAGTTGTCTAATTTCAAACTGACTAAGATCACTGGAGGATTAACCAATCACTCTGAAAGAGCTGTGTTGGATTTTTTGAATGGCTCTCCTAATTGGCGTTCTGAGAGCCCTCCTTTCACTGATCTCACATTATTTAGACACTTGTAGGTCGGGCTCATTTCCTTTGTTTAGCTACTTGGCCACTTAATCTCTCTCTGACCAAAACTTTCCAGAGGTGTGGTCTGTGGGTACAAATCGCTGCTTAGCTTGCCCACATGCATGGAAAAAGACAAACACAGGAAGAGAGTGGAAGTTGGTCTCTGTTGCCCCCTTAGGTTCACCAAGGTGCTAATACATGGTTAGTAATAAGCTGGTGACAAATCCTCATATTTAAAAAGTTTTATATTTCAGACTTACATGCTTCTATTATCTTGTCTCTTCAATTCCAATGTACATGTTTCTGTGAAACAAAGGATGAAATGTAATCAAAGCTTAACCTGAAAGTTTTCTGTCTAATAGACATAGAAACCAAAAGAGATGGATTAAAGCACTGTTTGTCTTCTTTCATGCAGGGGATAAATGCATTTGCTTTCAGCCTTTCAGTACAGTCTGATGGCAAAATGTCAGGTCAAAATTCAGAGATCTCTCTTCTTTGTTAAACAGAGCTGCTTCAGCTAAGAAAGTTATCACTATGACTTCTTCATATCATTTTCTACTCACAAACTACTTTCCATTTTTTATTTTGCTCCAGCTAGGGCAGGAATAAGTGGTAGAGCTAACTGATGAGTCAAAGAGTGAAAGGCAAGCATCACCTAAGGTTGTAGAGCTCAACAGATCTAACATTTCTTCGAAGAGCCAGTTCAGTTTATCTTTAGAGTCCCAGGTATGTTTCTGTGTGTATACACAGACTGAATAAATAGTGTAGTTGAATTAAAAGACATAAGCATATTTGTCAATATCAGTAAACAAAGCAATCCTGTAGCATCTTTGAGACTAACTAAAAAAAGTTAGCATAAGCTTTTGTCGACTTGGGTCTTTTTCACACTATAGAAATAGAGCACTCTGATATCACTTTAATGACCATGGCTGAATCCTAAGAAATACGGGGGTTTGTTGACTGGTAAAGCACTAGATGTCTGTGGCTGAAAGTTCTGAATGTCTCTCCCTAAATTGCAAGTTCCAGGATTCCAAAGGATGGAACCATGGCAATTAAAGTGGAGAAGTAATGCTGTTAAACTGATGGAAGGTGCACGTTTGAAAGGTGTTACAACATTCCTTTGTATAAACAGTGGTCAAGGATAATGGCATCTATAATCCAAACCACCTGAAGAGACTCAGTTTTGTGAAAGCTGGTTACGGCTGTTCCGTTAATGCACATGCTATATTCCGCTAAGGATATTACCTGCCACGGATGCTGAGTTAACACACTCCCTCGCCCTCTAGTCATCCTTTTTCTCTTTTTTGATGAGGGTGAAAGCATAGAATGGAAAACATGTGTCAGGGCATAGACTGCATTATAAATGCTGTCGCTGTGGCTAGTCATGCTCATTTCAAAAACAGAGCTAGGAAGAGTCTCCAGTTTCTCCTTTCCAGTGCAGATTTTCCCATCCATCTCATCTATGGCAGAACTGGGGAATAAGCAATTAAATGCCTCTTGCCAGAAAACCCTAACAAATCCATCTTCTTTTTCTGATATATGGTTTCTTGTCTGCAGAAACTCTCTGAATCCTATCACCTCCTTTGAATTAACTCCAAGAGATAGAGAACCATGGAGGAAATGGATGTCCAAGGTTCTTTGAAAGGAAACTGATGTGAAATCTGTCTCCCCTGTCATAATCCAGACTATCCCTTTTTCCTCAATTGGTATGCCTTCAGACTGGGAAATGCTCATGACAGTTCTCAAATAGACCATGCTCTGAACTTCTCCATGAAAGATTATGATACTGGCTGTACTTTTGAAGACAAGCTGAAATGTGGCAGTCCAATCTGCTATCATTTGATTGAAACCTTCAGGAAAACTCATTCCTGGTAATTTCTCAATGAAGTCAAAGCAGATACCATTCTGGGAAAGCAATGGAATCAACTTCATTACAAACATCTGTATACTCTCAACATCTTCATAGATCACCCCAATCCATGTCCACCTAAAATGCAGCAATAATTGGAGAAGTCCCAAGTACTTCTTAGTCCCATTTGGGAACATCCAGTGGAAGAAAATAGCATCATTTTTGTCATGCTTTCCTGGAGCAGAGCTATATGTGAACTGGGGAGGAAAAAAAGCTGGGCTGAACTCTTCCCCTGAGCAAATACACCCATGTAAACAATTTAAACATGTAAGCAATCCAAATGCAGACTGGATCAGTACAGTTCACACTTAATTTGGTGGATGCACATACAACAATGAAAGTAAAGTGAAATATCCGTATATATATATATATATCACACACACACACACACACACACACACACATATACATACATATATGATATGACTTGATCATGTAGCTAGAAATGTCTATCATGGCAGGGAGTGGCTCTCCAGAGTCTTTAATGGAGATCTTTTACAATATTTGTTACCTTATCTTGTTAACTCAAGATACTAAGGGTTCAGTCTTTCTCACAGAAGAGCATGCTGAAGCACTGAGCTTTAACCTCTTCCACAAAGGGACTGTAATTAGAGAGAAAGTAGAGAACTTTATCTAAAAATTATCTCCATGAAAAAGGAATATCCATTTTTAAAATTATACGTGCATGATCCAGCCTTTCAGTCAGGTACAAGAGCTGAGATCCTGCCTTATGATGGTAGGCCACAGATCTCCATCGGATGTAGTTACATATCCTCTCCCTGCCTGAGCTTTCAATCTACCAGACCTCAGGCTGGGTGTTCCTTCCCACAGCCAGTCAAGGGTCAGGGGAAAATGAGGGGAGGACAAGAGACAAAGAGACAGCAGCAGCAGGAAGAAAATGAGAGTTTCCTAGACCTTTGAGGTCCCCTGAGAAATCCAGGATGATACCTGTTTCGTTGTAGTTAGCTGCAGAAATGAAGTCAGCTACTGTCGGTTGTCTCCTGTCCCCATTGTTTTTACTGTTATTATCTTTATTATTTTATTTATTGATATCCTTCCTTTCTTCCAATAAGGCAGTGGTTCTCAACCTTCCTAATGCGGTGACCCCTTAATACAGTTCCTCATGTTGTGGTGACCCCCAACCATAAAATTATTTTCATTATTTATTTATTTATTATTTATTTAGTTAGTTAGTTAGTTAGATGGTTAGTTATTTCCAACATCAAATAGATTGGAAACACTGCCCAAAATCACTGCTCTGGATAGACTTCTAATGCCTAAAAACTGGTAACCCTCCCCCCTTTTTTTAAGCACAGAAAGCATCCATCAATGCCAGAATTAAGGCAATAGTTCTAGTTCTGAATGTTGGGTTTCCACTGTTCAAAAAGCCAGTCACTCCCAAAAGCAATGCCAAAACAACCCACATTTTACACGAGGCGCAGGGAGGAAAGGACAGGGAGACAGGAAAGATGGCGGCGGCATAAGCAGACGCGTTTTGTTTCACTCCCTCCCTTCCTCCCTCCCTTAAAAGGGGTGCGGATGCTGAACATACAAAAAGCGAGGAATGCAAGACAGTCAGGGCGAAGAACACAACACGTGTGTGCAGCAAGCGCCAAGGGTCCACGCACAACAAAAGTGAGAGGAGAAAGTCATCCTGGCTATTTCTGCACTAGACTGTTATAGTGCTATTATTCCACTTTCACCATCCTATGGAATCCTGGGGTTTGCAGTTTGAACCCCAGCGCAGGGGTCTCAGAAGCACTGCTCCCATTGGCTGTGAGGCCACCTTCTTTTAAAAGGGAGAGGGGAAGGATTGAGGAGTGGCGACCCCTGTGAAATGGTCATTCGACCCCCAGGTTGAGAACCACTGCAATAAGGGGATGCAAGGCAGCTAATAACTGCTTTAAAAATAACACAATTAAAAAAACCAAGTCATTAATAAAAATATAAATACATGAATAGTTTAAAAAGCTATTCAACAATTTATAAAGTGAAATAATTAAATATTAAAATTCATTAAAATACTGTATATAAATCTTAAACACAGCACCACAAAGCATTGAATCTATAGCCCGATCATTTGTAAAAGCCTGACAGCATAAAAATGTTTTCACTTGCCGAGAGAAGGACAGCAAGGACAGGGCCATCCTGGCTTCTCTAGAGAGGGAGTTCCAAAGTCTAGAAGCAGCCACCAAGAAAGCCCTGTCCCTTCTTCCCCCACCAAATGAGCCTGAGAAGGTAGAGGAGCAGAGAGAAGGGACTCACCTAAAGAGATTCCAGCTTTGGTAGGCTCATCAAGAAAGATACAGTTCTTCAAATAACTTGGAACCAATCCTTGCACTGAATGGCTGTGGGAGAGGAGCACCCATCATAAGGACAGGTAGGTGTCTTGGGGAGTGAGTTCCTCCACTTGGCCCAACACAAACAGGTACATATACAGGCATCAATTTCACTTCAACCAGGGTATGTTACCCCAAAATGTGGATGACTCAGGGGTCCACCCTCAATACCAGTGTCTCCATGAAATGGTGGGGAATATTAGCTCAAAGAGGAGGCCTGCGAGAGAGGGGTATCCTTATGAGTTGTTTTACACCAATGTTTACTGGTACTAATGCAGGGAAGAACCAGATGGAGACCCAAAAGTCAACTTATGTGTTTTATTGGGGGACTTAACAATCACACACATATGCACACACAAGATCCATGCAGTCTCACAATCACAGAAGTCTAATTAAAAGGGAGGAAAAGTTTGGATAATGAAAGAGAAGTTGGTCATATTTACCAATACAATAGAGAAGAGAAGAGAAGAGAAGAGAAGAGAAGAGAAGAGAAGAGAAGAGAAGAGAAGAGAAGAGAAGAGAAGGGAAGAGAGATGTGGCTTAGACTTGGAGTCCAAGGATAGTACACAAACAGAAATTGGAGCAGCAGAGTGACAACCAGCAACCAGTGTACTACCAGTTGACTAGTCACAGACTGGGGTTTAAATACTCTTTTTTTCTGCCTGGATGATGAAGGTGATAGTGGCTTTCTGCAGAGTAAACAATGTAGTCTGGAGAGTGGGCAGTGGGGTCTGGAATACACTAATGGTCTTAGTGTTAGGTGACAAAGGACTAATGGGGGTCCTGATAGCTTCTTAAATGCCATACAAGTTTGGGGACAAAAGGGAAGTTTGCTGGTCAAAGGAAGAAGGACTAAGGTAATCAGCCGCCCTGCCTCTGATGTGTGTCTCTTAAAAGTTGAGTCATTGGAAGCTAAGTGTAAGTTCATTATAACTGAAGTTTCCTGGTGATTTCTTGACTATGACTTGGCTATGCCTTGATGTCTTTCCTGACCTGGTGTTGCAGTGTACTTGATTGGCCAGGTTTTTCTCTTAGCCAGCATGGCCATGGAGCCATAGCAGTGTATAATTTATATTTATGACAATTAAATATTCACCAATTAAATATATATTTTGTCATTTAAACCATATCAAAGTGTGGGGGTGTACTGCCTTTTAACAGGTATGTCTCTGAAACACTGCCAGCCTAGATCATCATTCCAACTTCTATAGGGTCTTCTTATCTGTGTAGTTTTGTAGATGCCCAGGATGACAGCCATGTGGGAACAAATGTTGGAGTTAGGTCCCCCGATGAACACTGGTAAGATCTTTTGGGCATCACACTTGTAGTTAGGGACAAAACTGTCTTGAGTGGAAAGAAGCTTCATTGTAGCTTGATAGGTCAAACTTGGATGAAAATTGTTATTATAGATATGGAAGTCCACAGTGATGTTTGGTAAGATCTGGGGATTCTCATTTATCTCCTTTACAGCAAACACCAGTGCCAGGATGTGTTGGTAAAACTGAGTCATCCCTCTGTAAGGAGAATTACGTGTCATATGACAAAGCATCTGCTTCAGTATGGAACATACTGTTAACAGTTACAGTTACATTTTATCTCATTATATGTTTGATAAAATATTGCATTAAGATAGATTGTAAGGGCCTAGTTCAGAAAGGAGATCAGAAATTGTGGAAATTATGCAAGGACTTTTTGACTCCTTAAACCACCATCCAGTAAGAGGTGTTGCTTTGGAAGTTAGCAATTAACTATGGAAGTTGGTAGTTAACATGCCTGTGGTTTGAGTGTTAAACTAGAGCTCTAAAGACTAGGATTTGAAACCTACTGGGTGACCTTGGACAGTTATAAGCTCTTCAACCTCAGAGAAAGGCCATTTCTGCCCTACACTGTTATAATGCTATTATTCCACTTTCAACATCCTGTGGAATCCTGGGGTTTGCAGTTGAGGAAAGGGCATTTAGAAATCTCACCTAGAGGGCTCTTTGGCCTCGGTAAACTACAATCGCTAGAATTCCACAGGATGTTGAAAGTGGAATAATAGCATTGTAACACTGTAGTGTGGAAATGGTCAAAGATAAAGGCAAACCTTCTTTGAACAAAACTTGACAAGAAAACCCCATGACAGGTTTGCCTCAGGGTCATCATAAGTTGGAAATGATCTCAAAGCACACAATAATAATAGTTAACTGGTGTCTGTAAAATGACATTAGTCTTCCGCAGCAAAAAGCATGGAGTCTTGTAGCATTGAAAGACTTATTAAGCATGATGGAGTTTGAGGAGTGGCTATCCTGAGTGCTAGAGAAACCCCAAGAACAGATTGCTAGGCAACCAGAGTAGCCGCTCAAGAGAGAAAGTCAGACCATCGGCGAGAAGGATGGGTTGGAGACCTGAGAGGGGAATGTATATATGGAAGGCACATTGAGTTGGCTTTGTCAGATTTTCAGGGAGGAAGGGCTACGAGACAGTCCAGCCAGAGAGATTCTCAGTCAACCAAGGGGGATGGTGTTGAGTGAGATGGTGTATTTTCTCAGAGAAAGCCTAGAGAGAGGCAGAAGAGAAATCCACCCACCTTTGAATCTGGTGAGAAAGAGTGACCTAGATTTGGGAACTGAGCCTTTGGGCAAAAGGATAGCCAAAGGGTTGTGTGTGACAGATCTGTGCCTTTATGCTCACTTAAAGATGCAAGAAATAGTAAAAAACCCATTCTGAAGATCCGTTTGTGCTTGGACATACATATGAAAACAGATATTTTATTCTGGTTGTTATTTTAATAAAAATTACAGTATATTTTTATAAATTTTCACTCAGCTGAATGATTTTCAGTTGTTATAACCAAACAGAACCACGCTACCACAGATCATAAAATAGGCTTTAAATAACAATTGAAAGGCTGTACCCTTTGTACATGAAGGTGGTGTTTTAAAGGGAAAAGCAAGGCTGAGTGAGGGGATCGGACACTTTAGCAGACTGGGAGGAAGTTGTCATACCAGTCTGTGAAGTGAAAAAGCAAGCCTAGTCACATCAGGTTTTATTGGGTATTATATTTTCTGGACTCTAGTTCACTTAATTAGAAAGATGGAATATACTTCCTGTTGGTAGATAATTATGCACATCATTGGGTGATGATTATGGGAGAGTGGACATGCAACCATTGCCAGCAATTTAGGATTGCAATAGTGACTTTTTAATAATCCTAGTGAGGAGATACAAACATCCAGCATAGATAAGCAGATTGACACTTGTCAGCTCACACATGTCGACATATATTCACAATGTTCAGAGTTCAATACTGTCATCTAAGAATTGTCACTCAGTGTCTCAGAAGATGATATGGTTCTTCTTTATGATTTAGAAGGCTGATTTCTAAAATCAGACAGCTGATTTGGAAGGAAACCTTGAAAAGGAAATTAATATTTTATGCAGTCAAAATATTCAATTGCTTACAAGATGGTCTCAATAGATAGCTGATTAGGCTCTTTCCTGAAATCTGTCTCTTCATAAATGATGAAGATCTGAGAAATAACTCCAGGAATGATCAAGTCCCCTGCATGATAATACTTATGAAGAATAGGCAGAGGCTTGCTGACTGTGCATTTAAGAACAGGGAGAATCTTGCATATACTCACTGGAAGCAGCACTAAAACCAAGGCCACAGTCACCACCACCTTTGAAGAATACAGGTGTTCAGAGAAACAAGCCATCCTTTACAATACAACCATTCAGTTCTGTAACACAGCTTGTTAAGGATGCACATTTATTTTGTTGAGTGAGGGACTGACAGACCTCTGTCTCGAATCAGAAATGTCCAGGCTTAGGGGATATTAATAGTAATTTCAATGTTTATTTCCTAGTTCTGCTAGTGGCAACTAGAATTCCTTTGGGACCTTGAGAAGAAGTCAACAGAATCCTGGCTAATATGAAAACTGCACAGGTGGTAATCACCTCTCACAACTATCATTTCTTTATGACACTGCAGGCTAAAGCATGTTTCCCATATAAAATCACAAAGCTGAATCTGGATTTAGTAAAGCTGGAATAAACCTATTAAAATCAATGGCATTTTACTAAGGCATGATTCTGGTTGTCTGAGTAACTTAACTCTGATTGATTCTGATGGATTTATTCTATGTTTGATTAAATCTGTATCCAAGATCTGTGTGGTTCTTGTAGGCCATCGGTTCCACTGACACTTGATTTGGAAGGCCCAAAACTAAAGTATCTCAAAATATGTTGGAAGACTTCTAGCACTTTTCCAGGCCTTAAAGGAAAGGCAGCAGAAGAGGATTCCAAGGTATCCACAGCATGAGAAGAAGCCTTAAGAAAGAAACCAGGAAGAAAAGAGATACCAGTTTGCAAAGTCCATTTTGTAGAAAATAACATGCATATCGTGAATATTGTGACTTTCTCACACACACAAATTGGGAGACAGGTGAAATTCACTGTAAATCTCCTGATGTGTTCTTTTAATTTACAGTGTAAACCACATTGCTAACCAACCCATTAAATAGCAAGACTACAATAAAGCTTGAATTGAAATATGAGCCACTTTATTTAATCTATACACTATTTAGGTTTATCCCCTGAGAATTGCAAAAGGGAGAGATCTAATGTGTGGGTAGCTGAAGGTAAGGCAGGTGGTCTCCCCTAGACTTTTTTCCCTGTTCCCCATGGGCAGAACACCTGAGCCCCAAGAAGAACCCAGGAAGTTGGGTTGCTACCTTGGACATTGGCTGTATGGCAGGCCCAAGGATGTATCTCCCTTTGTGGCAAGATTAGAAGTAGGGGATAAACCCTCAAGCCAGCCCCAAGGACAGTCTCCTTCTCCACTCCCTGGGTCATAGGACATGTAGGGGCAACTCCAGAGGCCTCTCCTTCACCAAATGGATACCATAGGTGTTCACCAAACTCCTTTCTTCACCCCTTTATTACCTGCTACAGGCAAGGAAAATCATCAGCTTGATCCTTATTTCCCACTAGTTGGCCAAAAGGGTCCTCACACCCTGTTGCAAACCTCAAAGGAGAAGCTGATTTTCCTCTATGGACAAGTTCTTGGTAGAACTCAGATCTTTGAAATATGATTTATTTGATGCAGGATGTAGTGGCCCAACCCTTTGGACATGTCATTGCATGTTCCCCTGTTGATCCTATCTCAGGCAACATCAGTGCAATGGGAACCACCTACCCTGGCCACACATGCCTGGACACAATGGCAGACAATAGCCTCTCTTGTTACCCCAAAAGGTTGGGTACCTTGAGGTGTTCCAGAAGTACCTGTGCCACTGTGAAAAGGTGGGGAAATATTAGCTCAAAAAGAGAGGCCTTTGAGAGGTGGGGTAACCTTATGGGATCTTTTTACCAACGTATACAAGTACTAGCTGTAGGACACCAGTCAGAAATTGCAAAAAGGCTTTATTGGGGGAAATTCACAAAAGCACTAAGTAATGAAACAGTCTCACAACCATACAAGGCTAGCAAAGATAAAGAAGAGAAAGGTTGGATAGCAAGAGTTTGGAGTGAAGTGGGTAATAGTTACCCTTCCTGAAGAAGGGGACCAGCACTGAGAGGCTCAAGCCTGAAGATCTGAGGGTAGCCTTGGATTGCGGAACAAATGGATAGAGTGGCAGCTTGCATCCAAAGGACTAGAAGAGGCTGCAAAATAGTTGAGGTTTAAATACTTTTCTTCGGCCCTGAGGGGAATGTGTCAGTGGCTTTCTGAGGCTGACAAAATGGGTCTGGAAAGTTCTGATTATCCTAGTGGCATATGACCAAGTGTCCACTGCCAGATCTCTCCCCTGGAATACGATGTGTGAGGGACTGTTAGCAGCCTTATACCTATGTGTTGATATGGTCTAATTGGCAAACTGGCATGAAATTAAGTTATATACACTTAAGTACCACCCAATTCACCCTTTGCTTTTTTTTTTTCAAGCTCCTGAAAAAGGGATATTAAAAAAATCAATATCATTGCCCTTCAATATCTTCTCCATGGTAGCAGAGGACAGATGCTCACCAATGGTGATAATCTGTTCCCTGATGCCATTGCTTCACTACCAGCTAGAGCCAATGGGGCACGCTATGGTACTCCAACCAAGTTGCCCTTGCCTAATGAACCAGCTTGGGGATTTATTTGTGGCACAGTATTCCATGGTGCCCAGAAAGGGGGAAAACAAGGCCATGTGTATGGTGGAGATAGAACTCCACCTATGCTGGGTTCCTGCATGTTCTTAAAGCTATCCTTTGGAAGAGCCTGACTAAGTGGCATACTTCAGGAACCCCATGGCCAACTATAGTCATATGCTCCTCTGTCATGTTTCCCTGCTTCACCTGTAGTTCTAGAAGCCTTAGTGTCTTTAGTCTGGGTGAGATCAGTGGAAACGACCGAAACAAGTATAGCTGGCTCCCCTGGGACTCCACAGCCTTCTCAGTGCTCTTCGCCTTCTTACCTGCTCAAGAGCATCAAGATGGGCAATGATCTTGCCTGAATTGTCACTTTATCAGTGCCCTTCCTCTGAGCCCTGGTCTGCTCATCCTTCTCAAAGACCTGCAATTGTGACAGAATGGCACCAATGATGTCAATGTTCTCTTCTTCCTTGGACTAAACTATCCACTGCTGTGGCAGGCCACTTGAAACTCAGGCTTAAGCCACACATTCCAATAAGGAAGTAGAGCAAGCCCCAAGAAGACTAGTGAAATACTAATAATATTGTCTTACTAATAAATCTCATTATTATTTCTTAACATTGTGGTATAAATCATACCATCATGCAAAATGCAGGAAGGTGAAGGACAATCAAATGCTGTACCAGCTGCCATCAGAGACATAAGGCCAATAAATGCAGGTCCAAGTTCTTAGAAGGAAAGGATAGAGACCAAACAATAGGCTACCTGCAACAGAAACCTAACACATATTATTGACATGTTAATAACAGGAGGAAGCAAGCAAGAGGTGTAATAAATTGAGCCTGTAGGGGGGAAATGCCCCCCCAGAAGCCAAGAGCAACCAGAAGCCTACTAGATTGGGCCTACACCCTACCAGAAACCAGAACATTAGGTCTTACCAAAGGCCGTATGACAATTGGAGGCCTAGCAAAAGTCTTAACAAGGCTTGAGTGAGCAGCACAGTCCTTTCCTTCAAGAAGTTTGGAACAAAAGAGTCACATACTAGAGCAAGGGTGTCAAACTCAATTTCATCTTGGGCCGCATCAGCATTATGGTTATCCTCAAAGGGCTGGTTGACCCACTCTGTGCCTCTTTCTGCCCCCAGACCCTCTCTGTGGCTCTTTCTGCCCTTCAGCTAAGAAGCAACGTCTCCATGAAGTTGAGGGAGAAGGCTGTGCGACTGAGGGGAGTTTTCCTATGAGCCCAGTTGCCCCTGCTTTTGAGCAGGAATGGAGGCA
The DNA here is from genome assembly GCA_948474755.1 of Ctenosaura bakeri. Classification (NCBI taxonomy): domain Eukaryota; kingdom Metazoa; phylum Chordata; class Lepidosauria; order Squamata; family Iguanidae; genus Ctenosaura; species Ctenosaura bakeri. The sequence goes on from CAOLHI010001609.1 coordinate 16,744, forward strand.
GGTCCGGACTTGTTTGTCTGTCTGTCTGTTTGTTTGTTTGTCTAACCAAAGAGGAGGTGCATACTTTTTTACTAAGGAGAGACAAAGGAGAGGAGAGAAACTGCCCGGGGTCCTATCAAGGGAACTGGAGAGCTCAGGAACAAAAGGTGGAAAGGCATTTGCACACCCACCCTGTGTTGCCTCACTCTCTTTCCCTTTCTCTCTTTCATTCACACACAATCACACATTTCCTGTCACCAACACTTGCCCTCACAGCAATACCTACCACCTTCTTCAGTTCCCCCAAATGCACTCCACATTCCTCCCATCCCCATGAGTGCTCCCTTTTGTATCTACAGGGTCCCTCCTCATTCTCCTCCTCATTCCCAAAGAGTGATCACAAATGGCTGCTTTTCATCTTGGAGAGAAGTGACTAGTGGGGTGACACAGGGTTCTGTCCTGGGCCCAGTGCTGTTCAATATTTTTATCAACGACTTGCATGAAGGAATAGAGGGCATGCTCATCAAATTTGCAGATGACACCAAATTGGGAGGGGTTGCTAATATGCCAGAGGACAGGATCAAAATTCAAAATGACCTGGATAGATTGGAGAGCTGGGCCAAGGCTAACAAAGGCCCTTTCCCTACCGGCCTATTAAAACAGTGCAGAGCAACCTCCAAAGAAGGTCTTCTGCACCGTGGAGTGGACTGGGGCGGACTAATTTTCGTAGTTCTGCACCTCAGTCCACTCCGGAGCAACCAGAACTGGTCATGCAGAGTGCTTTTTAAAAACTTCTTTTAAGAGGTTTTTAAAAAGCAGAGAGTGCGTGACCCCATGTCGCCCCGTCGCCAAGTTCCGGTGCAGATTTGCAGGTGAGCACTAGTGCGTGCCTGCAGATCTGCCGGGGGTGGGCTTTAGGCTGGCAAGCTTCTGAAGCCGCCATTTTGGATGCCAGAGCAGCACGGAGCGACAAGCTCGCACTGCTACTTGTCCCAATGGACTCACCCGAACCCACCAAAAAGCCAGTGAGTAGCGGCAGGGAGCGTTTCCCTTGCCGCATGCGGAAAAGGCCAAAATGAATTTCAATAGAGAGAAGTGTAAGGTCCTACACTTAGATAGAAAAAATAGAATGCAGAAATATAGGCTGGGGGACACGTGGCTGAATCGCAGTACGTGTGAAAGGGATCTAGGAGTCTTCATAGACCACAAGCTGAACATGAGTCAGCAGTGTGATGCGGCAGCCAAGAAAGTCAATGCAATTCTCGGCTGCATCAATAGGAGTATGGTGTCTAGATCAAAGGAGGTACTGGTACCACTCTACTCTGCTTTGGTTAGACCTCATCTTGAATACTGTGTCCAGTTCTGGACACCCCAATTTAAGAAGGACATGGTCAAGCTGGAGCAAGTCCAGAGGAGGACGACCAAAATGGTGAGGGGCCTGGAAGCTATGCCCTATGAGGATAGACTTAGAGAGCTGAGTATATTTAGTCTGCAGAAGAGAAGAAGGGGCATGATAGCCATGTTTAAATATTTGAAGGGATGCCATGTAGAGGAGGGACAGGGCTTGTTTTCTGCTGCTCCAGAGACCAGGACAAGGAACAATGGATTCAAGTTGAAGGAAAGGAGATTCCACCTGAACCTCAGGAAGAACTTCTTGACAGTCAGGACTGTCTGGCAGTGGAATGTGCTGCCTCGGAGTGTAGTGGAGTCTCCTTCTTTGGAGGTTTTTAAGCAGAGGCTAGATGGCCATCTATCGAGAGTGCTTTGAGTGTGTTCCTGCATGGCAGTGGGTTGGACTGGATGGCCCGTGTGGTTTCTTCCAACTCTACATTTCTATGATTCTATGATTCTCCACCTCCCACCAAACCCCAATATATGTCCTGGAAGGAGACGGCAACAGCAGTGCTGGCAGTGAGTGGAGAGTGTTTGGGCAGGAGTGGTTAACAGCAGCAGCTGCTCTGGCAATGACAGCAGTGGCACAATGGATGCTGTCACTGGATCCACAGTTGGATCCAGCCCAGACGTGAGAGTTGCCCTCAGTCTGGCAGGGCAGAAGAGTAGGCTTTTGGACACCTCCACAATGTGGGTTTTCCATAGAGAGTGGGAATGAGCTCAACTGAGGAAGTCTTGGAGACTCCAAGACACACAGCAGCAGCAGCGGCGGCAACAGTAGTTCCTCATTCAAGCCCACTGCCACTCCCTAAGAAAAAAAAAAATCAATCAAAAATTGGCCAAAATGGAGGCTGGAGGTGACATCATGTGAATTTGGTTGAGATGAAATATGCTTGTGTAACCCACTGGATGGATGCAGGTGGGGAATGGCCCCTTCCACCTACACAGTTGCCCATCCTTGATTTATACTTTAGCACCTTTCTTCATTTATTTCACGCTCCATGATGTAGCAGTGGGTCATTTCACTCTGCCATGTGGCATAATTAGCCCTGAATGTATGAAGAAGAAAATACTTCAAGATGACTTTCTATTGAAAGTCTAGTCTATTGATTTTGTCTGATTAGCAATTCTGAGTAAAAGTAGAAACTGGTTGTTCTTTGAGGTGGTGGTGGTAGTGATGGTGGTGATGATGATGATAATGATGATGATGGTGAATTATGATGACGATGACTGGTGCCTTCCCAACCCCATTTTGAAGACCTCTTTTTGTGTTGTTTCATTTTTTAACTTTTTCGTGTTGAGATCTATTATGAACTCATGAGTTCTTTTCCTTGCCCCACTGAAGAAGGCATAAAAGAAGAAAGGCTGATTTCTATTTGAAATGTGATAAACATGTTTTTGCCTTTGATTTCTCACTGACATTCTGACAATTGGCAAGGGATTATTTTCCTTGTAATTGTCAGATTAACAATGGTGATATTTTCTCCAGTTCCCTGGAGATTTCCCTGGAGAAAAAAAAATAACACAGAGAGAAAACTGAAAGAAACTTTTAAGATCCTCTGGCCTATTCAGAGCTAGATAGGGTAACAAATAGAGCTCAACCAACCTGATCATTTAAAGGATAGTAAAGGTGTAGTGTGAAGAATCTGGGGGAGAGGTGATTCAGTCAGTTGGATCTAGACTAGATCCATTGGAGAACTTTATCACGGCACATCCCAATAATTTCAGCAATTAAACAGGATCAAATAAGTTAGTCCAGAGTGAGTCTGAGCCCTCCATTATCACAGAAAATATGCAGTTTTGAATGGCCATTTTCCATACAGTTATCAAAGTAACCTTGCTTATTTTGACTCCTTACAATCATTATCCCCTCAAATGTTCAAAGACAGAAGAGAAACAAGAAACCTTCTAACCACCTGATTGTTGACAAATGTTGATCTTACCCACTTGACTTCAAACTAGATAAAAAGCCATAAAGATCAGGCTGTGCTACTGTGGCCCTCTTGAATATTGAGTCTGATATTACTGGTGTAGCAAGAACAGTTTGCTAAAAATGATGGTCTTAGTGGTGCTGACATGAGTGCCATTGCCACACACAATGTGCACCTCTCCAAAGGTTTGATGTAACATTAGAGGCCTCCTTCACAAGTTTTATCAATCAGGAAAAATCAACACTGCTGCTATCACATCTCAGAGTTACATATTTTTGCCACCACTGACCTTTAAACAACTTCCCCCTTCTATCATGTGTGTTGACCAAAAACATCACAATGGTTCTAGCCTTCAAGGGCACCAAGCCAGGGTGTAAAATGAGGGAGGGAGTGTACAAACTACTGGCCAATTTGTATTGTTTTGACCTGTTCTTTCATTTAAGCTATCATTTGTATGGTGTGGCTGATGAACACTCCCCTATTTCCAGATTTTGAAGAGCCACTTCTCATGTTCTACCATGTCTTCAGCTTTATGAGTTTCTTAACTATTGTAAGTTTCATTGTGGCTTTCCTTGCCAGGAAGCTACCTGACTTTTTTTTTAATGAAGCCAAGTTTATCACCTTAAACATGTTGGCATTTTGCAATATTAGAGTCACCGTTATTCCGACCTATCTCAGTACAAAAGAAGAATATACGGCAGCTGTGAAGATCTTCTCTATCCTGGCCTCTAGGGGGTCCAGGAAGGACTCAAAAGATGCTGAAAATGCCCCCTTCTCCCAGAGCACATTTGGGAGTAAAAATGTCAAGTTTTTGCACAAGTAGATTCAGCTGAGGTATGAAGCCTACTAAGGCCCTTTTTGCATGGCATCTGCCATGCAAAAGAGGGCCTGAAGCCTTGCACAATTGCGAGGAGCGATCTACATGATGCCCTCGCAATTGCGCAAGGCTCCAGGGGCTGGCAGGCAACAATCGTGCACCTTTGCATTTTCAGCTTTCAGCCGAAAATGCTGCACAATTGCAAATTGCTCCCGGGCCCTGCACGCACTTACCTGGTGTGTGGAGCCTCGGGAGCCTGGGCTGGTCATGCTTCCTGTCTCAGTACAGCCTGGGAAGGCCCCAGCACCAAGAAAAGGTGAGATTAGCACATTTTATTAGAGATAAGCCTTTGTAAACTACAGCCTACTCCACTGAATGCATCAGACAGGAACATTTTTCTGTATGTCTGTATTTTCTTCAATTGGAAACATTGTTCTCATGGTATATTGGACATTCTGTTCATTTTCAGGGTTTTAATTAGTTATAACTGGTAATTGCTGGAGGTGTGGATTACCTAGAGCACATGTCATCTAACTCAACTCGTGTGGTCCTGCCCAAGAATGGTATCATTTGAGACTAATATTTGCATCAGGGTATTTTTTTTCTTAATCTTCCTTTCATATTTCAGGGATATGTTGCTACCATGTCGTACACCCGCATTCCATGATACAGTGCAACTGGCAAGAAATATTGTTTAATTGGCATGAAATATATAAATCATGCATTTATGGCTGAAAGCCATGTGGAAAAAGGACTGGCTGACAGCTTCGTGCTAAGGCAGATGACTTCAGCATGGCCAGGTCATATATTCATAAGGATTAGCCAGATAGCCCATCTTAATGAGTTTGAGATGATCCTATCAATTGCTCAAACTCAGAAGACAATAGCTAACAAAACTGCAAGATTGATATGCCATGGAAATTACCCTTTGTTTCCTCACCTGTCCAGACATTAACAGACTATCATGACCTCAATCAGATGTCACCTACAGCTAAGACCATTGGTCCGTTCTGGATCCCTCTGTTTACTCTGCCAGACAACAATTAACACATATCACTTCAGGATGGGAAACAGGGCACTTGAACCCCAGCTCCAGCCCAGGTAATTTGCCTGGTATCTTGGACACACAGTGAAGTGTTACACTATGTGAGGCCTCCCAGATTCCTGTTAATCATACTGCCCTCAGACCCCCAGTCTGAGCCACACTTAACCTCAGTCTTCTGCTTTTGGAATGGTAATCATCACTGCCTTCATTCCAAAATCTCCTTGCTATCCTTGCTCCTTGTATGGTTTGAGAGACTGCCTGATTTCTTGAGCATGTTTGAGAATTCCTGAATAAAACAATCTTTCTAACTTCTAACTCACAGTTAGTACTGGTACACCAGGTGAAAAGGTCCCATTGTTACTCCCTGCTCACAGGCCTCCTTTTTGAGCTATAATGCTCCACCTTTCCACAGAGGCACGGGCTTTGTGGACAAAACCCAAAGTCAGCCACCTTTTGGGGTAACAAGGTCTCATATTTACTTGTACTTCAGCAGACTGGACTGGAATATACATCCAGAACACATGCCTATTAAGGGCATTTTGATTTATTAAGCCCTTGATTTCTGCCATTTCTGCACTACACTGTTATAGATCTTTTTCGCACCTTACCTTTGTCACAGCAGTGGGAAGCGGTGCTTGCGCGAGCAGCCACTCGCGTGAGCCGCTCACAACAGCCCTTCTGCCTCCCACATCGGCTTCCTGGTAGCGCGACCGTCGCACTAGTGCCCAACCCCTTCCTTCCACAGCGCAGTCTGGGAGCTGTAGGCTGCGCTGGGGGAAGGAAGCGCGACCGCCCCGGTTCGCCGAAGCACCGCACGCAGGTAAATGTGTGAGGGTGCTGCAAGCATTGCACGACCGTGCAGTATTTTCTGCTTACAGCAGAAAATTAAAAAATGTGCACGCATCCCGCTTTAGCCTCATGAGCGTCGCGCGAGTGGGAGTGCGTCATATGGAGCGACGCTCCCACTCACGCGACACTCAAGGGGTGCTTGCGCAAAAAAAAAAAGCATGCGGAAAGGGCCATAGTGCTGTTATTCCACTTTCAACCCCCTATGGAATCCTGGGGATTGGAATTGAGGGAATGGCATTTAGAATTCTCAGCCAGAGAGCTCTTTGGCCTCAGTAAACAGGATGTGGAAAGTAGAATAATAGCACTATAGCAGTGTAATATGAAAGTGGCCTATGAGTGAGTCAAAGAAATGCTAATGCATGGAGCCTTAATGCAGTTAGTATATGGGATGTTCACCATATCACAAGAACAGAGTGCAGGACAATACTTTTTTTTCTCTTTCACATGTCATCAGAATATCTTAGGTTAACTTGCTGTAAATTTTATCTAGACATTCATTTGTTTAAGCTGAATAGAAAGAATCTATGCTGTACATTTATACTGATTTAACTGGGCTCTTTTGCCCTTCTAGGGAGCTCCTTTTGATTCAAAATAAAGGTATTTAACTGATCATTTGGAAAGATATCAACTAATTATTTTGTTTTACTTGAGGTCTGTAAAAGGGAACTGTGGAGATGACATCTGGAAAATGTGAATGGATATTTTTGGAATTTCTTTTCTTTTTTTTTGAAAAAGATCACCAGTTTTAAAGCTTCTCTTTTCTGCATTATTTTTTGGGGGAATGCTGAATCATAAAATACAGATAATATTTGTTGTCCCACTAGATAGAATACCAAAGACTTCTGTGGAGAGGAGATAAACATGTTTTTCCCCTTCAATTTCTCACTGTGACAGTTACATTAAAGAGGTGATTACCTTCTGTGTAATTTTCATGTAAGCTATGATGGTCTTTTCTTCACTTCCTTGGAGAGTTCTATTTAGCTCTGTTTTTTTTAAAAAAAAAAGACAACAAAGAAGACTGAAAGAAACTTTTAAGATTATCTGACCTATTCAAAGCTGTTGATGGAATGAAACAGGGTTTAATAGGTCTGATCATTTAAAGCATTGTAGAGATTTCACAACAAATCTGAGGAATGGTGATTCCATGGATTGGAACATTGGAAGTAGATATTTTATTTTATTTTATTTTTTAAAATATTTCCATCCTACCCTATATCAAAAAATATTGTTATAACCCTCTATATCAGAGTGGTTTGCTAGTATTAGTATTAGTATTAGTATTAGTATTATTAAACATGCTGCTTTTTTCCCAGGTTGGTACTGAGAGCAGTTTACAATTAAAAAAGACATAATACTTAAAACTCATAGAATACAAAAGTTAAAATATAATTAAACAATCAAAAGAATTAAAAGAATGTTAAAATATATAATTAAAAACTCAAATATTCATTAGGAACATGATACCCAGCACATTCTATTAGATAGGCCACATATTGGTCCTTTCCGCACCAGGCAATTAGAACAGGGCAGTACGTCCTTGCAGGGAGGTCGTCTGCACCTTGGAGTGGACTAGGAGTGGACTACTTACTGGAGATCCACACCTCAGTCTGCTCCAAGATGACCCCAAGTGGTCCTCCAGCGTGTTTTTGAAAGACTGGAAAAAACAGGCCTTTATTTTCCTGGAATGCGCCATTGTGTTCCTGCTCCGTTGTGCAGATTTGCAGGCTCGCACCAATGCAAGCCTGCGATCTGCGGAGGATGGGCTTTAGGCATGGTGAGTTTCAGCAGTTGGTCGGGACCTACGACCAACCAGAAGCCACCATTTTGGAAGTCGGAAGCTGCCATTTTGGAAGCCGGAGCAGTGCGGATCTACAGACCTTGCACTGCTCCGATTCGCCCTGGACCAAGGAGGAGCCCTGCAGAAGGGCTTGAGGGACAGTCCGCGTTGCTTCAGACCTCAGAAGAAGCGGTAGGTAATGGTACGGAGCAATTCCCTCACCTTGTGCAGAAAGGGTCATAGTTTTACATTGAAAGCCTATCTGAATAAAAATGCCTCTACTTGATGTTAGAAAGGATAATAGGGAGGATGCCAGTCTGACTTGTCTGGCAAGAGATTTCCAGAGCCTGGGAGCAGCCATTGAAAAGACCCTCTCCTGTGTTCCCACCAGTTGTACCTGGGAGGGTGGTGGGATAGAAAGAAAGACTTCTCTAGCAGCCCAGGCTGGTTTGTGGGGAGAATACTGTCCTTCAAATCATCTGGACCTGAACCATGTAGGGCTCTAAAGGTCATCACCAGCACTTTGAATTGTGCCCTGAAATGGACTGGCAGTCAGTGGAGCTGTTCCAACAGGGGAGTTGTGTGTTAAACATATGAGCTAAAAAGATTTAAAAGATTAAAACAGTTTAGAACTATGTGCATTAGCATTTGAAAGCAATCAATGAGGCCCAAAGGCTTTAAGGAGCAGCCACGTTCTTACTTGGCACCTGAATGAAATCAGTGTTGTTACCAATTGGGTCTCCAAGGAGAGGGCATTCTGCAGTTGGGGTTCCACAGCTGAGAAAGCCTTCAGCCAAAACCTCACACAGTATATTGGCCTCATTAGTGGGACACAGAGAAGAGTCCCCAGCAGTCCTCAATCCTTTGACAAGATCCCAGGTGATTTAGGGCTTTAAGCACCTTGAATTTAAACTGGAAGTACATTGGCAGTCAGTGCAATTATTTTAAGACTGACATTATATGCTGTTTATATGGCACTCCAACCAGCAGTCAAGCTGCTGCATTCGTACTACCTACAGCTTCCAAGTCTTCTTCAAGGACAGCACCACATGCAGCACATTAAAGCACATTCAGTTGGCCCCTCCCGAAACTGCAAACCCCAGGATTCCAGACAATGTTGAAAGTGGAATCATCGTGCTATAGCAGGCTAGTGCGGAAATGGCCTCTGTCTAGGAAAGGTCATAGCTGGTACATCAGCTGAAGGTGGCACCAAGTACTCCAAGTGTGCTTGGGCCTCCAGTTACAGGGATGGTAATAGGAACACTCCCAAGCTACATAAGTGCTCCTTCAGGGAGAGTACAACTCCATCCAGAACAGACCAAAGAACTGCCAATCCACACAGGCTCCCTCTTATCAGGATTCAGTTTCTGTTTATTGGCCTTCATCCAGTCCATAACAGCATCCAGGTACTGGTCCAGCAACTTTACAGCTCCAGTTGAATCTAATGACTAAGAGGAATAGAAATGAAATAGAATTCACCCAAGTATGTGGACTAAGATGACTTTTTGGACTGCTTCACTGTTTCAAAATAGCCATAATTCTGTTTTTGCAGATTTCCAATCACATTGGATCCAAGACCTACAGTACCAGCACTCTTCCCATTGTTCAGACTGTTTGTTGCTTACATATCTTCTGTAAATTAAGGTGAATTGCAGGCTTCACCACACCAGTTTGAGAACAATTGTATGGATGGCTATTTCCATCCCATCATTCCATAGTGAGAAAAAGTCCTCAACTGATTTGCTAGCTTTGTCAGCCTGAAAATTCCTCAGAGCTTTCAGGAATCCTTCAGATTTCATAAGTCTCCAGCAGCAGATCATCTTAGCAGGTCCTCCAGTCCTGCAGGGAGGGTCTACTATCAACAAACCAAACTTTATGAAGAAATTATCTGAAATGCCCCATAAAATATCATCTGCCATCTGCCCAACAGTGAAAATCAAATTCAGGGGATGTACTGTTTCATGCATTGGGCCGTTTATGTGATGAGACAGTCCCATAGTTGTAATGGAAGCCATGAAGCTCAGGGATAATGTTGTCTGGACAGACTTGGCATGCATGTTGAACTTCCCCAGAACGACAGTTCTGGCAGTTTCCAACTCAAATCCAAGATCACCTCTGCCAGCTTATTCTGTTTCTGCTCCGATGCAAAGTACATGTCCTGAAAAGTGATGCCCTGGAAGATTGGTTTCCTTATGAGGAAGATGCAGTTCTTATAGAAGATGGTAACTCTTCCTCCCTTGCCTTCCCCACCCCTCCAATCTAGGTTTATGCTGCACAGGCTAACCAAGTGGACAAATATGGCAGATATAAACTCTGCATAGCTTATTCACCCAGGTCTCGGTAATACACAACATATCAGCCTTGCCATCCACAACTAAGTCAAGGATAGCAGTAATGTTACAATTGAAGTGGTACTTGAGCGCAGCACCAATACTTCAGAGGGCAGACTAACATAGCAACCTGAACCTTCAGGGATGAGAACAGCACTGAAACATGGAGTAGATCTTAACTATCTTCCCCATCTTTCCCTTACCAGTTCCATACCTCCTTCTGCTTAAGACAACATCAATAGAGACACCTCATTTTTTCCTCATCCCTTGAGATTTACACTAACTCTGGACTATGTTATTTATATTTATTACTCATGAAATAAATGAGAACTAAATGAAATAAATGGCAGATTTTAGACCTGGCTTGTCCTACTACTTTCTGTCAAAAGTACATTAAAACAACTTAGCCCAGACCTAGCCAAATGCTTCAGTGTTGCAGATAACTTACAGTTCTGAGGGACTACCTCCCCTACAATTATCAAAACAACCATGACTATTTTCACTTCTTCTTAAAGTCTCTAGGTAGCATATGCACTAAAAATTACGACTAATCGGTTCTATAAATATCCTTTACAATATTCAAGGATAAGATAGAGACAGCTGGGTTGCCAACTGTCTGATTGAAGATAAATTCTACTTTACACATTTATGTTCAAGCCATCAGAATTGCAGGATGACCAGCCACAAAAATCAGGCTGTGTTGTCCAGGTCCTCTTGAGCAGAACTCTGACGTTCCTGAAGTAGCAAGAAAATTATTTTAAAAGATGAGGGAGTTAGCGGTGCTGATATTAGTGCTCTTGCCTCACACAGCATGCATGTCTCCTAACATGAGATGTAGTGTCAGAGACCTCCTTCCAAAGCTTCACAAATTTCATCAGTCAAGAGAAACCAGCATTGCATTCATTACTACTCAGAGTCTCCAGTATTCACTGCCAACAGCCTTTGAAGACTTTCCCCCTACTAAACTCTTAGATCACATCATGTAAGGAGTTGTATTTTCTTAAATCATGAATGCATCACTTTGAATTCTTGCTACCAATAACCTTTCACTAAACTCCATCTCATGATCTGTTTGACAATGTTACGTAAGGGGCTGGGTTCATCTTGTTTTACTTGAAGACAAACCATACATTGTTATCTGTCATGACAGCATTCTTAAACAAGTAAGGCTTTCAGACTTGTGGATTCATTCAGCATGATTTTTATTTATTTATTTTATTAAAAACAGTCAATATTTACAAGTATCATAACCACAATCCTATTTGTTTTTTCCATTCCATATATAAAAAATTGTATATCTAGAAAAAACAAATTGTAACTTATAAACAATTCTTCTACCTTTTGCTTTATGTCATTCTTTTTTACATCAGGGGTTATTTTATCATCAAAGTATTGACTATAGAAAGATTCTCGTTTCTTTAGTTTACCCTTATCGGCATTCTTAATATACAAATTCTACTTCCTTCCATCCTTCTGTTTGGTTGATTATCTTGTTTCTTACAGTTTCCTTTGGAACTTTACTACTTCTGTTGGCCTGCCTGCTTTCCTTTAAGTATTTCCTCATCTATTCTGCATCTTTGCTTTCCAATGTACCCCTTCTCATTTGTACTTCGTATTCACCATTCTTCAAATTTGTAATGCCCATATTTGTTTCAAGTAATTTTTAATTGGTGCCATTTCATTTCCATTCTTCCCTCGCATCTCACCCCTAAGTGCTATAGTTAAATCATCCAAAGTTGTCATTTCAATTAATTTAACCACCCATTCATCTGTCTCAGGAATAACATTATTTTTTCAGTATTTAGCATAAATTATTATTGCCATCATTACCATGTATAGTATTACTCTCCAATATTTCATAAATGCCTTATCTATTTCATGCAGCATGTTTAATAAGAAGATCTCTGGGGATAATGGAATATTTATCTGCAATATTTCAGTAATTTTCTTATGAATATTTTTCCAATATTTTTTAGCTTTCGGGCAAGACCACCACATATGAAAACATGTGTCATCTTCTTCCTGACATTTCCAACATTTATTGGAAGTCTTGTAAATTTTGCTCAGCTTTGCCAGATCTAAATACCATCTATACAGCATCTTAAGATGGTTTTCTTTCAGATTCTGGGCTAGTGTAAATTTTAGCGTATTTTTCCAGCTCCTTTCCCAATGTTCCAATTTAATTTCATGCCCTATATTACGTGCCCATAAAATCATGGATTCTTGAATCGTTTCTGTTTCCGACTCCCTATTTAATAGAATTCTATATATTTGCACAGTTAAATGTTCCAGCTTCTCAAAAATAGCTTTCTTCTTGTCTGGTGCCCTTCTTCACTTCAATAAATTTTGTCTTCTCACCGTCAATTATTATTTGGGCCTTGCAGTTTTTCTAAATTTCACCAATCCATGTATTAAATTTTTGACCACAATTCATCTTGTTAAATAATTGCAACATAAATTCATGATTAACATTATCGAATGCTTTTTCAGCATCAACGAAGATCATAGTGAATTTTTTCTCATTATGCTTTTCATAATATTCTATCATATCTATGACTGTTCTTGTGTTATCTTTTATGTGTCTTTTAGGTAGGAAGCCACTTTGATCTTTGTGAAATATTTTTTGTAGTATTTTCTTAAGTCTATCAGCTATTATGTTGGCAAAGATCTTATAATCAACATTTAAGAGGGACATTGGTTGATACTTCTTTGGGTTTCGGGGATTTTTTTCTTCTTTTAGTATTAAAGTGATATTCGCATCATTCCAGGACTGTGGCTTGCCCAAATTTAAGATTTCATTGAATGTTCAGCATGATTTTTAAAACATATTTTCCTCCCTTGTCTTTGAAATGGTGACATATAACATTCCTATGCATTGCTAATCATTTTCATTGTGGATATTCTTGTTGTTGTTGTAGCTTCTTGGTATTCATAATTCTAACTCAAGCTGAGGGTGTGGGATGTGTGGAGGATCACATACAATACAAGAATTTCCTGGTTCTATAATAAACCTAATTAATGCTTTCTGTACTGTATCCTACATAAATGTATTCCAAAAAAAGTATGTTTCCATGGGTTTCACTTGATGACATTAATTTGAATAAGTCCTAAAATAGTGGTTTTCCGTGTCTAGACAGATTTTATGTCCAAAATGAGACTTTGCCCTTAAAAAAACCTGTTAATTTTATGATGTCTGCTTTGGTTCTCCTTTTCTTCTCTTTGACCCTTGCTTTTATTCTGTGCATTTGTGCTGGCACGATGACAGACCCAGTGTAGTTTAGTGGTTTGAATGTTGGACTACAACCCTGGAAACCAGGATTTGATTCCCAGCTCAGCTGTGGAAACCCTCTGGGTGACCTTGGACATATCACACACTCTCATCCGCAGAAAACCCTATGATAGATTCACCTTAGGGTCACCGTGGGTTGGAAATGACTTGAAAGGAGACAACAACAACAATTTGAATTCATTTCTTTATTGACTACAATAAGTTTAACTTATACAAGGCACAATAACAATCCTACTGAATTCATTGCTTTCTACTAGTTACTAAACTGGACATGAAAAGTTTCTGCAAACTGGATATTTTACATACTGGATATTCTGGATTGTATATTGGACGATTTTGGCCAAATCTGTTTTAAAAATTATGAGTTTTTCTTTTCTCTTGGTTTCTCTCTGTTTTCTTTGAAAATTATGGGTAGCTGATGCAACAGTTCCTATAGGAGTTATATTATTTCTCCAATATGACCCAGCATGTACTCCCATTGCAGGGTACTCACACAACTCTACCAGCACGTTGCGGCCCTGGTGTTTTCTGTGAAGGAAATCAATGGAAACTCCCAGATCTTACCCAACATCACAGTAGGCTTTCAAATCTATGACAGTCAATTCAGTGCAAGGTCAACCTTTGTTGCCTCAATGGAACTTCTCTCAGGTCAGGAAAGATTAATCCCAAACTACAAATGTGGCATCCATGATAATCCGGTAGCCGTCATTACGGAACCTGATTCTAATATCTGTGTCAAAATAGCACCCATCTTGGCTCTCTACAAGATTCCACAGGTAATCTGTGCTTAAGGTTTTCTTTGCCTTTTGGATTTACTTTAACCTCTTTGAGACAGAGATAATGAGGAAACATTTGCACATGGCTATCATAACACTTCAGACTATGGGGAGAATATCAAATTCTGAATTTCAAAGCGAAACAGGATAATTTAGACCCATATGGATCAAATCCAAAGTGGGTCTCATCATCATGATTCAGATCTAGTACTTATTGTTTTATTCTGGAGCAATTCAGGTTGATATATACTAGTCTGAAAAAGGAGATAGTGAGATAATGGCATGGGGTTAGAGAGGGACTTGCTCTTGCATAGTGACAGTTTTAGATACCGATCTAGCAGAAGAATCTCACTGAAACAATTATTCCGTGGTCTACTCTACTTCTGACCATAACTCAAACCACTGTTCATAACCTCTGAAAAAGTATGTGTGTTTGGACCAGGCAAACTGGTGAATCACTTCCCCCATATAAGCCAAATGGTATCTGAAGTTTTGCTGAAGGAGACAGCTTGCATGTTTCACCTGTCAGGGAAATGAGAGGTGGCTTACTTGGTGGCCATCCATTGATTGTGCAGTGCCCTTTAATAGGAAGCATAGCTTCAGCTTTATTAACAACATTTTATAATTATGAAAAAGCCTGAATGTTATTTTTTTAAAGATCTCAGTGATTTCTTTCTTCTTGCTTATACTACTTGCATCTGACTGTTAATCCACATGTAGAAACAGTCAGATTGCTGCAGCCGTAGTGGTGACTAGATGGCTTGATCTGGTATCCCACAAAACATCTTCATCTTTGCCAATAGGAAGCTCAAAATAAAATCTGGCATATTTCTAAGTCAATACTGTGGGACACTGAGCACAATTTGGCCATTACATAATTAGAAGCAGGGTTATACATACATGTAGACACAACCATGGTCAGCTGTTTAGAAAATCTGTTCCTTTCTTTCTTTCTTTCTTTCTTTCTTTCTTTCTTTCTTTCTTTCTTTCTTTCTCTCTTTTTCCCCAGCTTTCATGTCACTCAGACTCTATCCTGGATAACAAAATCCAAGGAGCTTTCATCTACCAGATGTTTCCAGATGAGACCCACCAATATATGGGGATTCTTTACCTACTTCAGCATTTCAGCTGGGTGTGGATTGGGGTGCTTTATTCTGAAAATAAGAGTGGAGAAAGGTTTGTACAGAATATACTTCCCATCTTTTCAAGGAATGGCATCTGCTTTGACTATGTACAAAGTTTTTTCAAACAAGATTTTATCTATGAAACGCAAAATCATGTGAGGGAAGGGATTAAAATATATGAAACTGCCATAAGTAGCTCTGCTAATGTGTTTGTTGTACATGGTGATATTCAAACACTGCCAGTTTTGAGGCTATTTGTACAGATTACAAAAGGTGAAGATGTGCCGACAAAGACAAGAGGAAAAGTGTGGGTTTTGACAGCCCAGATGGATTTCACAGAATTTCTTTTTCAAAGACTTTCAGACATCAATCTCCTCCATGGTGCTATATCCCTTGCAATTCACTCAAAGGAAGTGCCAGGCTTCCAGAAATTTCTGCAGACCAGAAATCCTACCACAGAAAAAGAAGATGACTTTCTCAGAATATTTTGGGAAAACGCATTTTTATGCTCTTTAGCTAACTCCACTTTCGGTGGAGGTTTTACGAAACCCTGCACTGGAGAGGAGAAGCTGGAGTCTCTTCCTTCTACTGTGTTTGAAATGGGCATGACTGCCCACAGCTACAGCATCTACAATGCTGTCTTGGTTGTGGCGCATGCGCTGCAGTCTATGTATTCATCACAGTCCAAACAGAGAGCAAAGGTGACAGGACAGAGACATGAATATCTCAATCAGCCATCATGGCAGGTAAAAAATGGAAGAGAGGTCACTATGTCTGGGAGTGCAAATATTTAGCCCTTTTGCCACCTGTTTGAATGTTCTCTGTGTGCCAAGTCCATGTTTTGAGGGTGTTATTTTTGTTGTGCCTCTTTTTTTTTCTTTTTTTCTTTTTTTTGATCCTTGGTCTGCCGTATCTTCCATTTAATGCCACAAATAATATAATGGTTGTTGATCATTCTGAGTATGTCTTCTGTTGATGACTTCTCTTCCAGTATGTTACAGGGACATATTCTTCACCAATTTTCTCCCCAAAGGAAGTAGTTTTAGAAATTTTCTTCCCACTTCCAGAAAGTCTATGCAATTTTCATGGACTGTTTGCTGTTTGGGGTGTAATCTATGCAAAATCTTCTTGTGGGGGCTCAACATAGAAAACAACATTTTATGTAAAGGTAACAGAATTTGCTGCACAGAAAATAATATTTAATAATAATATTTCTTGAAATAAAATGAGTATGACTGCCCACAGCCGCAGCATCTGCAATGCTGTCTTGGTTGTGGTCCACGTGCTACAATCCGTGCATTCCTCAAAGTCCAAAAAGAAAGCAAAGGTGAAAGAACAAAAGCATGAGATTCTTAGTCAAGTGCCCTTGCAGGTAAAGCTCAAGAGGAGGAGATCTCATAGTACTCGTGACTGCAAGTTATCAAGCTCTTTAATGCTTAAAACACTCTTTGCTTGTCTTTGCAAGTCTTTTGTTTTGCTGGTTTCTGCATATGTCTGCTTTTCACAGCAGTTTTTGTGCTTGTCTTCATGCTCAGTGTATTGTGACCTTAGTTATTTTGGTCTTTCAGAAACTAGCCTCTTTTTTTTTCTTTTTTCTTTTTTTTCGGTGACTTCATCCTAGGTCTGTTACAGTTTCAGATTTGCAAACAGATTTTTTAACCTGCTCAAAATATAAGACTGCTACCTTTGTTATTTTGGTAATGTCTGTGGTCATTGGCCTATCTTGCAGTATTTTATTTTTTCTGTCCAAGGAAAGAGTATATAAATGTGTGGGGAAGAGTGCTGAGCAATTTTTAGTCCAAATTTTAATCTTACCCGCTTTCTTCTCTAGCACAACTGGGTGTCTGAGCATTTTCCACCCCAGGTATGGATTTATTGAACATATCCTATGCACACCTGTCTGAGAATAAATCCCAGTTAACTCAGCGACAGCTTGGCTGTAATGGAAAATATTCATCATTAAGTTTTTATTCCACTAAACTATACCAATATTTTCACTAACTGAATTTCCTGAAATGATTGTATTAATACTTATTTCTCTCTTTATGGAGGACATCTGGCTAAAATGAACTGGGCAATGCTTGTCATACACATACATGTAAAAAGGGGGTGCATGGAGACAAGGACTGGAATCCTGCATTAGAAGATGTACATCTAACATCTAACCTCATCTCCAGAATTATATCTCCATAGCTATCCCTATGATCTGGATCTGAATAATCTAGAAGATAGCCTTACCTACCAATAACAATGAAAAGGATTGTAGCTACTCTTTCTATGGAAAGGTAGCAAGAAAAACCTTGCAGGTTCGTCTTTGCCTCTGTGTGGACTAGTGGTCTCAGGATTCCCCATCAATGTTTGTATCAATGATTTCAATTATGGGGTAGAGTCAATCCTTATTGAATTTTCAGATGATACAAAACTTGATAGGGTGGTTGTCATCTTCTATTTCTCTGCCTTAATTATTACAGTAGTTGTCCTTGTCCCTGCACACAAGTCATTGAACAATTACGTTCAGAATTCTGTCTCTATATTTGTCCCCTTTTTCTTTTGCTTCTCGTCTGATCTTAACTGCCTGAAGAGTTTCATCTGTCATCCACTGAGGCTTCTTTTTCTTTTTGGCTGCAGATAATGTCTTTCTGCATTCGTCCCTGACAATGTTCCTGGCTTCAGTCCAGAAGTCTTCTGGCTCCCAGTCAATCAGGCTTAACTATACATCCTTTTTTTACATACTCTTTAAATTCTATGAGAAAGTTCTTAGGGTTGTATTTTGACATCATGGTTTGTTTAGTCTTCTTTAGTTTTACTCTAATTTTCTAAATTAGAAGTTCATGGTCTGTGCCAAAATTCACTTCTGGTATTGTTTTTGCAGAGAGAATGGAGCTTCTCCATTTTCTGCATCCAGTTATGTAGCCTATTTTATTTCTACATCAGTCATCAGATGATGTCCACATATATAATCACCTCTTGGGTTGCTTGAAGAATGTGTTTGCAGTGAACAGTTTGCCTTACAGAATTCAACCAATCACTATCCTGAAGCATTTCTTGATCCTAGGCCAAATGTTCCTACAATCTTTGACTGTGCTTTGCTTCCTGCTTTTGCAGTCCAGTCACCTATGATTAATAAGAAGTTTTTTGTGTGTGTGTTTGATCAATTTACTCCTACACTCCAACATAGAATCTTTCAGTTTCTTCTTCTTCTGCACATTTGTCCAGGGATAAATCAGTTAACTCAGTGATATTTACTTCATAATGGAAAATGTCATTTATAATTCATTTTTCATTCTACTAATTGGCACCAATATTTTCACAATTAAATTTCATGGATGAACTATATTTGTTCTTGCTATTGTCTTTCTGGAAGGCATTTTGCTAAAGTGAGCTGGGCAATGAATGGAATGGACATACATATATAAATGATGTACATTCAAAGACAAGCTAGAATTCTGCATGGGAAGACGTATATCTGGCATGCAACTATGCCCCCTGGGGTTACCTCCAAACCCCCCACCTTATATGCAACACATATCCCCTCCAATGCTGCCATTTCCATATTGTTCAAGAGTGGAAGAATCAGCAGAGATGCATCCATCTATTTTCCTTCTCATGGAAGCACTTAAACAGATATCTTCAGGAGCCTTCAGGAGTCTTTGGGAAGTCCCTGCAGATGCTATCCTCACAACACATCCAGCTAAAGGGGTAGACACAGGAAGGATCCTATTTTAAAGTAACATATGGTGCAAAGGTCTCACTGGAAGGAAAACTGTCACTTTTTAAAAGGATAACCTCAGGTGATACAGTGAAACAAAAACAATTGTCATCCAATTCTCTTTGCTCAGTGAACACCAAAGCCAAAGAAAATGTCACAGGTGACAAATGTGCAGAAGATGATGGCAGAGCCAGAAGAACTGCAACATCCAGAATTTTTCAAGCAACATCAAGTAATTTCCTTTAGTATCTACACATCCATCCAAAAACATCTTAGATTTCTTCTCCTGGGAAACAGAACCCTCAAAAGGACACCATTAACCACAGTTTTCTAGGGTGAAATATTATCAGCATGCTGTATGTGTTTACTGGTAACTATTTTTTTTAAAAATGATTTCCCCTTCACTTTTAGCTCCACCACTTTATTAGATATGTGTCATTTAACAACAGTGCTGGAGAAAGTTTTTCCTTTGACCAAAATGGTGCCTTAGTAGCTAGATTTGATATTATCAACTGGATTACCTTCCCAAACAAGTCTTTTACGAGAGTTAGAGTTGGAATGGTAGATCCACATGCTTCCCCAGGCAGCATCTCCATCTCTGAGGATGACATCACATGGCCTAACAACTTTAACCAGGTAAGGATCAATGCACACGTACAGGTATTTCCAACCATTTCCCTGAAGGTGAAGAGGTAGGTTACTGTGGAGATTCTAAATTAATATATCTGCTTCACTATATCATGAAGACAGTTATTGTGCAGAACCTGCTCATGCTAAATTTTCATCAGGCAAAACATTGTTACTATATTTTGACTTTTAAAAGAGCAAAAATCAAAGTCAATTATCACAGAAGCACCAAGTACAAAGAAAATATACTAAGCAATTAACAAGCCCAAGCGATATAACAGAAAATAAAGTGGACAACTAAACAACATAATAGAGAACAAGAGGGTATACCAAAGCAATTGTAACTGTGTCAAAGGATTGAAAATTACATTTGTTTTATGGGAGGATAAAGGATTCACTCGCCAAGGTGGAAGTTCATTAATTCAGAGAAGTATTTCTTAAACTCTGTATATTTACTGGTGTCAGGATGGGATAATATCAATAAAATGATGCTTTTAAAGACAGCATGCTTACCTGTGTTAAGAAAATACCTACTAATTATATAGCTTTAACTCATTCTCCTGCAATAACTTGTTGACAAACTAATGCTTTAGAGATGCTTAAGGCAAATTTGGATGTTGATCTGACTACTGGATAAGACTTTGTAAACTTGGGAGCCTAGGCAAATATGGCAAAATTCCAGGAGATCTGACTGGACAGAGACTGACAGGTCTAAGACAAAGAATATTCACTCTTCTAGAAGATACAGGGTGGAAGAATGCCACCTGTATTCGGGAAAGAGGTAGTGTGTTGTAGGGTGTGGTTGTGCTTAATCTGCCTGTCTACAGTCTTAGTGGCCCAGAGTCGTTGTTTGCTCTGATAGCAAATTCACCAAGTCATACCATTATCAACCAAGTCCTTAAATGTGCTCATATGCAATTTAAAGATAGATTTAACCATGCTTAGGTGATCTTGCTATAGAGTTTGGAGAAAATGAGTTCTATGTTGAGTTGTGTAAAAAGGATGACCATTTTATTTAAAAAAAGTCTAAATGCCTTTTGAAATTAGAGACAGAGAATGAATTTATGAAGGAATATATAAGATAGGCCCAAAATTTGAGGAACAATGTTCAGATTGATATGTGGAAGAAAAAAAATGTGGTTTAAAGATTAAAAGATTACTCTGTGTAGAAATTTAAAAGAAAACATGTATACAATTATGTATAATAGGTATCTAATCATAAGTAAAGTGTCAAAAATGTCTAAGAATATTTTAAATCACTGTTTGGGATGTCAAAATAAGGAGGACTCTTTTTTCCACTTGGAGTAGACATGTAAGAAGACAAAAAAAAAATATCTAAAAGGTACTGTGTCTGTTAATCCCCCCTCCCCCCCAAAAAAAAGATAGATTTTTGCAATGTCACCAGAAATGTTTCTGCTGGTTATTATGGGTAAGGATTTGGATAGTAAACATGGGCTGCTTCTTCATTAAGTCATGCCAGACTAATCTTATCTCTTTCTATGATAGAGTTACTAGCTTGATAGATGAAGGGAATGCTGTGGATGTAGCATACCTCGATTTCAGTAAGGACTTCGACAAAGTTCCCCATGACATTCTTGCAACGAAGCTAGTAAATGTGGGCTGGACAGGGCTACTGTTAGTTGGATTTGTAATTGGTTGACCGACCGAACCCAAAGGGTGATCACGAATGGCTGCTTTTCATCCTGGAGAGAAGTGACTAGCAAGGTGCCACAGGGTTCTGTCCTGGGCCCAGTGCTGTTCAATATTTTTATCAATGATTTGGATGAAGGAATAGAGGGCATGCTCATCAAATTTGCAGATGATACCAAATTGGGAGGGGTTGCTAATACGCCAGAGGACAGGATCAAAATTCAAAATGACCTGGATAGATTGGAGAGCTGGGCCAAGGCGAACAAAATGAAATTCAACAGAGAGAAGTGTAAGGTCCTACACTTAGGTAGAAAGATTGGAATACAGAAATGTAGGATGGGGAACACGTGGCTGGATAGCAGTACATGTGAAAGGGATCTAGGAGTCTTCATAGACCACAAGCTGAACATGAGTCAGCAGTGTGATGCGGCAGCCAAGAAAGCCAATGCAATTCTCGGCTGCATCAATAGGAGTATGGTGTCCAGATCGAGGGAGGTACTGGTACCACTCTACTCTGTTTTGGTTAGACCCCATCTTGAATACTGTGTCCAGTTCTGGGCACCCCAATTCAAGAAGGACGTGGTCAAGCTGGAGCAAGTCCAGAGGAGGGCGACCAAAATGGTGAGAGGCCTGGAAGCCATGCCCTATGAGGATAGACTTAGAGAGCTGGGTATGTTTAGTCTGCAGAAGAGAAGGTTAAGAGGGGACATGATAGTCATGTTTAAATATTTGAAGGGATGCCATGCCGAGGAAGGAGAGGACTTGTTTTCTGCTGCTCCATAGACCAGGAAAAGGAGCAATGGATTCAAGCTGCAGGAAAGGAGATTCCACCTGAACCTAAGGAAGAACTTCCTGACAGTCAGGGCTGTCCAGCAGTGGAATATGCTGCCTCGGAGTGTCGTGGAATCTCCTTCCTTGGAGGTTTTTAAGCAGAGGCTTGATGGCCATCTGTCGGGAGTGCTTTGAGGGTGTTCCTGCATGGCAGGGGGTTGGACTGGATGACCCCTGTGGTCTCTTCCAACTCTACATTTCTATGATTCTATGATTATATGATTATATGATAAGTTCTACAAAAATATTGTTTGCTGAAACATGGAAACAGACTGAAGCACTGGTGACAGAAGACTGGATTATTAAGGTTGCTGAGGCATCCTAAATGGCTAAACTAATCTGGTTTTTAAAGGATAAACCAAGTAGGATGTTTTTGTTTTTTGTTTTTTTGAAAAACTGGAAGCTACTTTGTGATCTTCATGAGGAATAAGAAATCAAATGATACAATAATTCATGGAAATGATGACTGGTAATTTGTTTAGGTTGATCCATAATGATAGAAGAATATTTTTTCTCATTTTTATTTTCTCAGAACAGTTTGGCTTGTCGGGGGGTAGAGATCTTTTGTGTTTTTGTAAGCTAGTGCTTAGTTAGTTGGTCAGCTAGGCCCTTTCCCCACCTTGCCTTATTGTGTCATTGTCTGGTTGCAATCCCAACAGTGCCTCTGCAGGGAAAGAAGCACAATGGGAATGGTCACTTCTGCATCTGATCGACTCCCTGTGGAAGGGAGCACAATTGACATGAGTCTTCCTTCCACAGCACAGCCAAGCACTTTCCCATGCTGTGTTGGGGCAAGAAGCACCTCCATCATGCTTCCAAGCCTTCTGCATGGCAGGTAAGTGTGGGAGCATTGAGTGATCGGGGGTCATTGACAGAGAAAACCAGTCAAAGATTTCTCCCACTATTGCACCTGTTGGAGACAGGAGAAGGACAGGACCATGATGATGCCTTGCGGAAGTGTATTGTGTTTTAATTTTAGTATATCTCCATGTCACTTGATGTTTATGTTATTGTATGTAAATATCGATAAACAAACATTTTTAAAAAGTCCTTAAGTGTGGATCAAGTTGTGTAACACAATTTTAAAAACATATTTACCGAGTGTTAAAATACTGTGTTTTCTTTTTCTTTTTTTGCACAGGCACGTCCCCTTTCTGTTTGTAATGATAAGTGCTATGCAGGTTTCAGCAAGAGAAAGAAGGAAGAAAAGCCATTTTGCTGTTATGATTGTATTCCCTGTCCTAAAGGCACGATCTCAAATGAGACAGGCAAGAAGTATCATGTTTTCAAATGTACTAACTGTGATCTTTGGAGGTTGTCACTGATGAAGAGAAAAGGCAACCTGGTATAGTCAGTTACGTGTGCGTAAGATAGTATTCTATGTGCAGTCAAAGATGTATGCAACAGGATGTGTACAGCATTAATACCTCCATCTGGAATAAAAGAAACAGATCAACTAACAAGTACATCCAATGAAAAAAGGCAATACAGTGAGTTATTCAATTCAGGACCTGACATTAATCTAATGAAGATACTCTTGGTCATTAGTCCTTGTTTTTCTAGGTCACTAGAATCTAAAGGCTTGGTTTACTCTTGGATAAACTAATCCTTGTGTTTATTTTCACAAAATTCATGGAAATGAAGTAGTTGCAAATACTTATTTCAGATTTTGACCAAATTGCCTTGATTCAGGGCTATGCACCTTAATGCACACTCACTGAAATGAACTATATATACACTTCATACACACACACACTTCATCACACACAAATATAGCATGGGAGACACCTGGCTGGACAACAGTACATGTGAAAGGGATCTAGGAGTTTTAGAAGACCCTAAGCTGAACATGAGACAGCAATGTGATGCAGCAGTCAAGAAAGCCAACACAATTCTTGGTTGCATCAATAGGAATATGGTATCTAGATCAAGAAAAGTAATAGTACCACTCTATTCTGCTTTGGTCGGACTTCATCTGGCATATGGTGTTCAGTTCTGGACATCTCAATCCAAGAACGATATTGACAAGCTGGAGCGTGTCTAGGGGAGGGCGACAAAAATGGTGAAGGGTCCGGAAGCCATGCCCTATGAGAAGTGGCTTAGGGAGCTGCGAATGTTTAGTCTGCAGAAGAGAAGGTTAAGAGGGGACATGATAGCCATGTTTACATATTTGAAAGGATGTCATGTTGAGGAAGAAGTGGACTTGTTTTCCACTGCTCCAGAGACAAGGAGCAATGGATTCAAGCTGTGGGAAAGAAGATTCCACCTGAACCTCAGGAAGAACTTCCTTTGGTCAGAGCTGTCCAGCAGTGGAACATGTTGCCATGGAATGTGGTGGTTTCCTTCTTTGGAGGTTTTTAAGCAGAGGCTGGATGGCCATCTGTTGGGAGTGCTTTGATGTGTGTTCCTGCATGGCAGGAGGTTGGACTGGATGGCCCCTGTGATCTCTTCCAACTCTATAATTCTATGATTGTATGATTCTGTTACCGTTTTTTTTCAGATGTGGATGTCTGTTTTGAGTGCCCGGAAAGACAATATCCAAGCAATGATCAGCGTGAATGCATTCCAAAGTATATCGTTTTCTTGTCTTACAATGAACCTTTGGGACTCAGTTTGGCCATTCTATCTCTCTTCTTTGCTTTCATCACAGCTTTGGTGCTTGGGATCTTCATTAAGTACCAGAACACTGCAATAGTCAAAGCTAACAACTGTAGTCTGACATATGTTGTACTCATTTCCCTCCTTGCCTCATTCAGTTGTGTTTTGCTGTTCGTTGGTCAGCCTGACAATCTCATATGTTTCCTTAGACAAACTGCTTTCTGTGTCGTCTTTACAGTAGTCCTATCATGTATGCTGGCCAAAACCATCACAGTGATTCTAGCTTTCAAGGCCACTAAGCCAGGGTCCAAAATGAGGAAATGGGCAAGGAAACCACTGGTGAATTCCATTATATTTTCCTGTTCGTTTATTAAAATCATTCTTTACATGGCGTATCTGATAACCTTTTCCCCACTCCCAGATTTCGACATGCAGTCAATGGCCAAAGAAATCTTCCTGGAGTGTCAAAGAGAGTCACCTGTTTTGTTCTACAGTACCCTCATCATTATGATTTTATTAGCCATTGTAACTTTCACTGCGGCTTTCCTTGCCAGGAAGCTACCCGATGTTTTTAATGAAGCCAAATGTATCACCTTCAGCATGTTGGCATATTGCAGTGTGTGGTTCACCTTTCTTCCAGGTTATCTGAGTTCAAAAGGAAAATATCTGGTGGCTATGCAGATGTTCTCCATCCTAGCTTCTAGTGCTATTTTGCTAATATGTTTGTTTTCTCCTAAAATCTATATCATTTTGCTGAAGCCTGAACTAAATAACAAACAGCAGTTTATAAGGAGAAAAACTTGAAATTCTTAAACCCATTGGTTACCAGATAATATAATTAAACTTCTTCCTAGGTTTCAATTACATTCAGAGTGTGCTCCTATATGCTGAAGTTTATCATAGAGTGCTTGTCAATGGGATTGCCCCTATATAATATATCTTGAAAATCACACTTGTCTCCAGACTGTAAATTGCTGGGGTTTATATAGATTCTAAAGTTAGATGTTCAAGAAAAGGGCATGGGGTGGTGGTGAGTTAGCAAAAAAAATTTGAATGCTTGTGCCAAATGTATAACATGTCACCTGTATAAATTTTCATTTTGGACCTATGCTTAGATTGGTAAACAATCTATCTGAATCGAAAGAGAGATATTCCAAATTTCTTTCCAAAGTTATCAAAATAAAAATATCATCATTTATTATGCGTTTTAATGACTAGCCTAGTTGAATCACTTCATATTAGTTAAGAAGACGACAAATCACAAATTCTTCTTGTGTGGAAACAACATATTTGATGTTGGTAAATCTAGATTTTTATCTCTACTAATAAATGTTTCCAGGTTGTTATTTTCTGCCATTTTGGACATCAGTGGAAATGTCATAAATAAATAAATAAATAAATAAATAAATAAATAAATATTGTGTCACTTGAAGTTTGTAAAAAGATGTGGAGATCAGCAGGAGACAATGAGGAAACATGTATCATGTCCCCTCCACTTTCATAAGGGTTCGGGGCACCACCTTCTCCCTCCCATTCCCTTCTTGGGCTCCTCCCTCCCATTCCCTTCCCTTTTGCCATGGTATCCTAGCCTTCCTTCTCCACACCTGGGCCAAAGGCAAGGGAATGGGAGAAGGAGCACTGGAGGGACAGAAAGAAGGTACACATGTGCCTTCACACACACACACACACACCATTCCCTTACCTTTTTCTTTGGCATGCTTGCCTTCCTTCTCCACACCCGACAAAATGCAAGGGAATGGGAGGAAGAGAATGGGGGAAGGCACACATGTATTTCGTGAATATTGAAATTTGCAAAGGTCAAACCCACAAATGTGGAGGGAAGACTGTAAATGGTTGTATTCTGGGAGGTTTTATTTCCATTTTGAAGAGAGGACTTCACTTTAACGAGACAGACTTCACCCCACCCCCTCATTTTTAAGGCCTTTCTTTTCTTGTGGTTCCATTGTTTTGGAGAGTTGTTGAATCATTACCAACATATAATGTTTGCTGTCCCACTAAGGAGAACATCAAAGAAGATTTCAAATGAGAGTAGATAAAGATGTTGGGGGGTTTTTTTCCCTTTCAGTCTCTCAGTGAATCGGTCACACTAAGGGCCTTTCCTAGTGATATTATTCCATTTTCAACATCCTATAGAATTCTGGAGTTTGTAGTTGACTGAGGCCAAAGAGCAGTCTGGCTGAGAATTCAAAATGCCCCTCCCTAAACTTTAAGCCCTAGGATTCCATAGGATGTTGAAAGTGGAATAATAGCACTATAACAGTGTAGTGTAGAAAGGCCCTAATTTTCAAGCAACTTTCATCTTAGCAGTGATTGCATTTTCCCCAGTTTCTTGGGGATTTCTATGTAGCCCAAGAAGAAAACAAGTAAGAAAAAAGGCTGAATGGAACTTTTAAGGTTTTCTGACCTATCCAAACTGATGGTGTTAGGAAACAGAGGCCCTTTTGGCACCTTACCTGGTGCTGCTGGCATCACATGGGGATCGTGTGAAAAACCTCATCTTGGAAACACTCACATCCCCTCTACTTCCTCTTCGCAGCAGCTCCCTGCTGTTTGGAAGGAAGCGTGAGGGCTCGGTCCCTTCCTTCCGCAGTGCAGCCGGGTACTTTCCCAGGCTGCCCTAGGGGAGGAAGTGCGATGGTCATGCATCCGGAGGCTCCGCACACAAAATAAGTGTGGGTGGGACCTGGGAGCAACGTGCGATCATGCATCATTTTCAACAACAAGCCAAAAATGATATAATGCATGATTGCTGCCTACTGGCTTGTGAGGACATCATGTGAAATGGTCCTTGCAATCCTGCAGTGCTCTCAAGGCCATTTCTCAACAGGATTGGCATGTGAAAAGGGCCAGAGTCTCATCAATCTGATCATTAACAGCAGTGTACCATTCTCCCACACATTTGTGGTTTAGACTTTCACGAATTTGATTATTCATGGTACCCAATGACCTCTCCTCTCTCCTGCCCGCAGCTGCCAGCCCAATTGTACTGGCAGCAGGCAAAAGAGTGAAGGGGAGAGAAGATCTCCCCCACCATGCTCTCCTGCCACTATTGCCCACCTGATTGTGCTGCTCCCATGCTCTCCCCCACCACCTTCACCCACATGATTGGTGAGAAA
Organism: Ctenosaura bakeri; assembly: GCA_948474755.1. Lineage (NCBI taxonomy): Eukaryota > Metazoa > Chordata > Lepidosauria > Squamata > Iguanidae > Ctenosaura > Ctenosaura bakeri. The sequence goes on from CAOLHI010001609.1 coordinate 44,605, forward strand.
ACCAAGCAGGGAAGATCTTTCCCAATCTGCTCTTTCCTATGCCCCCACCAGAGAGATCACCATCACACAGATGGGGGCCTGCTATCATTTGTGATGTTTTCAGTTTTGTAGGGGTTCTGTTTCCCTACCCCCTTTGAATGTGGAGGGCCTACTGTATAATCATGTCCCGAAGAATCTGAGGGAAGGAGTTTGAACTAGACTAGATTATTTCAATTTCTTTCCCATTGGAAAAAATGGACAATTTTCATTTTGGCTTATCCTATGAATTTCTCTGGAAACTAAGTTCAAACAATCTAGCCCAGACCTACCCTAAGGGCTCCAGCTTCACAGATAACGTGAAATCTCTGGTGGTCTCCCCTACAATCATCAAAACAACCATGATTATTTCTATTTATTCTTGAAAGTCCCTAGGAAATTGGTGCAGTACAAAATGATGAATTAAGAACAAGGGATGCTATAAATATTATTTACTATATTCAAAACAAGACTGAGGCAAGCAAGTTGTCAACTGTCTGATTCCTGATAATTTTCCTTTCCACATTTACGTTCAAGTTGTCAGATCTGATGAAATAACAGCCATTCAGATCAGCTAAAGCTTTCTTTAATAGGACTCTGGATATTCCTGGAGGACAAGCAATAGGTGATATATCTTCCAGAAAGAATATCTTAATAAAGATGATGGTGCTAGCGGTGGTGATATTAGTGCTCCTGCCACATGCTGTGTGCATTTTTTCTACAATTCAGTGTAAAGCCAGGGGCCTTCTTCCAATCTTTCAAAAATATTATCTGCCTGGAGAACTCAACATTGCTGCCATTACTTCCCAGAGTCACACAATTTTAGCACCAATGAATTTTGACAAACTTCCCTCCCCTGAACTCTTTGATGACACTGTGTAAGGAGATGGATTTTCTTAAATCATAAATTGCATTGCCACCAATTTTCACCACCAATAACCTTTGAAGAACTTCAGTCTCTTGATCTGTTTGGCAATGTTATGTAAGAAGTAGAGTTTATGAATTTTTTTAAAAAAAAATGAAATGTATCTGATCTGGAAACATTCATAAGCAGGCTAGTTGTAAAGATAGACTTTTGCTTGTATTAATTTAATCCTGTACGTATAGAATATTTTTGTTCCATTTATGGAATGCAAGCATCTAACTTTTTATGTTTCTAATCCTTTCCAAAATATTGTATATTATGGGTTTTGTGACCTGATTGCATATTGTATGTTCTGAAACTGATTTTCCTACAGGTTTTCTATGTTTTCTTTGAAAACTACTGTTACTAATGATTTCAGTTTTTGTAGAAGTAATGTAATTTCTTTTTCAGCTTGACTGACTTACTAAAATTGCTTTTTTTAATCAGCAGCATAGGCTTATTTTCATTTCCTTTGTTTAAAGTTTACATGTATTTCCAATCTATGTCTTTGCATTTCCATGCTTCCACGCCTGTTTTTGTTCTTGGTTGCTCCTGCTGTATCTTTATCAGTAAGCTAGCATTATGAAAGCCATAGATGAAATTCCTTATTGAAAAGCTTTCCACTTGCTAACCTGAATTCTTGTGTGTATGTGTGTGTGTAGGATTAAAAGTATTAAACTGCTGAATTGAAGAAAAGCCCTCCCACTGGCCTAAAACTTAAAGTTAGTTCTGATTAGAATAGATGCACTGAATCATTTAAATTTACCTAAGTGTTGACCCACCATTCAACAATTGACTCAGTGGGTCTATACTCTTAACTGATAGAATGCCAGACACTGACGGAGAATGAATATGTGGACGGAAGAATTATGAACAATCTTTAGTACTCAAAATTTCTAGCCCACTAATTAAATCATTCTCTGTGTATGGCTTTTGCCAAAATCTCCATGTAGTGGAGCTCAAGGTTTTACTTCAAAAAACAGAGCAAACTCCAGAAGCTGCAGTCCACCCTTCTATATGTTACACCATTGGGATGTCTGTTCCTTTCCCCAATTATTTTTCACCTCAGGGTGCATTCTTCTGTCACCCAGCAGAAGCAAGCCTGAATGTATAAACACCAAACACATTTCCAGGGTCTTAACACTCAGTTCCAAAGATTATTTTCCATGCTCGGTGCTGCAGTGCTTTATTCTGTTATGCAATATATTCCACATCCCAAATGCAGGAAAAAATAGTTTTTAAAATGTTGCCTTTTCAATCTCATTTTAAATGAAGATGCAGTCGGGTGATGCACATGCACACTGTATGAATCTGGATTTAAATATTGCACATGTTTGTGTATGTGTGCTAAGCAGAAGTTCTAAAGGAGACTGGTATTCAAAGTAGTAAAATATTTATATATGTATACACAGAGAGAGAGAGAGAGAGAGACGCTTCCCAATGTTCGGGCCACCCTCCCATAGATAAGGGCCATATCATATATTATGGCTCAACAGCTTGACTAAATCAAGTTAGTCAAGTTATATATGAAGTAGTAATACAACAACAGTCCAAAAGAAAATCCACTTTGACTCACTACGTACCTCCAATTTCAGTGTTCACACTCAGCACTACCAGCACATTCTGGCCTTGATGTTTGCTGTGAAGGAAGTAAATGAAAACCCCCAGATCTTATCCAACATCTCCCTGGGCTTTCAGATCTATAACAGCCACTTCAGTGCAAGCTCGACCTATCTCGCCTCTATGGAACTTCTCTCAAGTTGGGAAAGATTCACCCCAAACTATAAGTGTGACATTCATACCAACCCTGTAGCAGTCATTGGAGGACCTAACTCTAATGTCTGTGTCCACATGGCACCCATCCTGACTCTCTATAAGGTTCCACAGGTAAGCTGTGCCCATGGAACAGTGTATAAGCCTTGGAACTCTTCCCTTGCATTTTAGAGGTAGGATGTAGTATGAGATTAAAAGAATGACTCAATACTTGGATTCTTGAGACTGACATTGTTGAGATTAAAATAATGAAATGATACTTGTATGTTCCGAATATTTCTGTTCCAAGTATGGATATTTCTATTTGGGGTATGGAAATTCGGAATTTCTAAGTGAATCAGGTCATTTTAGATTATGTCCAAAGCAGATCAAACCAGCCCAATTCAGAGCTAGAAAAGACCCATGCCAGTCCAAAGCAACTTACATCAGTCAAGGGAAGGGTTAGTGAGTCAGTGTCTCTACCCACACCGTACAAATCATGATGTGGTGGTAGGAAGAGGAGGAAGACAGGTGGATTTCACACAGTGACAGCTTCTAGCTTCCAGTTTTTTTCCCCAGAATCCCTAATTACAGTGGTTGGAGGATGAAAGATTTTATGATGACTAAATGGTTTGACTCATTTTTCTCTTGCAGGAAATAGTCTTGTTATATCTAAAACTAGCAGACCATTCCCTGGCTTCCCACCAGTGCCTGGCATAGTGTCTCTTGGTGCACTCCTTGACCACCTGCTCCTTAGCTGTGTACCTCGATGTAACAGAATTTGAACTCTTAACTTTTAAAAAAATACTTTAAATTAGTAGTAATTTAATTAGGTATCTTATTTAACCAGTTTTTAACATTTTATCATCAGATTTTTGGATGTTTGCTGTTATATACCTTCATATCATTTCTGAGCTTTCTTGGCAAGATTTGTAGGGGTAGTGGTGGTTGCCATTGTCTTCATCAAAGGCTGAGAGCATGTGACTAACCCAAGGTCACTCAGTGGATTTTCATGCCTAGGTGAGGATTCAGATCCCAGATTCCCCAATCCAACACCCAATATATGCTATTAACTGCCTTGGGTCCTATGTTTGGAGAAAGTTATGAACAAAAGCTTTGGGATGCTGTTAAGTGGTTGAAAACAGGGCCTCTGATTCTATGGGAGATGAGCCCAATGTGCATCTAAAGCAATCTTGCACTAAAGCATACAGAGTGTAATGCTCTGCATATGCAACTTTATGGTGTTCCCATCCTCAATGTAGTTTTCAAGCAACATCCAGGTACAGTTGTGAAGACTCTGCAAAAGAACGGGGGTTGCTCTTCCAGATCTCCATTGACAGCTGGAGATCTGATACAGCAAACTCAGTTTTCCTTCTTCAACTTCAGAACTACAACTGGAGTGGGTGCTGCCTGTTCACCTCTCCTTTCTCTCTCCCCAGCAGGTAAATGGCCATAGCAGCAACCCTGGCTTTCAAAAGCTGCCTTGAGGTATATTTAGACATTGCAGAAGGAGAGAGTGAATAACCCTTTCAAGAAAACTGTCTTTCCTCCTTACTGGTGCAACAGTCCAGTAATTGTTTTAAAAAATTCTCTCTCATGTTGTCTCTGCTTTGGAAATATTTCTTCCATGGTTCTTTTAATTCATCATTCCCTCTATATCTTGCCAAAACCTTTTATTGCTGCTACATGATGGAGTGCATTTTGCTGCTATGTTGAGATTACCTCTAGATTTAAAATCTGAATATTCTTCTGATTTTTCAAAATTTTTGTCCACTTTGAGCGTATATAGTGGAAAGATAGTACAGAAATATTTATATTAACACTAACAAAGATTTTGATGTGGGCATTTGGGGGTTAATAAACCTTGGAAGTTTTTGATTGTAAGCAGGAGGAAGAAAAGGAAGAAGGGCAGCTGGAACATGGAGGTGCAAGGTTTGTTTTTGTGCCAATAAACAAAGCTGTCTAACAATAAGGCTGTGACAATGAAAGGGAGCTACTGTGAGGTATGCAACACACTTTGGCCATTGCATAACTAGAGGAAAACTTACACACACATAGATAGACACAATTGTGGGGACTTCTTTTGGACACCTTTTCCTTCTAAAATGTCTTTCTTTAGCTTATCTATGGCTCTGCCCCCGTGCTGAATAACAAAGTCCAAGGAGCTTTCCTCTACCAGATGTTTCCAAATGGGGCCCACCAATATAGAGGGATCCTTCATTTACTACACCATTTCAACTGGACGTGGATTGGGGTGCTTTATTTTGAGGATAAGAATGGAGAGAATTTTGTAAAGAATGTGCTTCCCATCTTTTCAGAAAATGGCATCTGCTTTGACTTCATACAAAATTTCCCCAAGCAAGTCTTTTCAAATGAGATAGAAAATCTTATGACGGAAGGGATTAAAACATATGGAATTATTATGAATAGCACTGCTAATGTGGTGGTTGTACATGGGGAAATTCAGACAATGATAGTTTTGAGACTATTGCTACATATTTCAAACTGTGAAGATGTGCCAACAAGGGCAAAAGGGAAGCTATGGATTTTGACAGCCCAGATGGATTTCATAGAACTTCCTTTCCAAAGATTTTGGGATATTGATTTCCTCCATGGTGCTGTCTCCCTTGCAATTCACTCAAAGGAAGTGCCAGGCTTCCAGAAATTTCTTCATTCCAGAAACCCGACCACAGAAAAACAAGACAGCTTTCTCAGAAGATTCTGGGAAAATGCATTCTTGTGTTCTTTACCTAACTCCACTTTAGATGGAGAAGATTTTGAGGAACTCTGCACTGAGGCGGAGAAGCTGGATTCTCTTCCTTCTTCTATTCTTGAAATGAGCATGACTGCCCACAGCTACAACATCTACAATGCTGTCTTGGTTGTGGTGCATGCGCTGCAGTCTATGCATTTGTCACAGTCCAAAAAGAGAGCACAGGTGAAGGGAAAGCAATATAAACATCTCAATCAGCCATCATGGCAGGTAAAACTCAAGCGGAAGAGAGCTTAGCGTATCTGTGAGTGCAAATATTTAGCGCCTCTACCACCTGTTTGAATGTCCTCTGTTTGTGTTTGAATGTTCTCTGTTTGTGTAGGCCATGTTTTAGGCATTTTATTTTGTTTTGTCTTTCATTTCAATCTCTGTCATAGCTTAATTTTTATATTATAAAGAATATAATGGTTGTTGATCATTCTGAGCATGCCTGTTATTGATTACCTCGCTTCCTTTATATTACAGGGATGCAATTCTTCACCAGTTTTGTTCTAAAAGGAAACAACAAAAAGTTTCAGAAATTTTCTTCCCACTTCAAGAAAGTCTTCGAAAACTATGCAGTTTTCAAAGACTGTTCGCAGTTTAGGGTATAATCTATACAAAAGTTGCCATGTAGAGTTTCACTGAAAACAGCATTTTAAGTAGAGGTAACAGAATTTCCCACACAGAAAATAACATTTCTGCATAGAAAATAGTATTTCTGCACAGAAATACTATTTTATGTGCAAATAATTCTGTTTTCTGTGCAAAATGACCACATGCAAATTTGGATAGAATAAGCTCTGAACTGTTAGGATTCTTGTCAATCTAAGATTCTTCTCATGGAGGCCTTCCTAACTCAAAAAATCAATTTTTGATCATTTACCCAATATTTTTTAACATTCTTTCCATTCCTAGTACATTATATTTCTGCAGCAGGCATACGCAGATGTATCAGGCAAGAGCAGTGATTTTCTTGGATAGATGCTCAGAGGATAATTAAATCTCTTTGTGCTATGAGTGAATAGCATGAATTTATTATTTGATAATTGTCTTTCTGGGAATGTAATTTTGGAGATGATTTGTCTCCATTCAGCATTGAACAACATTTAAAAAAGAAATTTCTTCTCACCTCAAGACAGGCACTCAACACGGAATACTGAAATTTTAGCTAAATCTTGTTTTCCCATTTTAAGTTGCTGTGTTCCAAGGATGAATTCAATAAATTCTATCTTATCCTGTCTTATTCCATTTTGTTCCATTCTCATTTTTTAATGAATTGCTCAGTAGGGATGTAATTCTTAATTTGGTTTGTTTCTGAGCAGTAAATAGGACAACACATGAACACACGCTCCTTGCCTTAATATGGTGAGATTTAATTGATGATGATGATGATGGTGATGGCAGCAATGAGGATGATGGTGATGGTAGTGACAAGGTCAAAGAGATTTTGCACTCCTTCAAGAGATATTTCTGCAGTTCAGCACAATTTCTGGAAAACTGGAAAATGTGATAATTGTAGTCTTGCTGCATAGGCCATAGAACTGGAGAATTAATGTCCTTGTGATCGCTTTCCCTCTGTGTGTGTGTGTGTGTGTGTGTTTGCATTTATTTTCACAAAGAGAAAAGGCAGTAGTTTTAGAAAAAAGAGATTTTAGACATTTCACAGGAAACTTAATAAAAAAAACTATTCATTGTCTAGTCTCATGCTGGGGGCAAGATTTCTCATGGAGTTTGGAGAATTCTCTCTAGCCTGCATTGACATTTTTCTCTCATCCAAAATCTTAGCAAAAGATGAAGGTTTCCTCTGAAATTCTAAAGGCTCACTGTGCACAGCCATATCTAGTTGAATTTTGTACATGTTGCTTCCTCTGAGTTTGACTTATTGAATGCACTTGATTACTTTAGGCTTCATTTCTTAGCACTCTTGAATTGCATCCTCTTTCACGTATCATCACCATGCTCTATGTGTGCATCTTTCTTTCTTAATTTTTTTTTAGAAAATCTTTATTCAATATTTCTCCCCCCCTCCTTCTCAATTCAGCTTCACCATTTTCTGAGGACAATTGCATTTAATAACACTGCTGGGGAAGAGGTATCTTTTGACCAAAATGGCATGTTAGTAGCAGGATTTGACATTATCAACTGGCTCACATTCCCAAACAAGTCTTTTTCCAGAATTAAAGTTGGCATGGTAGACCCTCATGCTCCTCAACACAAAGTATTCACTGTTCATGAGGACAACGTTGTGTGGCCAACTCACTTTAACCAGGTAAGGATCCATGTACCTTTTCAGACTGTTCCAGTTTATTGTTGAGGTTCGGTTTCTTTTTTTTATTTCCCCATGTCTGTAAGGTAGGGATCAATCAAAGCATGATTTTCCTCTGTCCATTTCAGATATCTGAGCTTTGCAGCTGTATTTTAGACTTCGAGATTTCATAGTCTATCTTCTCAAAGACATCATGTACAATGACATAATGCATAGCATGTGAAGCTATTGGAAAACTGAAGGATTATAGGAAAAAAACAAATGCAATTACTACAATTGAATGAGAGGCAGAAGGACAATAAAATATATCTAAGTAAGGATAAAGGGCAGGTCATTATGGTAGCCTCCACTTTAAGGAGTTTCAGTGAGCAAAACACTGGCTAAAGACTTAAGCAGTTGTACTTCTTTTCATAAGATGATCATGATAAAGCTAAGGTATTCAATCAAGGTGTAAACTTATTTATTTATATATTTATTTCCATATATCTAACCCACTATCCATCCATATATATTAGGATGTAAAACAATTAATAAACATAACTTAACATAAAACTGTAAACCACAACAAATAGGAGAGAAAAATACTAGTATTTGGTCAGCAGAATTAAATACAAACTACGATTTGGTCACTAAGGCCCCAAAGTTTAGGTAAACATCAGCTTAGCACTGAAATGAAGCCAGATACTTTGCAATTGTATAGTAATCAGCAGCAACTCCATCCTTTACATTTGCCTCTTTGTCCTCCTGATACTCCTTATGATCACCTGTTCCAAAAAAATAGTGTAGGTAAACTGAATTACACACATTCATCTAAATAGATTTTATGAGTGTTAAACCTATCATTTTTAATTTTATGTATAGGTGATGCCTCTTTCTTTATGTAGTGGAAATTGTTATTCAGGATTTAGGAGGAGAATGAAAGAAGGGAAGCCATTTTGCTGCTATGATTGTATCCCATGCTCACAAGGGATGATTTCAAATGAGACCGGTAAGAAGTGTTATGTTCCAAGTTCTGAAATGCTTTGGATGGGATGGAGGAACTGCACACTTGGGGTTCACATGCACATACTGCCCATCTTTTTAAAAAAAATTATTCAAAGGAACCTACCTCAGTGATGCAGTGATTGTACAAAAGAAGGATTCATTTTCATATACTATCATATTTCAGAGATTGTACAGTTCTCCCTCTACATTCACGGGTTTCACTCTCGCGGTTTTATTTGCGGTGCCTTCCTTCCCCCCCCATTCTCCCCCTCTCATTCTGTGGCATGGAGGGGTGTATGGGAGAGTGAAGGGGAAGAAAAATAGTTTCTTCCCCCTCGTGATCTCTGTCAGTCGCTGTGGACGCGATTGCCTCGGGGGGAGTGGAGAGTGAAAGGGAGATCAGATCTTTTCCTCCTGGTGGACATGCCTCACCCCTTGCTTCAGATACGATCACCCCAGTGGGGTGATCTTTTCCTCCCTGCTCACCATCTGCCTGCCCGCAGCTCCTGGAGGGGTCACTCCAGCAGTGGTGTGGAGGGAGATGGTGAGGCCCACTCACCAACAGCCCAACTTGTTGCCCCAGCGGCGGCAGGAAGGGAGATAGCGAGTGAGGAGGAAAAGATCTTTTCCTCCTGCTTGCCATTTGCCTGCCCACAGCTCTAGCGCAATCACCCCAGCGGTGGGGGGGGGTTGAAAAGGAGGAAAGGTTTTTTCTCCCTTTCCCATCTCCAGCCTGCTGATGGTAATGGCCGGCATGGCTATATGGGCAGCAGCCTCCAGCAGAGTGCAGGGAAGGAGGAATGCTGCGGGGGGGGTATTCGCAGTTATTTCACTTTTGCAGGGGTTTTCTGCACCTATCCCCCATGAATGTGAAGTGCCTACTGTACTGCTTTAGACATCTCTGTGTTTTTGTGCTTATCAAATCATTTTTCTCAAACAAGACATCAATTTCAGACAATAAATACATCCAAGAAAGTTTAAGGTAAACAGATTCATTATACTGAATTAATTACACCTTCTAATATCCTTTTTCTTTTTCAGACACAGATGACTGTTTTCAGTGCCCAGAACGACAGTATTCAAACAATGATCAGAATAGGTGCATTCCAAAACATGTCACCTTCTTGTCTTACAATGAACCTTTGGGTATTGTTTTGGCCATTCTGTCCCTATCCTTTGCTTTCATCACAGCTTGGGTGCTTGGAATCTTCATTAAGTATCAGGACACAGCTATTGTCAAAGCTAACAACCGGAAACTATCCTACATTCTACTCATCTCCCTTTTACTTTCATTCACTTGTGCTTTGCTGTTCATCGGTCAGCCTAAGATTGTAACTTGCTTCCTTCGACAAACAGCTTTTGGAATCATCTTTACGGTAGCTGTATCATGTGTGTTGGCCAAAACTGTCATTGTTGTTTTGGCTTTCAAGGCCACTAAGCCAGCATCTCCCATGAGGAAATGGGTGGGAAAACCATTGGCCACCTCCATTGTTTTGTCCTGTTCTTTTATGCAAGTCATCATTTGTATGGTGTGGCTGATAAAGTCTCCTCCATTTCCAGATTTTGATACACAGTCAATGGCCAAAGAAATTGTCCTACAGTGTAATGAAGGTTCAGCTGTCATGTTCTACAGTGTCCTTGGCTTTATGAGTTTCTTGGCGGTTGTCACTTTCATCATGGCTTTCTTAGCCAGGAAGTTACCTGACAGTTTCAATGAAGCCAAGTTTATCACTTTCAGCATGTTGGCATTTTGCAGTGTTTGGGTCTCTTTTGTTCCAACCTATCTGAGCACTAGGGGAAAGGACATGGTGGTTGTGGAGATCTTTTCCATTTTAGCCTCTAGTGCTGGGCTACTGATATGTATCTTTTCCCCCAAAACCTATCTCATTTTGCTGAGGCCTGAGTTGAACAACAGAGACCAGCTGATGAAGCCAAAGAACTGAATAATTTAAATATAAGTGGCATTTGATCCATTTAATTTAGCTCAAATTAATTGCTGGTAGCCACGGCAGTTTAGGAATCTGTGATTAATTTTATTCTGTTTCACCAAATTCCACCTGCATTTTCTTCCTCTACTTGTTTTCTTTAATCATATTCCATGAGTTTGCTTTGTAACCCCCCCCCAACTCTGAAAATAACTCAGATTTTTGCAGGCAAATCCAACTGCCCAGTTTCTAATGCATGTATGATTTTTTTTATATGTTTGACTTAATTCTGAATTTCCTTACACATTTTACCATATTACATGCATTTTGCCTCATTCACATTAAAATGTGTGTGCACATTATTTCATCTGCATTTATTCATCTGAACTGTGACTGATAATCTCCAAATTATCAAGGCAAGGTACATTTGTTCTTACAATGAGTCTTAATAAAATTGAAGTGTTGTTAAAGTTGTTGAATGAATCCAACAGAATTCTTTCCCATCCCAAGGCCAGAGAAGCAACTTTCCTGCTTTCTGTCTATTTCTCCCTCCCTTTTTGCCCCACATCTGTTTCTCACTCTTCCTCTCTCATATATAATTATTGTTTTTTCTCCTTCGCAAAATACTGTATTGGGCAGTTTTGTGGAATGAGATAAGGCCCATGAGGATTCTCTATCGGGTTCACAAGTTTCTTTTGTCCAGTATTTGGAGACAATGCTATTTAATGGTCAAACATGGCAAAAATGGCAAAAACAACAAATTGTCTTGGCACTTTAAAAATAAACAAGTTTTATGAACTACAGACCACTTCATCACGAGGCAAATACCAATTCAAACAGTCTCAAATACATTGCCATATATAAGACAGAAACAAAAAGAATATTCAAAGGCTTAAGGAGACAAAATGAGAAAGGGGCTTCTTAAATTTCAGAAAACTGAGTCTAAGAGAATCCTCCTCAAGCCACTTTTTTGTACCAAGGGAGTGGTGAAGACCATCAAGAAGGGTCATTGCAGGCTGTGTTACGGTAGCCAGTACATCATGACAACTTCTACATTGTCATGAGCCAGGCTATAAAATGAGTGCCACAGCTTGAGAGTAGCCACAGAGAAGAACCACTCATCTGCCCTCACTAGATGTGGTGAAGAAAGAGAAATCCCTCCCTCACAGATCTTAAAGTTGGAGAAACATGATCCTTGGAATAGTCCTTGACAGCTATTCCATGGGATTGTTCTAAAGACCTTATGTTTGTAGTGCTCCGTAGATCATAATCAACACTTTGTCTTGTGAATATATGTCACTTCAACCATGTCAGAAGATGATGTAAATTGTATGAAGTTTAGCCATCACTTAAGAGTAATTTGTATTATGCATGTTTTCGGTACTTATATGTTTTGACATATTTTTGTGTTGTTGCTATTATTTTTCTTGTTTAAATCTATTTTTTTAGATTATCTTTAAATCATGTATGTGTGAGGGAAGTGAGAGGTAATAAAATCTAACAATAAAATTAACAAACAAAAAAAACCACCTATGATGACTTGCTTCTTTGTTGGGCACATTTTGTATGGAAATCAGGGCTAGTGATCTGTAGTGATCTCTAAGTGAGATGCCATTTAGGCATCAAAAAGAACAATACTGGCATGGAGATGACAGTGCTCAAAGGTTGCAAGATCATTTTTGCACCTCTCTCTCCCGTTTTGCCCATGGTGCTGCAGTCACTTAATCTACCTGAGTAAAAATCACAAGTAGCATGAAACAGAACTGTTCTGGACAAGAAGGACATACTCCAGTCTCCTATTTTGGGGTGAGGATGTGTGTTCCTGTATTCCCCTGCAACATCAAAAGCCACCACTGTCTTTCAATACCTCTAGTCATGGCAGTGGCAGGAACTCTTTAGCCATGTGCTTTAAACCTCCACCACCACCTTCCCAGCCAGAATTCTCATCCTTTGTTCTCTCTTTGCCAACCATTTTGGCTAGTGTTTGGCTGAGTGAGCAAAGGGGTATCTGCAGAAATATCTACCAGCACAAATATCTACCAATGGCTGTGCAGCCATTCCCTGATTGCTCTGGTTTGAGCAATTGCGCATGTGAATATGCAGCAAGTTTCCAAGCATCTTGGCTTTGAGCTGCAGTTTAAAAAGAAGGATTTTGCTCCCTCACTCACCAATTCAAGCCCCCTGGCCACTTTAGCTAGCTTTTTAAAATTCATACAGCTCAAGCTTCCTCACAGAACAAAGGTCTGGTTCCCACCACCACCACCACCCCTTCCTTTCCAACATTTATGTTTTGCCAGCAGTTTGTTTTGCAATGAATCGGTTTCGCTTTGGCTTTGTGCAGTGTGACTGTCACCTGCTGAGCAGCCTGTAAATTACATACAATAGGAATAATAATAGCAATAGCAATAACAACAACAACACCATTCAAATTGAACTGAATTCAGTATAGGAAAGAAATAAAGCAGCATTATTCAAGCATAATTCTTAGGAAGAGAAATCATTAAAATATAGGTGTGAATATAGAAATAAGGCAAAGCATTAAGAAAATTAAGAAAATATTATGGGGGTTGAGGGATTAATAGGCTCACAGGTATAGCCTATTTAGGTTTGTGAGATTGGGTGATTTACTGTTTTTAGTAATGGTTTCTCCAGTCCAAAATCACTGCTCTATGCATGCTTTCACTCAGGTTGGAGATTTGGTAAGTCCTTCATCCAAACACTTCTTAGCAGTTTGTTGTCAGTTTGGCATGCCTTGGGTTCCTGTATTTTTGATTTACAACATGCCTCTGAAGAAAGCTCAGGCCAAGAAAGATGGTAGACCTGTCCTCCATGCTCAAAAAAGGCAGCTGCAGGAAGAAGACTCATCACAAGATAAGTCTCACATCTCTTCCATACCCACCCTTTTGACATGGATTGGACTCCTGAAAGGTCAGAAGGAAGGCAGTGGTACTAGTGATGCCCCATCCACATCCATGCAGATTCCTAGGCTCTCAGCTAAGACCCCTGAGGCCGCTTGGTTAAAAGTCTTTCCGCTTGTCTGAAGTCTTTGGGGGAAGGCTGATCCCTGGAGATTGCTTCTGAAATGCAGTCTCATGAGAAACCTACCACAAGTTCAAGCCCAATACTTGTGGATGACTCAAGTAGCAATTGACTCAGTATCTCTGGGTGGATACTCTACTCCTCCTTCCAGGGTAGCTAACAATCCAGCTGGTTATATTACTCCTGTCTTTAGTCCCTGGCAATCCCCTTTGGAGGAAGTTCTGTTACCAGACCTTACACCTTCACATTTTGATATGGTCTAACTGGGAAAATATATTAATTGCCACATATGTTTAATTGGCATAAAATATAAACTATATACTCTTATGGCTGGAAGGGCCATGTGGAAAGGACACTGGCTAGGAATAAGTCAGAGATGATCCCAGCATGGCCAAGTCAAAAGTTCACTGAAACTAGCCAAGGAAGCCTGACTTAATGGCTCTGAGCGAATCCTATCAACTGTCAACCTCAGAAAACAATTAAGGTGCTCAGGTGCAGAAGCAAGGACCCCTGCAGTTTGCATATCCTACCAAAGCCTGATTCAGAAACTCCACTCAACCAAGACATTGAAACCATTAGCACTATCCAGACAGCATTGTCTCTATTGCAACTCCCATTGTCCACTAGGCTGGGAGAGCAGCTAACTCACACCCCTTCAGGAGGGAAACAGAGTATATAAACCCTTGGTTTTGACAAGTCAATTGCAGTCAGATGAAATGCTGGATCCCACTATGTCATCCTGAATCCTGATCTGTTTGCCCTTAGACACAAGTCTAAGACACAAGTCTTAGACACAAGCCTTAGACACACGTCCACATTTCAACTTCTTCACTACTCTTCTGGACTGGTAATTATACCCCCAAACTCTCAGCCACTCTACCCATAATTTTTCCTCCCTTTATCCTTCAGTTAGTTCTTATGTGAATGTGTGACTGTGTGCATCTTTTGTGCATGCATGAGTGACTTCACCTCAGTAAAACACATTTTTAGTTTACTTTTGAATCTCTGACTGGTTCTTTCCTGCATGAGCCCATAAACATTAGTGGCAAGATCTAACTAAGTTGCCTCCCTCTCGTTAGCCTTCTGATTTTGAGCTAATTAATTCCCCACTTTTGCAAGGAGGTATTGATATTGTGCGGTGCCCTTGTGGCACCTATGTTTTGAGATAACAGTTCCTCTACACCCTCATGGCCTTGGGCAGGCTGACCGATGCCACCTGATTCTGTACCTTCAAACCACTTACAGTTCTCAGTTGGTGGAGCCATGTGACCTCCACAATTTTCTGCCGCTTAAGACCTAACATCACAATTCCCAGCACCTGGGACCTGATTTCAGTTTCCGCTTATCCTTATGGATAGATTTCCTTGCATCCTGGGGGTGGGGGTCATCTTTCAGTCACCAAAAAGAAAATCTGGCAGAGGAAGTATGTCAACATTTTTTTTTTCTTTGCTTTTTTGGGAGACAGAGGTAAAATAGAAGGTAGTGGAGGAAGAGAAAGATAAGGAAGAAATTAAAAAGAAGAAGTAGATAAGAACTGATCCAGTTGATTATTGAGTTAGGATACCTATATTGGCATGATGGCATTATCCCAGTCAGGGGTCTGCTCTGGTTAAATATCGGGATATTAGTCTTCATGTTTTTCTTGATTTCACAGGTCAATGTAGCTCCTTTAGGATGAAAATTTTAAAGTGCAAACTGTGCAGCATCCAACCCTTAAATGAGAAAAAGAATATCAAGGGTTATGGTTTCAGTGTATTGCTCCCACTAGCCCAGTTTTGGGTGATAGAGCTGATAGTGGCCACTTGCTATATAAGAATTCACCTTCCTCTTCTCAAACTAGTGATGGGGAACAGTTGTTTCAACCCCACCTAGTATGCTAGGAATTAATAGTAAAGGAAAATGCTCTAGTCATTCCTGTGCAGTTTGTGGGGGATCACCCCCCCAGCTCCACTTGTGCCTGAGCCAAACCTAAACAACCCAAGGACTGGGTCCCATTAAGACAACCCAGAGGCAGTTCCCTTCATTCTTCAAACTAAAGCATCTAGCCCGATTAAGCTCCCTGCCTTAGCTTCTTTGCACAAAAGTTATCCAGACATAGAAGCTGCAACCTACTTCTGGTCTGGCTTCTCTCAGGAATTTCACATCCCATTTATCAGTCCGAAACTTTATCCATCCTCAGGCAATCAGTCATCTTTGCGGAGTATGATGGAGGTCTCATTGGGGAAGATTAACATGGAGGTGGCTGCTGGCCCTTTTGAAACTCTTCCCCTTGCAACACTGAGCATTCCTCCAGTGGCCACTGTTCCCAACAAGACTGGGGGTGAATTTCATCTTATTCATAACCATCCATTGCCAGGGGCTCATCAATGAAAGATGGCATTCCTGATGAGCTCTGTTCTGTTCATTACACTTCATTTGGTGGAGCCATTGTTACGGTCCACATATTCGGCTTAACTGGCTTCCCACATACAAATTCATGCCTCACATCCAATTTGCTGCTGACTTCCAGATTCTTGAGGTTAGTAATGTTGTGGTGTTAGGTCATCCAGCTCTAGTGTCTGGTGTCATCATTTGCATGGGATGGCAGTTGTTCAGAGGTGGTTTGCCTTTACCTCCCTCTAAGGCTGAGAGAGTGTGGCTTGCCCAAGGTCACCCAGTAGGTTTTCCATGGCAGAATGGAGATTCCAGCATTCAAACCGCTATACCATTCTCACTCTCAATTTTCCACCCATCCACCCAGAAATAAGGTGGCAAGACACAAGTGACAGATTCAAAGGGCAACAATATTATCAACAGTGTGGGGTAGTGAGTGGTTTGAGCATTGGGCTACAACCCCGGAAACCAGGGCTTGATTCCCTGCTTGGCCATGGAAACACATTGGGTGACCTTGGGCACATCACACACTCTCAGTCCCAGAAAACCACTATACCACACTGACTCTCTTCCAGCTGTGTTAGTCCAGTCAAATTTCTCAAAACAGGCTAGGTGCCATGATAACAAATTTCTTTCTTGGGAATCCTTTTCTATCTTCTCCTGCCCTATCTTGAAGGGCAAGAAAAGAACTAGAGGTCTTCCAATCTATTTGAGAATGCTCTAGTACTGGACCTCCAGAATCAAGTGTCACCAGGAATTGATGACCTACAAGAACCACACAGATCTTAGGTAGAGGTGACTCCACTCACATGCACATTTTGTGCAACACTCTTTTTGAGGCTACAGTTAAGGTTCTCCTCTGGAAGCTGAGGCCCAGTCTAATAAACTGGCTGTTGTTGAGGGCTGTCTGCTTGAACTGTTTAATACTTTTTCTGGGGCACTGCACTGTTTGTGTTCTAAACACCTTTAAAATTGTGATGTCTGCTGTCTACCTTGTAGAGCAAGAAAGAAAAGATCTAGAGGTCTTTCAGCATATTTGGGAATGCTCTAGTTTTGGACTGCCTGACTCAATAATCACCTGGAATCAACAGCCTATGAGAACCACCCAGATCTTGCCTATAGACTTAATCATTCATACAATAAATCCAGTGGAATCAATAGGGCCCTTTTCACATGGCATTTGCCATGCGAAAGGGCCTCTGGAGCATCACGCAATTGTGAGGAGCATTTCAAAGGATGTCCTCGCAATTGCGCGATGCTGCCAGGGCTAGCAGGCACTGTTCGCAAACTATTTAATTTTCAGCTTGTAGCCAAAAATGGTCCATGATCACGCATCACTCTGGGGCCCTGCGCACACTTACCTTGTGTGTGGAGCTCCAGAGCCATGGCCCTCATGCTTCCTTCCCCAGTGCAGCCTGAGAAAATACCTAGCTGTGCTACAGAAGGAAGAGGCAGAGTCCCCAAGTTGCCTGCCGGCCGGCCGGCAAACAACTCCTACAGAGCTGAAGCAACAGGGACGCAAGAGCCTTTTGCAAGAGGCTGCTCACATGATCCCTGGGCCCCCTCACCGGATGAAGGTAAGGTGCAGAAAGGGTCTAGGTCTTAAGTTATTGAGACAAAGGGAATCAAGCCCTAGTAAAACCCCATTGATTTTAATGGGTCTACTCTAGCATTACTAAGTTTAGATTCAGGGCTATGATTGTAGGTGTGAAACAAGTTTTTGCCTGCAGTATCATAAAGAACCTATACTTCTGAGAAGTGATTACCACCCCTGTAATTTTCAGATCTGCCAGGATTAGGTTGGCTTCCTCTCAAGGTCCTTTAGGAATTCTATTTGCCACTAGGAGGCTCTGAAATAAACACAGGCATTCCTATTAATATACTCTATGCCTGGAGATTTCTGACCACAGACAGAGCTTTATCAACCCCATTTTCCCCTGTTTTCTATCAACCAAGTAAATGTCCATCCTCAACAAGCTGTGCTACAGAATTTAATGATTGTGTTGGCAGATGATGGGTTGTTCCTCTGAACACCTATTTTCTTTAAAGGTGGTGGTGTTTCTGGCCTTAGTTTTAGAGCTGCTCCCAGTGGGTGTATCTAAGATTTTCCCTGTTCCTAAATGTGCAGTTGGTGTGCCTCTGCCTATTCTTCATGAGTATTACCATCCAGGAGACCTGATCATTCCTGCAGTGATTTCTCAGACTGCCATCATTCATGAAGAGATGGATTTCAGGAAACCACCTAATAAGCTATCTATTGAGCAACTTTTGTAAGCAGATGAATATTTTGACTGAATGATGTATTAACTTCCCTTTCATAATTACCTTTAAATCAGCAGTATGATTTTAGAAATCAGCTCTTTAAGTCATAAGGAAAATCATTATCATCTTGATACTCTTCTGTGTCCTTGAGTGACAATGATTTGGTGGTGGTTGTGAATACTGAACATTGTGAGTAGGGGTTTACATGTGTGAGCTGCCATGTCTCAGTCTGCTTAACCATACTGAATATTTCTATGTCCTCTCAATGACTTAAAAAACTCATTGTCCTATGTTGTTGCTCTCATCTCTCCTTACCAGCTTGCTGGAAACCTACGCTGTGCAAATACTTGTCTTCTTACCCAGCCTAGAGTCTCCTTCTCTCTAGTTCACTTACGCCCTTTCTCTCTCTCTGCCCCTTATGTGTGGGATCGCCTTCCGGTGACCTTGTGAACTGCCCTTTCTCTTACTGTTTTTAAATCTAAATTGAAAACTTTCTTGTTTTCTGAAATCTTTGGAACGTTGGACTAGTTTCTATTGTTATTTAGATATTATATTTTATTGGCCTTATAGTAATGTTATGTTGTACTGGTTGTAATTGCATATACCCTTGATCTTTTTCATTTTGTATATCTTCATGTATTTATTTAGGTCAACTGTTGTATTTTAAATTTGTAAAGCGCCATGTACATGGATGGCACTATATAAAAAAGATAATAATAATAACAACAACAACAACAACAACAATTGTGGAGATAATAATTTGCTGATCACTTTGCATTTCTGTTTTCCCATATTCATTACTCCATGATGTGGATAATTGTCTGCCAACAGCAAGTACATTCCATGTTACAGATGAAGTAAGATGGAGCCTATAAAATATTACTCACTATAAAACTTATCCAGTTTTAAAATATCATAAGATGCCTTGCTTTGCTACAGAAGAGTAACGGGATACACACATATTAACTACTAATTTACAAAGTAACACCTATTATGGGATGGTGCTTAAAGAAGCCAATATGTCCTTGCGATTTTCACAATTTCTGATCTCTTCTCTTAACTAGGGCCTTTACAATCTATCTTAATCCAATCATTACCAAGTGTATCATGAGCTGAATCATAACACATTGTCATATGACTTGTACTTCTCATTACAGTGGAACGACACAGTTTTATCAGCACATTCTGGCTCTTGTGTTTGCTGTAGAAGAGATCAATAAGAATTCCCAGGTTTTACCAAATGTCACTGTGGCCTTCCATATCTATGATAACCATTTTTATCCAAGTTTGACCTATCAAACCACAATGGAGCTTCTCTCCACTCATGGCAGATTTGTTCCAAACTACAAATGTGATAGCCAAAAGAGCTTACCAACAGTCATTGGGGGACCTAACGCTAACATTTGTTCCCACATGGCAGACATCCTGGGCATCTACAAAATTGCACAGGTAAGACAACTTCATAGAAGATAGTAGGTATAGATAGTAGGTAGAAGATGATAGGAAGAACTAGGTTGGCATCCTGTCATTGAAATACCCAGGATGAAGTAAAATTGATCCAAGTATATGTACAATTAAGGTTTGTGGCAGGTGGAGGAACTGAGCCCCTCAATCTGCCACAAGCCACCTCCTTGTCCTCAGGCTGCATGGTCCTCCCCCATAGTCATTAGATGCAAGGATTGGTCCAGGTGGTTGGAAGGACTACATGTCCCTTGATGAGCCTATTAGAGCTCTTATCTTCTTCAGGAGAGCTCTTTTTCTCTGTCCTGCCTTTCTCTCTCAGGCTCTTTCATGGGAACAAGGGAGAGGACCTTCTCAGTGGCTGCTCCCAGACGTTGGAACTTCCTCCCTAGAGACACAATAAGCACCCTGTCCTAGCTCTCATTCTATCAGCAAGTCAGAACAATTTTATACCGTTATGCCGTTTTGAAGGTTTGCATATAATTGTTTAATTAATGTTAATGTTTTCCACCTTTGATGTTTTAAATTTATAAATGGTTGAATTGCTTTTTAGATAACTCTTACATTTAGAGATGGAGGAGAGTGTGGTTCCAGTTACAAAGGGAAAAGCAAATGGTTGAAAAGCAGACCATCAAAAAGTGGGGACACTTGTACTTTTTGATTTTGCTGCAAGAAAGAAAAAACCTGATAATTCAAGGCCAGTTTGAAATGCCAATTATTATTATTATTATTATTATTATTATTATTATTATTATTATTATTACTACTACTACTACTACTACTACTACTACTATTACAAACTACTATTTTGTATCCCTCCTCTCCACATGGATTGAGGTGGTGAACAGCATGAAATACATTATACATTAAAATACATTAAAAACATACCCAATCCTCCCCACTCACCAACCCAGCTAAAACCAACCCCCTAAAACACATAACAATTAACAATTAATTAACTATTAAAAGAACAGCAGGACGACTTCCGGTCTTCATGGCGCCGAGTTCGGCAATGAAGTGACGACCAGGAGTCACTCATTGTCGTCTGTTGCGGTTTTGCTGGATTTTTTTTTCCAGCCGACGACTCCTCCGGTAAGGGGAGTGCTGAGAGGGCTCAGCGGGGACCCCATTGTTCTCTGGCTGTCTCGGAGCTGTTTAGGGACAGCGGACGAGAGCGGGGATCGAAGAGCTTCCACGGCCGCATCGGACATCTGGATTGATCCAGACAGATCGTCGCTGAAGATTTTTTTTAATTAGTTAATAATAGCGACAAATAGAAGATCATAGCTTATCTTTGGAAGGATAAAGCCTCTGCGTTTTTGGATTGTCAACTTATTAATCAACCTATTAATCTGGCTGGAATGACAAATTAAAAGACACCGCTGTGTCAACAACATGGCGACTTGAGCGTTTTGAATCAGAGAAGTTAATGCTGTGACTGTGACTGTGCTGAGAGAACAGTGAGAAAAGTGTTGGGTGACAGCGGCGGGAGAACGGCGAGAAAAGCATTTGGAAGAGGTCTGTATTTGGTGGAAGTTCGAAGGGAGAGACAGTTCAGCAACATTGGAAAAGACGAGGCAACAGGAATAAAGGTACTGAAATTACGAATGGGATCGGGAAGCAATCTTAAATGGTGGGTTGGAGCTCGTTTTTTGTAAAAACTTTTAAATTTATCTATAAGCTTGAGCTCACCGAAGACTTGTGGTTAATATTGGTGGATTAAGCTCGAGCTCACTCATTTGAGTTGGAGCTCGCTGAAGAAAGAAGAAAGAAGAAGGGGCCCAAAGAGAAGAAGGCTTGAGCTCATTCATTTGAATTTGAGCTCGCCGAAGAAAGAAGGGACGACTGGAGCGTAACTGTGTATCAATAAGAAGGCAACAAATTAACCTTGTAGTGAAACATAGTAACAAACAGTAAGCTGTGAGCTATGAGGTTGAAATAGAAGAAAGAGGGAAATTTTAATAGCAGAGACAGAAGGAGATTGGTGACAGTACGGAAAATAAGGACAGAATTATAAAGTTTTTTTTTCAGTTCGTCTTCTCTCCATTTCTCTTCCTTGGGACTGTATAATTGAAGTGTGGATGTTAAGAGAGAGAGGAGGAGAGGGAGAAGGTAGAGCTGATTTAAAATATAAAGCGGGAAATTGTCCGGATGTTTGTTCTAATCTCTTTCTTGTAAGACTTTGAATCGAGACATTTTAAGACATTGAATTATTGATAGTGTTGATAAAAGTGTTTGGCAGTGTGCCTTAACAGTGATTAATACTTTTGGCAGGTACACAATTCTAAATGGCTCAGGAGGAACTGAATAGCTGATTAAAGTTATTGACCTTGTGGCTTCAGGACACCACAGGTGTACTTGATTGAAGAATAAGCGGACTTAATATACTGACTAATACATTGATTAATATACTGTTATTTTTGGGTTTGATAAAATACATAAACATATAATAAAAAACAACAGTAGTAAAAAATAGGAAGAATATATTGAGGATAAATATATAATACATATATCCTTAACTGTTTGGGAAATAGATATACTTTAAAGCTACTGTTTATTGTTATTTGATACTGGGTTGGAATAGGTGAACAGACTGTGTCTTTGAGTGCATTTGAACATCTTTTTATATTTGTTTGTTTGGATTTGTTTTCTTTACAGTACGTAACAAATTTTATAGATATTTCAATTGTTTGGTGCTTGTTATATATATTATATGCATGAGAGTTGAAATATAACAAATATATAAAATAATATTGTACAAGTGTATAAGTACATAAGTATAAGTATAGAAATATAAGAAATATAGCAAATATAATATATAACTATAGTACACGTGTATAAATATAAATATATAAGGATAAGAATATAAATACAGGAACAAGTACAGGATAAATGATGGCAACTTCAACAGTATTTAAAAAGGAAGGCCACTTTGCAGGCTGAAGCTAAAATCATGACACAAACAACTGGCAGAAGAACCTCTGTGGATATTCCAACAATTTCTCAAACAATAAGTCAACCTGATTTGTCTGCTCTCCTGCAGGAAATTAAAAACTTAAGACAGGATATTAAACAAGAAATAAGGCAAGAGATCAGACATGAGATGAAAGAACTCAGAGCAGAAATTAAACAGGATATTAAAAAGGAAATGGATTTTATAAATAAAAAAATAGAGAGAGTTAACAAAGACATTTCAGAGATTAAGAATGATGTAGTCTCCTTACAAGATAATTCCTGGTCATTGCAAACTGATTGTAAGACTTTGAAGGGAATTCAACAGCGTCAAGAAGCTATGATCAGTATGCAAGAGATGAGGTATCGCGAAAAATGTTTAAAATTAAGAGGAATTTCGGAATTAGGGACGAAAATCTTTATGAGAAGATCATACCAATACTCGCGAACTATATTGATGAAACAGAAGAAAGAATTGAAGCTGATATAGATAGGATTTTCAGATTGGATTCGAAATTGGCTAAAGAACGAAACTGGTCGCGAGATGTTGTAGTTTGTTTTACGAAAATAAGAACTAGAGACAAGATTCTTAAAAGAAATTATGAGTATAAACTAATGGTTGAAAACAAAGAGATAAAGATCTTTAAAGACATTCCTTTTTCAATAATTAAGAAAAGACAAGATTACAAATTTCTTACACAGATGTTGCAAAAATATAAGATAAATTTTAGATGGGAAAGAACAGAGGGTGTCTCTGTTTATTATACACAAAAGTGGTATAAAGTTACCTCTATAGAAAGAGCAAAGACTTACATGATAGAATCAGAAGAGACTTAGAATCGACGAATACAAGAGAAACGAAGAGAGACTTAGAACCACAAGAGGAAAAACCGGGAAGTTCGCAGAGTGAAGGAGCTCAGGGTTTTCAGGAGGAGAGACGGGACTTGGAAGAAGATTTATCGGAACAAGTGGAAGAAGTGGAAGATGAGGGTGAAGGATTAGAACAGGACAAAAGAATTTAAATTATCAAGAACAGACAGAACAATAAAGAAGATATAAGGAGCTAAAGAAATAAAGAAATAGAAATGGTTCTGACGATTCAGTCATGGAACATCAAAGGAATTAACTCTAATTATAAACGACGTCAGATATTTCATGTGTTGGAAAAGAAAAAAGCAGATTTGATTTGCCTACAGGAAACAAGAATAAGAGAAAAAGACATAAAATACTTGAGAAATCCAAAAATTGGTAGGCTTCATGTCTCAGCGTATCATAAGAAGAAACGTGGAGTAGCAATTTTTGTAAACTCTAAATATGAATCCGAGGAAAGATTTGTGGACCCCCAGGGTCATTACATCGGAGTAGAAGTAAACTTTCCTGGTCTAAAAATTTTAGCAGTTGGGATTTATTCTCCGTTGGAAGGTAAAGACAATTTTTTCAGAAAATTAGAGCAAGAACTGATAAAATACTCACAAGAAAGAGACCAAGGGAATATACTGCTGCTGGGTGATATGAATGCTGTGTTAAATCCAACAATCGATAGGTCATCACCGGCAGCAGGGAAAAGATCACAAGGTAAACTCCCAAGAAGTTTTTTTAGTCTTATGGACAATTTAACTCTGCTAGATGTTTGGTCTTACAAATATGGGAACTCAAGAGGATATACTTTCTACTCTGATGTACATAAAACTATGTCGAGAATAGATATGTTCTTAATTTCGAAACATTACATTCAATAATCAAAGAAATGGAAATTTTGCCAAAATATTTTTCTGATCATAATTTAATTCAACTTCAATTGCAGTCTAAAAAACAGAACAGAAGTTGGAGACTGAATGACTCAATATTACAACAAGAGAGGTATCTGAAACAGACAAAACAACTATTGAAAGACTACTTCAGAGAGAATATGATTGAAAATATGCCGATGAAAACTGTTTGGGATGCTGGAAAAGCAGTGATCAGAGGACATCTTATAAAAATGGGATCCGAATGGAAAAAGGCCAGAGACGTTAAGGAATTGGAAATACAGAGGAAACTACAAGTTAAAGAGGAAGAATTGAGAAAAGATGTGATGAATGACAGCTTGAAAAAGCAGATTAAAATATTACAAGAACAATTGAAAAGAGAAAATTTAGTACAAATAGAGAAGAAACTTAACAAAATAAAGCAAAAACATTTTGAAAGTGCGAATAAGCCTGGAAAATGGTTGGCCTACAAATTAAGGAAAGACATGGAAGAAGACAGATTACGGAAGTAAAAAAAAATGGAAAAATATTCACAGATGTTAACTCAATTCAGAGAATATTTGTTAAGTATTATTCAGATTTATATAACCAAAAGAACATGGCACTAAACAGACCAGAACAGTTGAAATCCTATTTAGATAACAAAAAGATAAAAAAACTAACGGAGGATCAGAAAAAACTTTTAAATACTACTTTTACGGTAGCTGAGATTTCTCAAGCAATACGAAGATTAAAAATCTCTAAAGCTCCAGGTCCCGATGGATTTACGGCGACATATTATAAATTGCTTGAAGATGAAATATGTTACCTTTACAGAAAACATTAAATGAAATATTTATAAAGGAGAAACCAGAAACATGGAACCAAGCGAATATTACTTTAATACCCAAAGAAGGGAAAGATGATAAAGAACCTGGGAACTATAGACCAATCTCTTTGCTCAATATAGATTATAAAATTTTCACATCGATTTTGGCAGAGAGATTAAAAAATTTTTTGCAAGATTTGATTCACAGAGACCAAAATGGCTTTTTACCTGGCAGACTCTTAAGAAACAACACCAGAACAGTACTGAATATGATAGAACATTTTGAGAAGCACAACGAAAAAAAATTGGCTATGATTTTTATAGATTTCGAAAAAGCTTTCGATAATATTAGCTGGGATTTATGATTGAAGTATTACGAAGAACGGACTGTGGCCAAGGTTTTATTAATCTGATACAACAAATCTATAAAAATCAAAATGCGTCATTGATAATTAATGGGGAGAAAACAAAAGCTTTTGAAATTAAAAAAGGGACAAGACAAGGCTGTCCTCTTTCCCATTATTATTTATACTTGTATTAGAAATATTGCTAACAGAGATCAGAGAAGATATCAAAATAAGAGGTGTGAAGATTAAGAGACAAGAGTTTAAACTTAAAGCTTACGCGGACGATCTGGTCATCTTTTTGGAAGAGCCAAAAGAAAACATCAGAACATTATTGCAGAAATTAAAAGAATTCGAAAAAGTCTCTGGGTTAAAGATAAATAAAGATAAAACCAAGGTGCTGACTAAAAATCTAGATGAAAAGGAAGAGAAAAATCTATTGGATATTTCGGGTTTCAAAACAGATAAGAAAATAAGATATTTGGGTATATATATATCGAAACATAATACTGAGCTTTTCAAAAATAATTATAAGAAGACTTGGCAGAGATTGTGAAAGATATTCAAAACTGGTCTAAATTGAACTTATCGTTACTTGGACGAATATCAGTAATAAAAATGAGCATTCTCCCTAAATTGAACTTTCTCTTTCAGAATTTACCTATAATTATAAATAATAAATGTTTTATGGAATGGCAAAAAGAAATCTCGAAATTTATATGGATGAATAAAAAACCGAGAATTAGGTGGAGATTGTTAACGGAGAACAAGGAGAAAGGAGGATGTGCCTTACCTGATATGAAGACATACTACCATGCTGCAGGATTGTCATGGATAGCGGACTGGATCACGCTAAAAGATGAAAGGATGTTAACATTAGAAGGTGCAGATAACAGATTCGGCTGGCACGCGTACCTGTGGTATGGGAAGGAGAGAGTAGATAAAGATTTTATGAATCATTATATAAGAAAGTCTTTATTATTAATTTGGAGAAGGTTTAAAGCTCGAGTTTATCAAAGAATTCCTCAATGGATTTCGGCACATGAGGCCTTATTTGGAAAAACAAAACATGAACCAGAGAAATGGATTTTATATAAAAATATAATAATTGATGGTGATCAATTTACTTTAAAGGAAAGATCAGAGTTGGAAGCAGAAGGCTTTCCTACTCAGTGGTTTTTATATATGCAAATCAAGGAGAGATTTAAGATGGATTTAAAACTGGAAGGTTTCCTTCCGAAAGAAGAGAAGAATGAATTTGAAATCGCAGTTTTTGAACGACCCAGACATTTAATGTCTCAAGTATATAAATTTTTAATAAATAGACAATTGGAAGAAGAAACCATTAAACAAACAATGTTGAAGTGGTCAGCAAATGTAGGCAAAGATATTCCATTGGAAGATTGGGAAAAAAGTTGGAAAAGGACCCAAAAGTTCACAATTTCTCAGAATCTAAAGGAAAATTACGTGAAAATGTTTCACAGATGGTATTTGAGTCCATCTAAATTGGATAAGATGTATAAAACTGGAAAAAAGAGTGTTGGAAGTGTAAAAAGGAAGAGGGTACATTTTACCACCTTTGGTGGACATGTAGCAGGCGAAAAGATATTGGAATAATGTCAACAGAATTATGGAAGAGATATTTGAAACTAGAATACCACTTCTTCCAGAAATGTATTTGTTGAATATAATTCCCAGTATACAACAACTGAATATTAAAAATAGATGGAAGATAGTACTTTATTTGGTTACCTCGGCTAGAATAGTTTATGCAAGATGTTGGAAAAGTCAGCAGACTCCGGACGAAGAGGATTGGCTTGCCTTGTTATATGAAATGAAAAATTGTGATTATCTGTCAAAATTGTTAAGAGAAGAAAAAGAAATCATATATGAGACAACATGGATGCCGATAGAAAAATTCTTAAAAAAAGATATGAAGACGTTGTATTTGTATAATATTTCAGAATTCAGCTGTGTACAAGGTTAAGAGGTAATACTGTGAACCCAAAAGATGAAATAAACTTTTGGGGAGAGGAAAGTATGGTTTATATGAACGATCCAATGATATGATAGTAAAGAGACAAGGTTAAATAATATGAAAGTTGGGGAGAAATATAAATTGAGAATGGATGGAAAGTAAGAGGAATCATGTAAAAAGCTATGTTATAAAATAAACCGACTAAAGATAAGTAGGAAGTAGTAGTAGGAAATTAAATATTTGAGATAGAAGATTAAAAAGTAAGTATGGGGGGAAAAAATAATAACAAACCCTTACTGTAATCTATTGTTTTTTGTATATATCCTTTTTATTCTTCTTTTTTATTGTTGTATTTGAAATTTTTTAATAAAAAATTACAGAGAAAAAAAAAAAAAGAACAGCAGGACAATTGGTGGGAGGCAGTGGAGTACTAGTCTTGGAAGGCCTGCCGGAAGAGATCAGTCTTGACTGCTTTTTTAAAGCAGTCTAGACTAGTAATATGCAAGGTCTCCTCCGGTAGGCCATTCCATAGCTTGGGAGCAATAGAAGAAAATGTCCTCTGGGTAGTACAGAGACCTCCGCCATATAAAAGCTCTGTTCCCAAAGGTTCCCCCCAGGTTCTTCCAAGGCTGTGGGGAGAAAGATTTTATCCCCGACTTCGATCATTTCTCTTCAGTTCCTGTAGATTTCATAGTGAAGAGATGGTGAAAGGAAGAGAGTTAGGCATTCTTCCGAAGAGAAAGTAATGCTTCAAATGTGATGTTTGTTTTGATCATAATTATAAAATTAATTCATTGTTTTTGCTTTATACTCATGTGAACATGACTTCTGTATTATTATAGTGAACTTCACTGGGCAAATGAGAAAATGATGCTTTCAGCAAAGGTCATATATGTTGCTTTTTTTCCATGTACCTGAGAAGAGAGGCATTACAACAAAGCTTAGAAGGATAGCACATTTTTGTGTTGTAATATTGTAAAAATACAGCTCTCATACTCAGCAAGTGTCATCTGGCATTCTGGCATTCTTACTAGAACTTGAGTGACCATGAAGTAACATGTCTTAAAAATGAACATTTTTAAAACCAGTCATGAAATCTTCTCACGTTTACAGACATGAGGTTAGAACATGCGTAAACAAAGGTGCACCAAAAATAACTTCTGAGTTAAGCAGGTATTTGGGAGGAAGCATCATATTTTGATGAATATATTATCACTTGGAGATCTTTAATTCATAGGGTCACACTGTCAAAGTTGACTTGATGGCAGTTAATAACAAGTAGAATGCAACATACACATGCCTTGATATATTTTGGAAGTATCTACACTCTTTCCTTTATTTTCCATTGGCTTTTTCTTTCAGCTCGCATATACTTCTGCTCCAGAAAAGAATGACAAACATGATGCTATTTTCTTGCACTGGATGTTCCCAAATGGGACTAAGAAGCACTTAGGGCTTATCCAGTTATTGCTGCATTTTAGGTGGATGTGGATTGGGCTGATCTATGAAGATGTTGAGAGTTTGGAAACATTTGTAATGAGGTTGCTTCCATTGTTGTCCCAGAATGGTATCTGCTTTGATTTCTTTGAGAAATTGCTAGTAAGGAGTTTTCGCAGTGATTTCTCTGAAATGGTAGCAGATTGGACTGCCACATTTCAACTTGTCTTCAAAAGTACAGCCATTGTTATGATCTTTCATGGAGAAGTTCAGAGCATGGCTCATTTGAGAACTGCGATCATCTTATCCCAATTTGAAGGCATATCAGTTGACAGAAAAGAAAAAGTCTGGATTATGACAGGGGAAACAGATTTCACATCCTTTTCCTTTCAAAGAACCCTCAACATCCATTTCCTCCATGGTGCCCTCTCTTTTGCAGTTCATTCAAAGGAGATGATAGGATTCGAACAGTTTCTACAGATGAGAAACCACACATCAGAAAAAGAAGACGGATTTGTTAGGGATTTCTGGGAAGAGGCATTCAACTGCTTCTTCTCCAGCTCTGCCATAGATGAGATGGATAGTAACATCTGTACTGGAGAAGAGAAACTGGAGACTCTTCCTAGCTCTGTTTTTGAAATAAGCATGACTAGCCACAGCTACAGCATGTATAATGCAGTCTGTGCCCTGACACATGCCCTGCATGCTATGTTTTACTCTTCATCAAAGAGGAGAATAAGGATGACTGGAAGGAGAGGGAATATCTTAACCCAGCAACCATGGCAGGTAATGTCATTAGCAAAATCCATGTGCATTAATGAAAAAACCCCAACTAACCTTCCCCAAACTGGCACTCTCCAGGTATTTTGAGCTACAGCTGCCATCATCCCTGGACATCATTTATAGAAATTAATGTTGTAGCTCTTTTCAGACTTTGCCCCATTCATCAGTTTGCATATGATTAAGAAGACAAGGGACCATTTCATGCTACACAAATATAGCATTAGGATTCCATGTTAACTATCATGGTTCCATCTATTGAAATCCTCAGATTTGCATTTTAGGGAGGTTAATTTGGAATTCTCAACCACAAACATCTAGTTCCTCACCAGACAACAAACTCCATGACTCCCTAGGATTCAGCCATAGTTATTAAAGTGGAATCAGAGTGCTGTATTTCCGTAGCATGAAGACTCTCAAGTCTATACAACCTTATGCTAGCCACTTTCTTTCTCAAAGATGCTATAAGATCCCTTTGTTTACTGGTAGAGATTAACATGTCTACGTCTTTGAATTCAACTACGGTATTGACACAGTCTGTGGAGGCACACAGATATAACACTGAGGACCCTACATTTAAACTGAACTGGCTCTCTGAACAGCTTTGGGATCTCTTCAGCCCTGCAGTCTTAGGTGATGCTTTCCTTTCTTTCTCCAGCTCGTCAATTGACTCTGCCACTGATTCTTGCCTGTGCTGAAGTAGAATTAAAAATTGGCAAATAGCTTTTCCATAGGAAATGAAGTGGGGAAGCCACAGAGATATCCTTCTTAACTCAAGCAACTCTGTTTAACACACAGGAGGGATCTCTGAGTTTTGAGCTGACATTTTGACATCGGCCCTTTCTGCACTACGCTGTTATAGTGCTCTTATTCCACTTTTGACATCCTGTGGAATCCTGGAGTTTGTAGTTTTCTGAGGCCAAAGAGTTCTCTGGCCAAGAATTATAAGTACCCTTTCCTAAACTACAAACCCCAGGATTCCATAGGAGGTGGAAAGTGGAATAATGGCACTATAACAGTGTAGTGCAGAAAGGCCCATCCAGCTGTACCAAAAGACTGGAACCAACTCCATTTATCCCCCAGATACAAGAAAATTGCAAAACAGTGCTCTGATCCTTCTCTTTTGCATCCCATGTTGATTAGACAGAAAACTTTCAGGTTAAGCTTTGATTACATTTCATCCTTTGTTTCACACAGACACATACAATGGAACTGAAGACATGAAACAACAAATGGAAGGAAGTTTGAAGTGGAACCCTTTTTTAATAGAAGGATTTGTCACCAGCATATTACTAAGCATGGGCATCTTTGGCAGATAGCTGAGAAAAACTTCTGTCTTTCATTTGATGTTTTTTGTGCAGAAGTGTCACAAATGCCAAGCCAAAAAAGAAAGAAAGAAAGAAAGAAAGAAAGAAAGAAAGAAAGAAAGAAAGAAAGAAAGAAAGAAAGAAAGAAAGAAAGAAGCAATCCTAAAAGAGGAAACCTTTTGTTTCCTCTTTTGTTTGTTTGTTTGCATGCCTGAGGACAAGCTAAGCAGTGACTTGCATCCATAGTCTGCACTTATAGAAAGTTGTGCTCAGGGGGAGATTAAGTAGCCAGGTAGGAAAATGAAGGAAACAAGTCCAGTCTCCTGATACCTAAGCGGTATGATGCCAGTGAAAAAGGGGGTTTCCAAAAAATCCAGTTAGCAGGGTCATTTAAAAAAACTCCTGCACAGCTCTTTCCAAATGATTAGTTAATCCCAACATAAATTTAGTGAATCTGGAATTAACCAAAGAAGACAAAGAAGGGACTAACTCTTCCCATTGATTATGACCTTGCTATTGAGTGATCATATATCTATTGCATTGAGCTCAGATTTTTTTAAAAACTTTTCTTATGATTAAAAAACACAAAAAATCAGTGCATAACATTCATTCACAACTCATTCTGTTCCACATATCAACTTGGGAGAGTGGTCTAGATATAAAAAAAGTCAATAAATTTCATATCTATTTTTACATCTTTAAAGTAATGACCTTACGTCATATACATTGAAGAGCTCTTATCTGGTATACAGATTCAATTTTGATGTTACACATATTTATAGATAATCTAGATTTATAACATTATAGTCCTTTTCCTTCTGTGTTATTTATATCTCATATTTATCTTTATTTCTTAAAGTTTGCTGTCACCAAATCACCCCATTCATTCTTCAAATAAGATATTACCATGTCCTAATCTTTCTCAAAATAGTCTTCTCTTTAATTAGGCATGTTAGTTTATCCATCAACATTATCAATCAAGTTTATCACCCATTATGTTATCGCTGGAAGCATATTTTGTTTCCATTTCTAAACTAGCATAATTTGTGAAGCTACAGTCATAGAAAATATAATTTTCCCAGCAGGACTTCAGAATTTCAATTTGACCGTCACAAATTCCAAATCCAGCTGAAGTGGGAAAGGGTCACAGTCTTTGTGTTAATCTATAAAGAATCATTTGGATTCACAATATTATATAAATCATAATTACCAGTAGTGCTAGAATATAATCATAGTGACCAGTAGTACTAGGACTGCATGACTAGTTGTAGTACCATCACTGGTGGTGATAGTAATAGCTTGATGCCCTCTAATTTGTGTCACTGCTACGGATGTAAAGAAATTGTTGTTTTTGTGTGCCTTCAAGTCACTTTGAGTGATTGTGACCCAGTGGCAGAGCTTGGAGTGTGTGGAGGGGGATGGGAGAGGGGAGTGGCCATGGCATGAGAGGTGTGGCCACTGTGTGGGGGGACATGGCCAGGGAGTGTGAGGTGTGGTCAGTGTGCATAGGGGCATGGCTACGGGCCAGGACGCCCCAAAAAATTGCTGCTCAGGGCAAATCGCCCCCTGCCTTGATGTCTCTACATGACTGTTGTGACCTTAAGATACACCTGTGAGCCATCATAGTGCAGTGGTTTGAGTGTCAGACTGAGACACCAGGAGACCAGGGTTTGAATCCCAGCTGAGCCATGGAAATCCACTGGGTGATCTTGGGCAAGTTACACTCACTCAACCTCAGGGAAAGACAAGGGCAAAGCCCTCTGAACAAATTCTGCCAAGAAAATCCTGTGACAGATTTTCCCAATGGTCACCATAAGTCAGAAATGACTTGAATGCACACAACAACAAAGCAAACCTACCGGGGGTCTTGTTCACACAATTTGATCAGAGGAAATACATCACTGCTTTTCCCTGAGGCTGAGAAAGTAGGACATGCCCAAGATTACCAAGCAGATTTCCATGACTGGGCAGGGATTCAAACCTTTGTCTTCCAGAGTCCTAGTCCAATATTCAAACCACCAGATCACACAGCTTTCCAATGTAAGGAATATTTCCAGATGTTCTCATCCTGTCTATTGCTGTGATTATTTACAAAAATAATTACCAAGCCCTCCGCAAAATCAAACATTTTGTGCAGAAATGCACAAAAGATGGCTTTTTGTGCAGCTTATTGCACACAAATGAAACTTCTACTAAAAAAAAAAATCCCTCAAAATGCAAAAAAAAGGCATTAAAAGTGATCAAAACTTCTCATAATCTCTTTGAGTGAGGAGAAAAGCTTCTGAAATTATTTATTCTTGCATATGAGAATGAAACAAGCAAAGATTTATAACCCTAGCCGTTATCTTCACTTTCACAAGTATTAGCCTGACTCAAGCTTTTTGAATGGGACCGTGAACCATAGACTCAAAAGATGTTCACAAAAAGTAAATATCATTATGTGGCTATTTTCCCCCATTTAGATCCCTCACTACCTGAGAGGCCTGTCATTCAACAATAGTGCTGGGGAAAAGGTTTCCTTGGACCAAAATGGAGAACTTGTTGGTGGATACGATATTGTCAACTGGGTCACATTCCCAAATCTGTCCTTTCTTCGTGTTAAAGTTGGGAGTATAGATTCACGGGCTTCCACAAACCAACTCTTCACCATTGATGAAGATGCCACGGAATGGCCCAGCATGTTTAATCAGGCAAGGTCT
This sequence comes from Ctenosaura bakeri, assembly GCA_948474755.1. Classification (NCBI taxonomy): domain Eukaryota; kingdom Metazoa; phylum Chordata; class Lepidosauria; order Squamata; family Iguanidae; genus Ctenosaura; species Ctenosaura bakeri. The sequence continues at coordinate 78,394 of CAOLHI010001609.1, forward strand.
ATTCATATTTGGCATGTTCATATGTGTGTGTGTTTAAAGTAGATTATTATCTGAACACTAAATACCTCTGTCTTTAGGAATAGGTTAAAATTTCATTTCAGTTTATAAGAAAATTTGGCAAATTGCTTCATATTGAAGTTGTAAAGAATTTGACATGAAAAACTTTGGATGTGGGAGAAAGCAACACTATAGTCTCAAAAATCTCAGTTGTTATTCTGATATATTGAATCACATTGGTGCTGAAGCAGGGATGCAACATCTCTCCTTTTTTTTTCTTTTTTTTTCCTTTATTTTTTTTCTGCTATGAGGCTTCTACTCTTTACCATCTGCATGGCAGGCAGGTACAAAATGACCCTCTCCATTCTCAGAGTAGCTTCAGCTGTTGAACTGGGTTGATGAGAATGAAGAAGAATATTATTCCACTTTATTCAGCCATGTTATTCCTTCTGCTCACATTTCTATAGAAGATAGAAAGTGTGTCTTAAAAAAGGAATTCAAGAGAAAGTGTAACCAATGGATTTTCCAAGCTTACCCCTGGCCACCCATTAGGTGATAAACGTTCAAAACCACTTTCTCAACCTTAAGTGTTCACCTGGCAAAATTCTGAAAATGTGTTTCCTTATAGTGATTTGTCATCAGGATTGCAAGACTATCATTTCCTGTAGAATCAACCCCAGATTTAGCAGCTACCAAAGGTCAGAGAAGAAAGCAAAACTGAGCTGTAAAACATAATATTAAGACCATATGAAACATAATGTGAAACAGTATCAAAAGCAAACCCCACTTCACTGGGTATCCCCGTACAAGATGGGGATGTATTCATCCAAGACCTTGAACCTATAGAATTGGAGGAAAGGGCCCAGAAGTGATAGACTTTAGTTTCAAGACCTCATTTCATATCAACTGCTACCAGAGGTAATGATCTTCTGAACTGACATCATCAACCTAAGTGTTGACTCTAGTATAAATGAGAAAGCAATACCCTAACATCCTGTATTGTACTCCAGGAAACCTCTAATAATATAGCCCCTGTCTAATCCAAACTTCTTTTTATACCAGTCCACTTTATCCATAGGAAGAGGCTTACTCACTCTTGCCCACCATTAAAAGACATAGCCAAATTATTCTGGATCAGTGTACCAAGAAATCTTGTAGCACCTTGGAAACTAACTGAGAGAAAGAAGTTGGTAGCATAAGTTTTTCTAGACTATGGTCATTTCTGCACTACACTATTAGGATGCTATTGTTCCACTTTCAACATCCTGTGGAATTCTGCGGTTTGTAGTTTTCTGAGGCCAAAGCACTTTCTGGCTGAGAATTCTAAATGCCCTTCCCTAAACTGCAAACCCCTGGATTCCATAGGATGTTGAAAATGGAATAAAAGCACTATAATTGTATAGTGAGGAAGTGGCCTCAGTCTGTTTCATCAAATGTTTGCCTACCATGGGTCATTTCTGCACCACACTGTAGAGGGGAGGGGCATTTAGATTTCTCAATCAATGAGCTCTTTGGCTTCAGTAAACTACAAACTCCAGGATTCCACAGGAGGTTGAAAGTAGAATAATAGCACTATAACCCGTGTAGTGTGGAAAAGCCCATTGTCTTCTCTTTCTCAAGCAATTGCTTCATTATTAATAAGAAGAGATAAAAAATGGCATCTGCCATCCACCACTGCATATTTTCATTCTGTGTACCTCCCCAGTGGACTGCACCAGAACACCTTGACATGCCTATTGTAAAGCGACATAACTTCTAGTTTCCATTTGGGACAAGGTTTTTTTTCCGCCCTTTTGTTTTGGGGAGTTTGGGGATGGGCTTTGGACAGTTAGGGGAAGCTCATTTCTGTGATTCTGGCCAGTTAGGGAGCAAAAGTCAATCCAAAATTGCCCCACCCACAAAAAATATTTTTTAAAATGGTGGTGGTCTGTGGACTTTGAGGGTATGCTGCAAAGGGCTTTAAGAGCAGCCCATGGGGGTCCTAAAAGCTGCATGTAATCCATGAGCTGTACTTTGTCCACCCCTGGTTTAAAGGGAGTAAAATGGGAGAAACTGAACAAATAAGTGCACATAAAAGAAAAAGTTATAACCACATGAATTTAGGGCAGGCTTTTAAAATATTGTGTTGATGAGCAACAGAAAAATCAGAAGAAATAATAATAAAATTCAATATGACCTATATGGTTCCATTGAGCCAAGGCACTACAGTTGTTGACTCCAGCTAATCTCCATTGACCTTCTTCCTTGGTTATAGCCATTTATAGCCAGAATGCTGAAATATATTACTCTTTCATTTATGAACAGACACGACCACTCTCACTGTGTAATAACAACTGCCCCCCAGGATATAGAAGGGCAAAGAAGGAAGGGAAGTCCTACTGTTGCTACGATTGCCTTCCATGTCCAGAAGGAGAGATCTCCAACCAGACAGGTAGGAGATACAGGTTTGATCCAGCACTTTAAGATATACAGTTACCAAATCAAACTAAATTTTATTTGCATCGAGTCAGTAGCCATTGTAATTCTAACAAACAAGTGTGCATACTGACAGAAATGAGCATATCTCTGGTACTAAAGCAGATATAAGCTGTATAACCAAACAGCCTTAACATACAAATAAGATCCTTCAATTATATGGGGGAAGAGATAAAGTAATTTAAAACTCAGGACCTATCTATAGCCCTTGTGTTAGCAGCAATTGCTAAAAAATTTAATAAGAGAGCACATTGACAGAAATGAGCAACATAAAAAATTGCAAGCAATAACATTAAACCATCTTACTTCTAAAAAAATCTATAGCAGATATAACCAGTATAACCAAATGGTCTTAACATATATATATAAACATTAACCATACACACAGGGAGAAAGAGACCAATTTAAAACTCAGGGCCTTTTTCACACGTCATTTGCCATGCGAAAGAGGTCCTTGAGCGTCCCGCAATTGCGAGGAGTGATCTGCATGACGCACTCACAATCACGCGACACTCCAGGGGCTGGCAGGCGCCAATCGCCCACCTTTTCATTTTCAGTTTGAAGCAGAAAATGGTGCATGATCATGCATTGCTCCTGGACCCTGCGCCCACTTACCTGGTGCACGGAGCCTCTGGAGCCGGGCCAGTTGCACTTCCTGCCCCAATGCAGCCTGGGAAGGTCCCGGGCTGCACTGCCGAAGGAAGAGGTGGGGCTCTTGCACGAGCAGGCAGCTCGTGCAGAGCTGAAGCAGCAGAGAAGGGAGAGCCTTTCGGCAAAGGCTGCTCACGCGATCCCCGCACCCCAACGCCAGAACAAGGTAGGCTACGGAAAGGGCCCAGGGCTTGTCTGCAGTCCTTACATTAACAGCAAGTGCTAAAATATTTGCTGTTCTTAATTGTGACCATAGCATGGTGGTCCTCAAGGAGTCCGCAAATTTCCTAAAGCACATTTTGCCTTCTGCAAACTAATACAGGTGATTATCATGGACAAGAGTGTAGAACTTTTGGATGGAAAAAAAAAATAGCAGCTAATGCATAGAAGATGGAGGCAGCAGTAACCTCAGTTTTGTGTTGTGGAGATAAAAGAAGAATTAAGAATGTCAACTGCTTCAGTGTTTTTACAATTTGTGATCAAAGCATGGAGCTTCACTAACTACCTTCCCTCCACATCGGTATGCACAGTATAAACTTCCGTAAAAAGGCCATTGTCCCACATGCAGGCCCAGTGAAGCTAACTTCCTACGGATATTGGCATTATGTTTCTGTATTTGAGGAGTGCTACAGGTCATAAACAAGTCTTTCCTTTGTACAGTGTTATAACTCAAATATAATTGGGAGTCAAGATTCCCTGTGTCACTAGTGCCTTTAGACGCAGTCCTAATTGTATTCCTTCAGACCTTATTCAAAAATATGTAAATCTGAGCCTTACTTTACAGAAATGCTCACCATGGAAAACCAAATATATCAATTTCCGCTAAATTCACTTTTATTTTTTTCCAGACATGGATGGCTGCTTTCAGTGTCAAGAGGGTTATTATCCAAACAAGAACCAAGACACTTGCATTCCAAAAGTTATTGTCTTCTTGTCTTATGATGAACCTTTGGGAAGAGGCTTGGTGCTTGCTGCTGTTTTCTTCTCTTTCACTGCTGCATCCATGTTAGCAATCTTTTTGAAGCACCACAGCACACCCATTGTGAAAGCAAACAATCAGATGCTCTCCTACATCCTTCTCATCTCTCTCCTGCTCTCTTTCCTCTGCACTTTGCTATTCATTGGCCAACCACAGAAGATCACATGTCTCCTCCAACAAACAGCTTTTGGAATGGTCTTCTCAGTAGTTATTTCTTCCTTGTTGTCCAAAACCCTCACAGTTGTTATAGCCTTTGCGGCCAATAAGCCAGGATCCAAGATGACAAAATGGATGGGGAAAAGGCTGCCAATGTCCATTGTTCTTTCCTGTTCCCTGATTCAAGCCACTATCTGTACACTCTGGTTGGCAACCTCTCCCCATTCCCAGATTCTGACATATCTTCATTCATTCAAAGTAATGTCTTGAAATGCAATGAAGGTTCTGAACTAATGTTTTATTGTGTCCTGGGCTTTATGAGCTTCCTGGCTTTTCTCAGCTTCACTGTGGCTTTCCTAGCCAGGAAGCTCCCTGACAGTTTCAATGAAGCCAAGCTGATCACTTTCAGCATGCTGTTGTTTTGCAGTGTCTGGATAACTTTTCTCCCAACGTACCTTAGCACCAAAGGCAAATCTATGGTGGCTGTTGAGATCTTCTCCATCTTGACTTCCAGTGCTGGATTACTAAGTTTCATCTTTTTTCCCAAATGCTATATTATCCTCTTGAGACCTAATATGAACAAAAGGGAACAGCTCATCAAAAGAGTATTTTAGAGAAAGCGTTCTCTCTTCTGTATAGTTTGCAATTGATATCTAGTTGTATACATGGGAATAGTTCTAATTTCAGTGGGGCTGGAGAAGGAGGCTGATGACAGTAGATTTTTGGACCCTGCAAATGGTTCAAAACTAGAGTCTTCCTTAATGTGTTGTAACACCACAGAGGAGCCAGTTGCATTTTCTGTCTAATGAACTGGTATCACAGCTTACAATCATGTTGGAATTGCTCAGTAGTCGATTGCTGCTCTCTCAAGAAGAGCTTCACTCATAGATTTGGCACTTGCACCTAGTCCCTGATTACTACCATTGCAACTTCTGGACAGGGATCTAGCCACTTCTGGAATAGATGTGACCTACAGCTGACCAGATCCCACCCCATCTCTCAAACTGAATGTGATAGTAACAATCTAATCAGTTCCCGAGTGCTTGCTTGTACAGCTCTGGTTTTGACACCCTCCACCCTGCTGCTTCATGGCATGAAGAGTAAACCTAGGAAGGCTTCTGTTTGCCAAATTGCTCTACTATGATTCTATGTTGTTTGGGCTAGCAAGCTGCCTCAGGGTTAATAGCAGATGCTTTCCTCATTTGGTTAGCAGAATATTCTGCCATTTTCATGAGAGATCTGAATTTCCTGATGAGAGTCTATACAGTCCCAGATGAGGGGTATGATTCATTCTTTTTGTGTGACTGAAGGCTTTTGTTGACCAATCCAAAAACGAGACCACGCAACAAAGTTTGGGCTGAAATATGGGGCACTTTATTTAAACTATAAACCTATTTAAGTTTTAACCCATCAGATGTGCAAAAGTATGAGAACAGCTGAGGCAGAGTTGTCCCCTAGACCTTGGTCAAGAAACTGAGCCCCAGGAAAAATCCAGAAGCTGAGTTGCTCCCCAGTCAGCAAATACTGAGGATCCAACCTGAGAATCCAACACCCAAGTCACATGATTTAAAGTGAGGGCTAAATCACCAGGCTAGTCCCAAGGACAGTTTCCTTCCCCTCCCAGAGGGTCTCATCATATGTAGGGGCAGCTCCAGTGGCCTCTCCTTCATCTAAAGGGCACCATAGGTGTTCACCAAACTCCTACTCCCCCCTAACTAACTGCCAAGTGAGTATCTATTTAAGATATCACCCAGTGCCAAATCATTCCTATCCAGCCCCAAAGTGACCAGCAAGCTTCACAGTGTCAGAGGTGGGAGAGTGTGTCAAGCGTGAGGCAAAAAGAGGCAGAGTAAGCAGAAGCATGAGTCTAACTCTACCACCACCCCCATATCCTGGAACACAATCCCAGGATGTCCATTTACTGACCTCTGTTCAGGGGAGATCAGCCAATACACTTCTCCTCTGTGACACTGCATGGCATCAGGGGGGTATCCAAATTGCTGACCAACTCATAAAATAATGAGACCACACAATAAAGTTTGGGTTAAAATATCATCCACCTCTCCTCCGCAGTGCCACAGCTACTCCTGCACACTCATCTGCCCAGACACAATGGCAGCCATGAGCTGCTGCTTGCAAGAGATGGCTGTCTTCTTGTCCAGATGCTTGCTTATTTTGGGGATCCAGAGGCACTGTCTCCATCATTGCTGATAGAGTGGGAGAGTAGGGGAATACAGCTGTAGGCACTCCCCAGAGCAGCTTGCTCATGCTGCAGGTGCCGGATGCACTTACAGGGAGGCACTGATGTTGGGGGAAGCAGGAGAGAGAAGCCCTTCCACTGCCACATCACTTTGCCATTCTTACTATTCACTCCCCACTGCTACTCCCTCCCTCATCTCAATAGTTCTCTGATGGAGCTCTGAGGTCACCTTCATATCTTTCTCAGTACATAGTACATGGCCATTCCCGCACTACAGTGTTATAGCACAATCATTCCACTTTCAACATCCTATGGAATCCTGGGGTTTGCAGTTTTGGGAGGGGCCAACTGGCCCCTCCCGAAACTGCAAACCCCAGGATTCCATAGGATTTTGAAAGTGGAATGATCACGCTATAACGCTGTAGTGCGGAAATGACCCATGAAGGAATAAAGAGTGTGCTGATCAAATTTGCAGATGATAGCAAATTGGGTGGGGTTGCTAATACTCCAGAGGACAGGGTCAAAATTCAAAATGACCTTGACAGATTGGACAGCTGGACCAAAGTTAACAAAATGAGTTTCAACAGAGAGAAATGTAAGATCCTAAACTTAGGCAGGAAAAAATGAAATGCACAAATATAGGATGGGAGACACCTGGTTGGAGAACAGTACATGTGAAAGGGATCTAGGAGTCTTAGTAGACCACAAGCTGAACATGAGTCAGTAGTGTGATGCAGCAGTCAAGAGAGCCAATGAGATTCTTGGTTGCATCAATAGGAGTATAGTGTCTAGATAGAGGACAGTAATAGTACCACTCTATTCTGCTTTGGTCAGACCTCATCTGGCATACTGTGTTCAGTTCTGGGCATCACATTTCATGAAGGATATTGACAAGCTAGAACTTGTCCAGAGGAGGGTGACCAAAATGGTGGAGGGTCTGGAAGCCATGTCCTGCAAAGAGTGGCTTAGGAATCTGCAGAAGAGAAGGTTAGGAGGGGACATGATATTTATGTTCAAATATTTGAAAGGCTGTCATATCAAAGAGGGAACAGGTTTGTTTTCCATTGCTCCAGAAATTAGGACAAGAAACAATGGATTCAAGCTACAAGAAAAGAGATTCCACCTGAACCTCAAGAAGAAATTCATGATGGTCAGAGCTGTCCAACAGTGGAATATGCTGTCTTGAAGTATGGTGGAGTCTCCTTCTTTGGAAGTTTTTAAACAGAGGCTTGATGGACATCTGTTGGGAGTGCTCTGATGTGTGTTCCTGCATAGCAGGGAGTTGGACTTGATGGCATTTGTGGTCTCTTCCAACTCTATGATTCAAAGATTCTATATAACACTACTTGTGTGGCAGGTTAGTGGTTGGGGGTTATTTTTGAGACTGCAGTCATTGAAATCACGTATGCCAGTCATATGATTATGTGAGACTTACTGTATTTTTAAAACTTACTGGTCTTAACAAGCCAGGAGCAAGCTGGCCCAAAATCCTTTGGGCTGCAATAGTAACATCTCTTAAAAACACATTGCCAATTGGCAAACAAGCACAAAATAAAATGGTGGATCTCTGAGAAAACCAGCTGCCATGCACACCTAACATCCCATGAAAATAGAAATTGCTCTTGAACCTGAGAACAGCCAAAATACAGCCGCTTGCCAAACACTTTAAAAATCTTCAAGAAAACTGCCACTATTGCTCTCTGCTATTCTCAAGTGCTGCACAAGCTGACTTAGCAGCGAAAGAGCTAAACTAAGTAAGACCTAGGCCCTTTTAGCATGGCATTTGCCATGTGAAAGGGCACCTGGAGCATCGTGCAATTGTGAGGAGTGATCTGCACAATGCACTCACAATCGCGCAACGCTCCAGGGTAGGGCAGGCGCCGCTCACGCACTTTTTCATTTTCAGTTTTCAGCCGAAAATGGTGCACGATCATGCATTGCTCCAGGGCTCCGTGTGCACTTGCCGTGAGTGTAGAGCTTCTGGAGCTGTGGCGGTTGCACTTCCTGCCCCAACGCAGCCTGGCAAACTTCCAAGCTGCGCTGCAGAAGGAAGGAAGGGAGGGAGGGAGGGAAGGAGGGAAGGAGGAAGGAAGAGGCAGGGCTCTCACACTGCCTGCTTGGGAGCAGGCAGGTCGTGCGGAGCTGAAGCAGCGGAGACACGAGACCCTCTCGCTGGAGGCTACGTGCACGATCCCTGCACCCCAGCACCAAGAAAAGGTGAGTTGCGGAAAGGGCCCTAAACTAGGTAGCTATGCAAGGGTCTACTATATGAACTCGAAGGACTACTGTATAGAAAAATCCTTCCTGACCCAGAGAAAGGGATGCAGGGAGGAAGCCCAGGGGTGGGGTGGGCCTTCATAACCACCAAAGTCTACCCCATGTTCCTCAGTGTCATGACAATAAAACAAAATCAACCACCTGGCCTCTTTCCTGATGACAGAAGTAAAGAAATCCCATCCTCGGAGTCTGTATATGTGTTCTGCACAGAAACTAGGCTGAAATTTCCAGAGTATTTCCTTATTATCATGGTCAGGGTAATCGTTTTAGATTTTTAACAAAGAGAGACAGAGAGACAAAGAGAAAGAGAGATCTAAGTAAAAAATGAGTCATCATTTGAAAAATGTCCTCATTCAAGTGTATAAAGTGTATAAAATATTGAGAAAAATTATTTTCTTAAAAAGAAAGATTGTGCCTTTTCACTCAGTGCAATCGAATGAGGCTAGAAAATTAGTTTTTCCTGAACTTGTGTTTCTAGTTCTAAACTTTTCAAATTAATGCCTTGAAATCTAATTTTTTCCCTTGAAACTTTTTTCTCTTCCTGAAGGTCTCCTATACCCAGTGGTTGTTTTCTAGGCATAAATCACTACAAGCCCATGTGATTCCTGTTAAACTCAGTGTGAGCTGAGAAGACATCTGGAGATGTGATAACCATGTTTTTTTCAATGTCCCAGAGCACTCCAATTTAAATACCAAGCTTACCATGTTTGCAACTACTTCTTCTACTTCTCTAGAGATTCCGGGGGAGCAGTAGTGACATAAGAGCTCAGGGTTGTTTTCTCACACATGCATATGCAGGACCACATCCCTCTAAACTCAGAGGGACTTACCTATGAGTTGACATGTGTAGGGGTGCATTATTACAAAGGCTATCAGTATTGCTAATGCCATTCATAGTTGGAGCTGGAGAAAATGATGGCTCAATCGCTTTGACTGTGCAGATACTTGGCACTGTACAGAACTGACTTCAAACCAGCAAGCCAGTAGCAATTTCAGTTAGACTGCACTGCTGCGGAAGGCCTGGATAACAATGCAGGAAGCACTGAAGAGTTTTCCAAATAGGACCTTTGTATGCACTGAACTGCCATTCATTCTGCTGGTGTTCATTCTGTATCAGGTGAAATGCATAGTTGCTATTGATTCATATGGCATTGGCCAGTCACTTCTTATTCATCACAAGTATCACAAGTCAGGAGACATTCTCATAGCTGGCATTCTGTCTCAGATTTATATATCTTCCAATGAGATATCATTCAGACAACATCCCTTTGAGGAACCTGAAGGAGATATGATGTATGGATTTGATTTTTTTCCAAATTATTTCATGTACCTCTTCAGATATTATAGAGATTTAAGAGAGGTTTGAAAATGGGTAAAATGCCCATAATTATATGTTAAAGTTGGTTTTCATTAAGTATGGAAAGAATACTTGAAAATATATAAAAATGGTCAAAAATGTGCTTGCTTGCCATTTGGGAGTTATGCTATGTAAAATTGGACGTGGTTCTTTTGTGCAGAAAAAAAAATTGTTTTCATGAAACAGCATGTCTGTACATAAAAATGTAGTTTCCTGAGCAAAAAATATTGTTTACCATACAAAATTGCCACATTTTTCATACAGTAGGTGCTAAACTGTGATAGTCTTGCAAAGTTATTGAAGACCTTCTCACAGAAGGGAGAAAATTGCTCAGATTACTTTCTGCTTCCTTTGAGAAGGAAGTTAGAAAAGAATAACATCTCAGGTTTTTAATAATGAATGCACATATACTCACAGATATTCTGATTCACACGTCTGAATCAGTACCTGTGTTGGCCTATGCATCTGGAGAAGGCAGCAGCCCATTCTTAAGCATCACACTTCCTTAGTCAGATACTCTTCAATAGAAATCAGTGCAATGATGGTGGAAAATGTACATTGACCTGAAATGCTGTATTCTAAAACAGATGCTTTGTAACTCTTATTTCAGAGTGTTTACACATAACTACCAGCACATTCTGGCCTTGATATTTGCCATAAAGGAGATCAATGAAAACTCCCTTATCTTACCCAACATCACTCTGGGATTCTTTATTTCTAATAGTAATTTTGTTGCCCATTGGATGTACCTTGCATCACTGGAAGTTCTTTCCACCTGGGGCAAATTTGTCCCAAACTACAAATGTGACACCCAGAGCAATCCAGCAGCAGTCATTGGAGGACCTAATTCTGATGTTGCTCTCTTTATGGCAAAACCCTTGTGCCTCTACAAGATGCCACAGGTAAAATCAGCCGACAGAGCACAACAGTTTAAACAGCAGGATTTAAAGGAGATTTCAGTCTCTAGACCTCTGAATCTCCTTTTGGAAGCTCTTGCCTGGTTAAAAGATCTAGAGATTTAATCTTGTACATATTTTTCCATTCTTTTGAGCAGTCTAAAAATATTACTTCAGTGAATGAATAAATGTAGGTATTCACATGTCTGTCTTCTTTCCCTTCCCTTCCCTTCCTTTCCCTTTCGCTTTCGCTTTCCCTTTCTTTCCTTCCTTCCTTCCTTCCTTCCTTCCTTCCTTCCTTCCTTCCTTCCTTCCTTCCTTGGATAACATTTCTGATATGAACAAAATAAGGACAATTTTGCACTAATATGATTAATGCTGCAACATGCAGTGATGACTTGTGTCAGTAAGGCTCTTAATCTGATCCAGTTTTAATCTGAAAATATCAAAATTTGGAGTGAATTCAGTGCCCCACTGACATGGAATCTGCCAGGCACCATGGGCTTCTGTCTCACAGTTTCATCTCAGGGTGCATTTTCTCATTTTGGTCATCTGTATTGTTTCTCTGAGCTTTGCTGACCTGCAGCTCAGAAACATAGAAAGCGTACATCTGGGTAGCCGAAAAGATATTGGGGTGTCCTTTCAGCAGCCAGTGTGCTTGGGCAACAATAATGAGCTCTCAGTGCCTCATTGTTTCACCTTATTGTTTAGCACATCCTCCTTCTAGCTCCCCAGACATAAAAATTCTCTTCTCCCTTCTTTTGAGCTACTATTTATTTGGGCTCAGGTGTCAGGTTAGAGAAGCCTTACAATACTATACTTCCATCCTATCTAGATTATACTTCCATGTGTTAGCCCACATCCAATCCATCACAATACTCAGATGAGAGCTAAAGATCTCCATGGCATCATTGACATCAGTTAAAAGCAAAAAATAGAGTTGAATGTTATCTGTCTATCAATGGCATCGACCACTAAAACCCTAAATTAGCTCTTCCATACCATTTCATGTAAATTAGAAATGGGCAAACTATGGTTTGATGTTATATAAGGAGCTGATCAAAATTCTAATCTATATGTGCGATGAGATGGAACTTTGTGGGACTTGATACCTCAAGTTCCACAGGATTCTCTAAAGATGCATCAAATCCCAAATGCTTACAAGGCTGGGATAGGTACTTACAGAATGTAGTGGAACCTGAGCAGTGGAGTCTTCTAAAGATCTGTCTCATCCCATGTATTTTTTAATATTGGTATGAAATCAGTGAATAAGATCATTAGGAGATATAAGAAGCATCTCTATCTTTTCCTTTACTATAAAAGAAATTCCTATCTCTCTCTTTCTTCCAGTATAATCCTCATCCTCCATCTCTATCTTTTCTTCTACTATGAATCAAAGGGTATAGAGATGTCAAACCAATTCCTGGAAATGATAGCTGTCAAGATGAAGCCAAACAGGTGTGAATCCTTTCAGTGTTCAGGAATTCTGTCATTGTGACCTGTCCTAAATAAAGTTGTTCACTCACCCTGAACCTCTCACTCTCTGGAGTCATTTATGTCCTTTGAAAGGGTGGTTGTATAGCTTGAGGTTATGCCACTGTCATGTGAGGCTTTGGCAGCCTCACTACTGTTTACACCCTTTGGCTGGTTTACCAGTAATGACCATTCTTTGAAAAGGATAACCTGGTCACAATATTTGCCTCCCAACTGGGTCACAGTCAGGCATTGAGCAATGCCCTTAAGGATGATACAGAAAATTTATCTAATGAAGAATGTGAAAACCAGAGTTGCAAATGATATAGTCTGGTGGACTTCCAGTCATTGTTTAAGGAACTTAGTCTTACAAAATCCTATCAAGTCCAATCACATTTCTTTTAATCCCGGAGGGTGAAAACACTGCAGTTGTTTAGAGCTAGTTTTAAATATTTCTCTTAGCATTATCTGCATTGGATTATTTGCTTTGTTCCATTGTTTTTTCTTGCTTTTTTGTTGCTTTTGATGACTTTTTGATTATTTTAATTCTCTGTTGTCGTTTTAACTGTACTGGTACACTTCCTCCTCAAGAGTCATTTCATTCATTCGTTTAGATCTAATTAATGAGTAATTTTAATTTATTAATATTTTGACTTCCTTATTTTTCACCCTAAGTTCACATATGGCTCTGCTCCATTGATGGATAACAAAAATGAAGCTGTTTTCTTCCACCAAATGTTTCCAAATGGGACCCATCAATATGTGGGGATTCTTCATGTAATGTTGCATTTTCGATGGACATGGATTGGAGTGATTTATATAGATGATGAAATGGGAGAAAGATTTGAACAAAAAGTGCTCCCTGTGTTTGTGCAGAGAAGTATCTGCTTTGATTTCGTAGAAAAAATAACCCAAATAACCTTTTTCAGTGAGATTGAAACAATGATGGAGAGTTTTATTAAAACATCATACCTTGTTGGGAGAAGCACCGCCAATGCAGTACTCATACATGGAGAAATTCAAACAATTATAATGCTGACAATTCTGATAGAAATTCCAGTTTTCTCTGATTTACCAAAAATAAGTAAAGTCTGGATTATGACAGCCCAGATGGATTTTTCATTGCTCCCAATTCAAAGAGATTGGGACCTGGGCTTCATCAATGGTGCTTTATCTATTTCAGTTCACCCAAAGAAGGTTCCAGGATTCCATGAATTTTTGCAAAAGAGAAAACCAGACACAGACCAAGACGATGGCTTTATCAGGGAATTCTGGCAACAGGCTTTTAGGTGTTCCCTCCCCAGTTCCAATTTAGATGAACACTCTGAAAATATCTGCACTGAAGAGAACACACTGGAGGGTCTTCCTGTGTCTGCTTTTGAAATGAGCATGACCAGCCATAGCTATAGCATCTACAATGCCGTCTATGTTGTTGCAAATGCTTTGCATGACATGGATTCATCCAGGTGCAGATACAGAAAAACTAGAAAGAGAGAAGGTGTTCAAAAAATGCAGCCATGGCAGGTAATGTTCAGAGCACACTATTACAGAAGAGTTCAGCATATGTGTATGTGTAATCACCAACCCAGAATGTCTAGAGAACACTTTTTCTGGAAAAGATAGAATTCTGGTTTCTAGGCACTAGGACTGATACAGCTTCATTTTACAGTGACTTCACTGCTGCTTCTGTTCATATTGAAACCATAAAGGACTTGATCCATTTAGTAAGTTGTGGTTATTGCAATTTGGTGTTATAATTCATGTGTACTTAGTGTGTGTGCAAATTACAGGAAAATCATATGATGTGATGTCATCACCTTCATTTCATTTGTAGGTACTTTTATTTAGTTTCATCTATTTCTTTCAAGTTGCTAGTACATGCGGGTAGTGTGTCTGTCTGTCTTTCCATCTCTGTGTGCATGTCTACTTACTGGAGAATGGATGCATATTGATAACATATTGCTTCTGTGTAAATTTTGCCAGGAAAATCTGATTTGTCTTAGGATTGCTATAAATTGGAAAAAAAACACATGGCAACAACACAGAATCTGTCATCTTTTCACCTAAAAGTAGTATTATCTAGTCCACAGTTTGTTGAATATTATTATTCATTATTATTGAATATTGATATTCACAAGAAAATCCTGGGAGATCTTGTCAAAGGCCTTATTGAGGTAAAGATATGCTATGTCTGCAGCATTCCCTTCATCTACCAGGCTAGTAACTCTATCAAAATAAGAGATAAGATCAGTCTGGCAGGACTTGAGAATGACCTGTTGACTTTTAGTGATCACAGTATTCCTTTCTACATGCTTACAGACAATCTATTTAACAATTTGCTCTAGAATCCTTCCTGGTGTCAGGCTGACTGGGTAGATTGGGTCCTCTTTTATTCTCCCTTTTTGAAATGGGAAAAATATTTGCCCTCCTCCAGTCTGCCAGTACTTCTCTGGTTCTCCAGGAATTCTCAAAATTTATTGCCAGTTGTTCTGAGTTTACTTCTGCCACTTCTTTTAATGTTCTTGGATGTAGCTCATTTGACCCAGGAGACTTGAATTCATTTAGAGTAGCCAGGTATTCCTGTACTATCTCTTTTTCTGCACTGTGCTGCATTTCCTCTACCACATCATTCATTAAATTTTTCTCCCAAGTTGAATACTATTTTCCTTTTGGGAGAAGACTAAGCAAAGAAGGTGTTGAGTATTTTGCTTTTTCCCTGTCTCCTGTTAGCATTTCTCCATCTTCTCCATACAGTTGACCTACCATTTCTTTGTTCTTCCTTTTTGCTACAGACATAATCAAAAAAGCCTTTTTCATCATTTTTAAATTCTTTAGCAAGCCTGAGCTCATTCTGCACTTTAACTTTTCTGACTTCTCTCTATATTTGTCACCTATTTATTTTCTTTTTGGTAATTTCCCCTTTTTTTCATTTCTTGTACAGGTCGTTTTTAAATCTTAGCTCAGTTGAAAGTTCTTTAAACATCCATCCCAAATTCTTTAGACACTTCCCATTTGTCCTTCTTGTTTGATTTGTTAGAAATTGTGTCTTCAGCATCTCACTTATAAGAAATTCCCATCTACCATAAAACTCCAATTTCTGTTAATATTCCTGACTACCAGATCACACTCACTATTTCTCTAAATTTACTGAAATCAGCTTTTTTAAAGTCTAGAATGGGTGTCTGACTACACTTGGCATCCCCTTTCCACTGTATAATAAAGTCCAGGAGAACATAGTCACTTCCACTTAAGGATCCCATCACTTCCACCCAATTAACCAGTTAATCATTGTTGGTTAGGGTCAGATACAAAATAACTGATCTCCTTGTTGCCTCTTCCACTTTCTGGATAATGAAATTGTCTGCAAGGGAAGTGAGAATTTTTTTGGACCTTATATCCTTTTGAATTACAACAAATATCAGGATAGTTGAAATCTCCCATTACTACTATATCTCTCCTTTCTGAACGTTTGGTCATCTGTTCCAGGAAGATGTCATCCAAATTCTCAGTCTGGCATTGGGATCTGTAGGAGAAACACCCACAATGATATCACTGTTGTTTCTCTTCTTAATTTTTACCCAAATGCACTCAACCTGGCTTCCAGGATTTAAGGCATGCATGTCTTCACAACTGTAAATATCTTTCACAAATAGTGTGACTCCTCCTCCTTTCCTGTTTGGTCTTTTTCTCTGAAATAGGTTCTATCAGGCATACTCTTGATTTATCTTCATGTGTATTTCTTTTCTATAGCTGCTATTTACAGCAAACTGCAAGACCCACAAATGGCTGTTTTTTCTTAATGCTAATGCTGCTTTACCTGATAGTATTTCTAAATGCTTAATTATTAGTATCACTAATGAAACACCTCTATAAAGTTGATTTCGTCAACTGTGAAAGATTATTATCCTGAGTCCTTTATTTGTATAGTGAACATATTTTTAACTGTGTTTTCCTATTCTCAATTTAGCTCCACTACTTCCTAAAAAGAGTTTCATTTAACAACACTGCTGGTGAAAAGATTTCCTTTAACAAAAATGGGGAATTAGTGGCTGGATTTGATATCATCAACTGGATCACATTCCCCAATGAGTCCTTTCGTCGAGTGAAAGTTGGAAGGATAGAGCCACAGTCTGTTCTGACCACTGGGTTCACCATTCATGATGATGCCATTGTATGGCCCCACAGCTTCAATCAGGTAGGGTGTGAGCAATTTTTGCAGTGTATCAAGGCATTTTACAATCTTCCAAAACTAGTTCAGTGGTGACAGGATGAAACAGCTCTGTCTCTCAGAGCTCTCTTCTTATATTTCCATGTGTCCCATAATTCAATAAGTCTCCTAAATTCAAATCCCGAATTGTCACCTGACCACTTCCCCCATGAATTTGACTTATAAGGCTGAAATTATGTATATATATGGAATTTGTTTGTGTGTTTTTTTAACCCTACAACATGTACAGGATCTCGAATATCAGTATCATAAGCATGTCATCTTTCGAGGGAAATCCAATATGTTTCACAACAGACAACATGTACTCTAACCGGGGAGCATTCCTAGTGATCTACAAAACCTTCCCATTTAATTCTAGCCTCCTCAAGGAAGATGGTTTCAGAGTCTAGAGGCAGCCACCTCTCATGTTTCCACCAGCCATACGTGTGAAGGTGGTGGGACCAAAGGTGGTAGGCTTCTCATGTAGATGCCAGTATCCAGATAGTCTCGTACAAGGAGATAGTGTCTGTCAGATAATCTACAGCTAAGCTGTTACAGGCTTTACAAATCAAAACCAGCACTTTGAATTGTGTCTAGAAACAGATCACCAGCCAGTGGAGCAGTTGGCGCATCAGACTTGAATGAGCCAACCCAAATAATACTCTGACTTCAGCTCTTTGTATTAGCTGAAATTTCTGAACAGTGTGGAAAGGCAGCCTCACACAGAGTGTGATATAGTGATCCAAATGGGATATAACCAAGGTATGTGTCACCATGGTCAGATCAGGCTTCTTCAGGAATGGGTGCAGTTGGCACACTAGCTTTAAGTGTGCAAAAGCACACCTGGTCACTGCAGAAACCCGGGCCTTTGTGTTCAAGATATAGTCCACCCAAACTACAAGCCTGTATCCTCAGTATAACCCCATCCCTAAAGACTGTGTCCCTCATCTCTTATCTGCCTTTCAGCTGCCCATGCACACCTCTGGTTTAGAACTGAAATAGCTTCCCTGGAGTTAGATGGAAACAAGAAACAGAGCTGAATGTCATCACCATATATTTTCTGAATGTTCAACTATTTTTCTTTCTTCATGGATAGGCACAACCTCTTTCTCTGTGTAATGACAACTGTTACCCAGGTTATAGTAGAAGAAAGAAGGAAGGGAAGCCATTTTGCTGCTATGATTGTACTCCATGTCCAGAAGGGAAGATTTCAAACCAGAAGGGTAAGAATGGTCACAGTATACTGCTTACAGTCAACATAAGGTATTATTCATGTTCTGCCCATAAATGCATTTAGACACTGAGTTTTCTACTACTTGATTCAGTGGCAACAGTAGCTTCCATGAAGAATCACTATACATCATCTATATAATAACTTACTTTTGTATACTACGTGGCTAGCATTTTGCTTGACTGAAACAGGAAAACAAACTCAACATGCAGACAAACATGACAATTATGGGGAAAAAAACACAGTAAATAAAACTCACTGGTTGTGATTTCCAATGAGATAAGATCAGTACCCACCATAATATTACATGCATATCTTGGAATAACACATCACACATATAGACCACACATATAGAAGCATGGGGCAGAGAGCATTTTACAATTAAGTGCTTGTGTATGTGTGTATGCCATTAAGTCACCTGTAGACTTTCAGTGACCACATCAGTTCCATGGGATTTCTTAGGCAATGAATATTCAGAGGTGGCTTGCTATTGCCTTCCTTTGCAATATAGCCCACAGCCCCTGTTTTCCTTGGCAGCCCCCCCATCCAAGCACTAATCAGGCCTAAGCCTGCTTAGCTTCCAGTCTTGTGCCTTCAGGATATTTAGGCAGAACCACAGTGAATAGTACAGTAGTTGAGTTGCTGTACGGTTGAAGCGCAATACAAACACTATAAGCAATGGAAGTTCAGTGGAAGCACAACTAGCATCTAGATAACAACCCATTTCCTACATATTTTCTGAGAGATAACATTGTCCGTCTGCTCAGTGTCTCTCTGACAGAGACAAGAAAGATAGTGGTAATAGGCCAATGCCTTTGGTTAATTCTAAGAAAGTTTTAAAAAAAATGTAATTCAGTTATATATATATATATATATATTTAAGGGGATTTAATGGTTAAGTTTACGTTAAATTGCCACTTAACATTTAAGTTAAATGCTTACATTGAAAGCTTTGTCAGAACAAAGGTGAAACGTGCCACCCATGATTTCATTCTCTATGCCATCCCTATTTTGAATTTGAGATAAAATTGAACAGCTGCATGAATTTTAAAATTCAATTTCTTTTCTAACCTACCAAAAAGCTTCCTCTTGCTTTCCCTTGCTTTCGCTTTTTCCATTCCTTAGAATCTCCTTAAACTTCCTCTTTCTTTTACTTGCCGCAAAAGTTCTTACAGTAAGAAGTTGAAAATTCATGTTCCTTTGGTAGAAGAGAAACCTCTATGTAATATTCAATGTAGAACACAGGAAGACAACCTGGATGCAAATACTGCTGACCTTTTTTAAGCTATTTGATTCCTATATATGCTTTCTTAACTGATTTTACAGCATTTTTAATACCCTAGATGAAGTGGGTTATACTTGCAAATACCACTGCACTGCAACCTCCCTTAAAATGCTTACTTGGGGGGCGGGAACAGTTATTTACTTATTATTTACCTTGACTTCCCCCATTTTCTCCAGTAAGCCCAAGGAAGCACTTATGGCTCTCTTTCCTCCCACTTTCTCCTCAAAATCATCCTGCGAGGTAGGTAGATCAAGCTGAGAGATAGCAAGAGGACTAAGGTAACCCAGTGGGTTTTGTGACTCTGTGGCAACTTCAGCCTAGATCACCCAAGTCACCATCCAACACTCTAGCCACAATTTTAATTTACATCAGACAACCATATTTCTCAGAACCAAATTCCTAGCCACCTCTTTTAATAAATCAGGTCTGAGGTGCTTCTTCCTCTTTCACTGAAATTTGAAGGATAACTAAAACTCAACATACCTGTATAGTTTCATACAAACAATCTCAGTGAATATTAATCATAGATACAGTAAAACTGGAAATATTCTTGCATAGATAGAACTGAATTTTAGTGCCTGAGGATTTCTGAATAAATGTGTCATTGAGACTATGGCCATTTCCTCACTACCCTGTTATAGTGCTATTATTCCATTTGCAACATCCTATGGTATCCTAGGGTTTGTAGTTTAGGGAGAGTCATTTAGAATTCTTGGCCAGAGAGCTCCTTGACCTCAGTAGACTACAAATCCCAGTATTCCACAGGATATAAAATCTGGGATAATAGCGCTATACCAGCATAGGGCAGAAATGGACTATGGCTTAAATCTAATTGTTACTTCACCTGGAGTAGACCCATTGAAACATGGGAATTTACTTAAGTATTAATTTACCATTAAGAAAATTGATGCAATATGTCTACTCCAGTTTGGTTTAGCAATTGCAGTTAGGCCAAATAATGTTTTGTGAAATGAAGGACAACATTGAATCAAGTTACGTTTTTCAGGTTTTCTTTCTTTTAATTTAACTACCTACCTTCTTTCCTTTTCCTTTTTCTTTTCCCTTCCCCTTTCCTTTCTCTTTACTTCATATAGAACATGTTTTCTGCAGCTTTCTGGCATCCTTCATATGCTACAGCTGTAAAGAAATGCTTTCTTTTGGAAGAAGTCTGCTATTTTATTTTTCAGTGGGTGAAACAGGGAAGCTACTAAGTCATTATTTAAATTTAAGAAATTTAAGAAAAAAATGAATAAATGCTGAACCACCTCCTTAAGGCACCAAATTCATTGTGAGATCTTCTCCCAACCTTTCTCACTGAGGCCCTTTTCTCATGTTACCTGTTTCTGCGACACGGGAGGGCGTCTTGCGCGAGAAGCCTCATCCGAAACGCTGCCGCTTCCCCCTCCTTCCTACCACAGGTCGCTTCCTGTTTGTGCAACCGTCGAGCTAGCGCCCCTTCCTCCTTCCGCAGTGCAGTATGGGACTTGTAGGCTGCGCTGGGGGAGGAAGTGCTACCCGCCAGGCTCGCCAACGCACTGCACGCAGATAAGTGCGCGACGGTGCCGCGGGCATTGCGCAAGCATGGGGCATTTTCGGCTTAAAGCCGAAAATCAAAAATGCGTCCGCACCCCGCTTCAGCCTCGTGAGCGCCACACAAGTGGGAGTGCGTCATACGGAGCGCCGGTCCCACTCATGCGATGCTCAAGGGGCGCTCGTGCAAGGAAAAAAAAACATGCGAAAAGGGCCTGAATCACCCCTTGGGATGGTGGCTCAATGGGGACTGGTTCTCTTGAACTGGTCCCCAATGAGCCACCATCCCAAGAATTGGAGCCACCAGAAGATGGAGCCACCATCTTAGAATTGGGATTTAATGGAGGCATTCATGGGCTGGATGGATAAAAATGGCAGGCTAAATTTGGATGAAAAGTATCTCATCCTGGCATGAAGCAATGGATGGATATTCCTTTGTTGATTTGTGTTTCTCCTGGATCATTTTCCAGTATGTCTTCTAAATCCCTCTGGGGCAGTGGCTTAAATAGAGCCACATTCTCATCCCTTGCCTTTCTCCAAGGGGACAGGAACTTTGGTATTCCAATTTACATGGTTTTCCTGGGAGCATTCCTAAGCTGGATGAGCTGACCTAGATGGGGATGGCTAAATTTGGCCTGTGGACCAGATGCTTCCATTCCTACCTCACATGATGGACTGAGGTTCCTTTGCAAACTTGCATTTTTCCTAGGTCAACTGTTAATATTCCTTCTAACAGGCATATTAATGTGTGCATGTTGACTTCATAGACTTCACTGTGGTCTTTCAAACTGTCTTCTTATTGCAACAATTGACTTTAAATAAGGCTGCCATATATATCAATGTTTTCTTTTCACCAGACATGGATGACTGCTTTCAGTGTCCAGAAGATCATTATGCAAACAAGATTAGGGATTTCTGCATTCTCAAAGATGTAACTTTCCTTACTTTTGAAGAAACTCTTGGAACAAGTTTGGCCATCTCTTCTTTTTTCCTATTTTGTATTACTGCTGTAGTGCTTGGGATCTTCATTAAAAACTGGAACACTCCCATTGTCAAAGCCAATAATCGGAACCTCACCTGCACTCTCCTCCTCTCCCTCTTGCTCTCCTTTCTTTCTGCTTTGTTGTTCATTGGTAAGCCTCAGAAGATGACCTGCCTCTTTCGTCAGACGGCTTTTGGCATCATCTTCTCTGTGGCCATTTCTTCTGTTTTGGCAAAAACCACCATTGTCATTCTTGCTTTCCTAGCCACCAAGCCTGAGTCCAGGTTGAGGAAATGGGTGGGGAAAAGATTGGCTGCCTACATTATTCTTTCCTGCGTCTTTATTCAAGTCACGATTTGTACATTGTGGTTGACAACCTCTCCCCCATTTCCAGATATTGTTATGAACTCACTAACTGAAGAAATCATTCTGGAATGTAATGTAGGGTCATTCATCATGTTTCATTGTGTCCTGGGATTTATGGGTTTCCTGTCTATTTGCAGTTTCACTGTGGCTTTCTTTGCTAGAAAATTACCTGACAGTTTCAATGAAGCCAAGTTTATCACCTTTAGCATGTTGGTCTTCTGCAGTGTATGGCTGTCCTTTGTTCCAACGTATTTGAGCACCAAGGGGAAATACATGGTAACTGTGGAGATCTTCTCAATCTTGGCATCCAGTGCAGGGTTACTGGGTTTTATAATTTTTCCCAAATGTTATATCATTGTTTTGAGGCCTGATATGAATAGAAAGAAAGAATTAATATAAAGAAAGCATTAAAAAAAAGTTTATGCTTGTTTGTCATCCTTTGTCTTTTCTTTGGAATTTGGTTCCTGAGGTGGATAAGGCAATCCTGGTGGCACATTTCATTCTGGCACAGAAAACTGATATCTGTTTGACTCACATTTTCAGCAGTAAGATGGGTATTAGCTGTAGTTTGTAATCAAGAATCAGAATATATTAGGCCGGTATCATAATTTGGAATGGAATCTTGTGTATAAGTATAGGTTTAGATTTCTGCCAACTTACAGCATATTCCACTATCTGAAACAGAACATGCTAATTCCTCTTTAAGCTCAAGATTACACTCTCGATTTTTGTGCCTTGTCTTGGTTTGAGTCATTGCAAGTCTATGCATACCTAGACAAAATAGAGGTTGTCTATTCATCATGATCACAAAAGATGAGAAAATGGCTTCCCAGGAACACCTGTACCATCCGATAGTCAAGCATCAGAGATATACAGTACAGGAGCTAGCACTTTTCTCCTCAGATGGTAACAGAGAATATTACCTGCCTTTTCCCAAGCTGCTAGTGCTGCAAAGCAAATGGGATCTATAGGAGAACAGTCTTCCATTGCTCACAGCAGCTGATGCCCAATAAAGCATTAATAGAAGGGGTTGGACTAGGAGATTCTGCTTAATTAATCTAAGATCAGTTCATTAGCTGATGTAGAATCTTGGCCATTGTCTTTGAACAAAAAGTTGAACACCAATGTTGTTTTGTACCAAATACAGTGGGTTTTCCCCCCTGAAAAATAGAAATTCTTGTGGAAAAAAACAACAACGTTGGTTCGCATCCCCACCCCACACAAAAATAGACCCTGGTGACCAGGTGTGATTCTCCACTTAGTCATGCAAACCCACTGAGTGTCCTTGGGCAATCACATGCTCTCAGCCCAGAAAACCCTGTGATAGATACACCTTAGGGTATCCATAAATTGGACAACTGGAAGGCACACAACAACATCACAGCTGCTGAAGAAAGAAGAGCTGTATTCTCCTCCCATCGATGTTGCATGCCTTTAAGTCATGCCTTTTTTACTTACAGCAACTCTAAGGTGAACCCTGTGATGAACCCTGGGGAGGGGCTTAGCAACAGAGCCACCCTAGCAATAGAGAGTACTTAAAAGTGATTTGCTGTTGAAATGGAACCCAGGATAGCCTGAGGAGGGGGCCAGAGTGGGAAGTGAGTAACTGGAGCAGAGTTGGGGGTTCTAGTCAGAAAGAGTTTGGAGTTGATAGAGAGTTGGTGTAGAGAACAGAGAGAGAGGATAGAGAGAGCTGAGTGTTGGATTTGAGAGAAGGAGAAGTGTTGTGCTGGTTTATGAATTGTTCATTACAAAATGTGTTTTGCCTTGACAATGTGTTTAATAGAGATTTGTTTATCTCTTTTTATAAAAGCTGCTTCAAGAGAGCACCTCTTTAAGCTACATTGGGTTACCCATGCTACCATTAGTACCATTTGTACCATCCGTACCACATTCATTGAAGAGATTAATCACTGCTTGTCCTTATATCTAAAAAGGGATAGATTTAGGGAAAGCAGTAGGGGGAGATAGACTGGGAAAGAAAGCCAGTGGGGGACAAGAGTGTAGAAGGTTGCTGCAATCTCTAAGAAGCTGGAGATATAGCAGACCTGTTTGTCATAGCCCTGGCCTTGCCCAAAAGATTTCCCTGGTCCTGGTTGTGACATAAAGTGGTGCCTTGACAAACCTATCACAGAGAGTGTGTGACACACCCAAAGTTATCCAGTGGGTTTCCATGGCTGATTGAAGAATCAAACCCTGATCTCCAGGGTTGCAGTCCAATGCTCATCATTGGACACTAGATATCCATTACACCAAGTTTGACATCTATTCTCACCCTACCACAGAACAATTTTTTTTTTTTGCAGAGGATTATTTTTCCCCCAATAGGGTATACCAACATATTGAAAAGGTCAAGATACTTTTTCTTAATGAAGAAGAGAAAAAATTGAAATAGTCTTGACTTTCCTATGAGAAACTATTTTGAGTGGTCTGAGTGCAGGATAATTTCTGCAAGGGGATAGAC
This sequence comes from Ctenosaura bakeri, assembly GCA_948474755.1. Classification (NCBI taxonomy): domain Eukaryota; kingdom Metazoa; phylum Chordata; class Lepidosauria; order Squamata; family Iguanidae; genus Ctenosaura; species Ctenosaura bakeri. The sequence continues at coordinate 102,920 of CAOLHI010001609.1, forward strand.
AAGGAATGTGGTCCACCTGCATCAACAATAATAACAGCATCATCACTTGCTGAAAAACCATTTAAGGACTCTGTATTGCCAATATAGAAGGGACAATAGTAAAACTTTGCCTCAGTCTTATTATCTTATTAAAAAACATTATAAAGCTCTGAATGCACCAAAAAAGAAAGAAGCTATGTATAGGCAATGGAGCCTTTTGATAAAACTCCTTTATCCAAAAAAAAATCCAAACAATTTTGGTTTATAGAATCAGGCATGTTAGGGAACCTAACAGGCCCAATTCAGTATACCATTCCTGCCCAGGTGTGGGACTCTTATTTTTCCATCTTATTTAGAGATCATGGAGAACAGATCTCCACAGAGACTGATTCCCATTCCTTGCACTTTGTGGATGTTCCACACTGAGCACCTGTGACCCAAGCTGAAATAAAGATGCTAATTATATAGGTCAAACCTGGTAAATCCCCAGGACCTGATTCCATAATGCCAGAGCTCTTGAAAGTCAGTATCACATGGTGGACACCTTTATTAGCAGCCCTGTTCACTCAAATTAACAGGACTGCTCAATTACCCAATAAATGGACTCAGGCTATTATAATTCCTATTTATAAAAAAGGGGACAGGTATGATCCCTCCAACTATTGGCCCATTAGCCTACTTTCAATAGTGGGTAAAATCTGTGCCCGATACCTTAATAATAGATTTATCAGCTGGATTGAGGATGAAAACATTCTAGGAGATGAGCAGGCTAGCTTTAGAAAGAACCAGTCAACACTTGACCACTGTCTAATTTTAAGCCACCTGTCGGGAAAGTATATAAGATCATTTAGTTCCAATTATATGTGGCCTTTATAGATTTAAAATCAGCCTTCAATTCAATATCCAGAAATCAACTGTAGGCTAAACTTTCTTCCTTTTCTGTGGATAAAAGACTTCTTTAGTTAATTATGTCCTCATACCACAATACCACCATATGTTTAACTGACTTTGGTTTTAACAATTATGCTTTTAACTTTTGTATCATCTATGTTGTTATTTTTTTTTTTATTTGTATCCCGCCTCTCCATATAGACTGAGGGGGCGAACAACTTACAAATAGCATGTATTTCGAAACAGTTCTATACATGCCCCCAACAAGCTGGGTACTCATTTTACCAACCTGCGAAAGGATGGAAAGCTGAGTCAACCTTGGAGCTGGGCAGGATCGAACTCACAACCTTGTGGCTTGCAGTACTGGCATTTAACCACTGCACCACCAGGGTTATTGTTTTTGCTTGTTTTACTGGGTCTGTGGCCGCACAATAAATATCTATCTATTATCACTTGTTGTTTCTTACATGACAGAGTGCTTATTTGTTCCAATGGTGAGTGATAAAACTCTCCTATTTTTTTTAGTCCACGTGGTCCTTCCAGAAATAAGATTGTCCAACTTTTTCTAAATTTTCAGTGGAAATCCGTAGGAATTGTTACAATGTATGATGATAAAAGAGAAAAGTTCACCCAGAGTGGTATTTGTGCTGCTTTTACCAAAAAAAAAAAAAAAAACCAAAAAAGTAATATATCTGGTTGTGAGTTTTTTTGTGTGGGGGGAGGGTAGGGAAAGCTCAACAACAACAGCTACCTTAGTATTTCTTTCTGCTTAATCATCTAGTACACTTCTCATTGATAGTTCCAGAAGAGGTACAACTACATAGGAGATCTGGTAGTCCAATTTTGCAAGATCATTCTTCAGGGGGCTCATCCCCTCCCAGCCTACTTTTAAGGAAGGTGCTGAAGCTCTCACCCCCCTTCTCTTCCAGGGTCTACGGTGTGAAATACATGAGGGAGAAGGATGCATTTTGACAAAAGAATTGAGACAGTCAACTCTATTGTCGTACTGCTAGTATCCTAGCCCCCAGGTTGAGGAAAGCATGAGCAAGGCTATTGTCCCACAAAGATGGGCAAATCTGTCAAGGCTGTTACTACTCATTTTTCCCATCTCAAGGTCTATCTAAAATCAGTTTTGTGCAAGTAGAAAATCTGTTTTCAATCACCTGAGTAAATATTAATTGTCAACAGGCTGTCATCCAGAAGTGAATGACTATATTACAGATGATGGATTGTTTCTCTGAACACCAATTTTCTTCAGTATTAACTGAGTTCGGACTACTTACCGTATGTCCGGACTTCAGCCGACTCCGGAATGCCCATAACTGGTCATTCACCGTGCTATTGAAAGTCCGATTGAAACAGGACTTTCAATAGCCCTGCGTGCCCCAGTCCATCGCCGCGCAAAAGTGTAGATTTGCAGGCTCGTGCCAGCACAAGACTGCAGATCTTCCGGGGGCAGGCTTCTGGCTGGCGAGCTTCTTCGGTTGGTGGAAAGCCTCCACCAACCAGAAGCCTCCATTTTCGTCCCCAGAGAGTGCGTAGCGTGGGCACGCGCTGCTCCGGATCGGCGTGGGTCGTCAGGGGGGAGTGGGTCAGTCTGGTGAGTACTGGACTGCCCCGTTTTCCCCCAAAGTGCAGAAAAGCCCAATGTCCATGGTTTTTCCTATTCTACAAACAGACTTTGAACACTGGGTTCTCTTTTTTTCTTGGTTTCTTTTTAAAGGCTTCTTGTCATGCTGTGGATACCTTTGATTTATTTTTTATCTTCTGCTGCCCCATCTGAAGGGCAAGAAAAGAGCTAGAGATCTTAAATCATATTGGACAATATTCTGATTTTGGACTACCTGATTCAGGAGTTACCTAGAATCAATGGATCTCAGATCTTGGATACATATTTATCATAAACAGAATAAGTCCACTGGAATCAATAGGACTAAAGTTCCTCAGACAACATAATTGACACCTTAGTAAATTACCATTTAATGGGTCTGCTCCATCATGACTAAATTCTGTATGTGAAATACGCTTTTACCTGCAACGTCTAAGAGAACCTATACTTATTACTGCTGATTACTAGCCTGGTAATTTTCACATTAGCCAGGATGATATTGACTTCTTGCCCAGGTCCCTAAGGAATTCTTGTCACTGTTAGAAGAACTAGGAAATAAACATTGAAAGTATTACTAATATCCTCTATGCTCAGAGGTTTATGACTACAGACAGAGCAATACCAATCTTTTTTTTTTTCCTGTTTTCAATGAACCTAGTAAATATCCATTCTCAACAGGCTATGGTACAGAACCAAATGACTGTGTTGCAAAAGATGGCTTGTTTCCCTGAACACCAGTTTTGTTCAAAGGTGGTGGCTATTCTGGCCTTGGTTTTAATGCTACTCCCTGTGAATGTATGCAAGATTTTTCCTGCTCTTACTTGTGCAGTGAGCAAGCCTCTGTCTATTCTTCACGAGTATTATCATCCAGGAGACCTGATCATTCCTGGGGTTATTTCTCAATCCTTGATCATTTATGAAGAGATAGATTTCAGAAAACCACCTAATCAGCTATCTGTTCATCACCTTGCGTAAGCAATATTTTGCTTAAGCAAAATTTTGATCATATAATTTATTAATTTCCCTTTCACAATTACCTTTAAAGTAGCTGTGTTGTCTTAGAAATCATTTTTCTAAGTTATAAGGAAGAAATGTATCATCTTGACACTCTTCTGGGTCCTTAAATGACAACCTTTTTGTGGCAATTTTGATCACCAAACCTTGAAAATGTATTTTTAACATGTGTTAGCAGTCATGTGTCAATCTGGTTATCCATGCTGGATGTTCAAGGATTATTGAATTACACTGTTACAAACTTGCTGTTAATGATTGCATTTCCATTTTCCCATATTCACCACTTCATGATGTGAATAATTATCTACCAACAGGAACTACATCCCATGTTGCTGATGAAGTAAAATAGAGTCCACAAAATATTATAACCAATAAAGGCTGATAAGTCTTTAAAACATTGCAAGACTCCTTGTTTTTGCTGCCAAAGACTGATATGGTTTTATACACATGTGTTCTTGTTGTGTGGTTGAAATTCTTTCCCAACTTATGGTGACCCTAAGGGGAACTTATCTTTGCGTTTTCTTTGCAAGTTTTGTTCAGAGAGGGTTTCCCTTTGCCTTATTCTGAGGCTGAAGGAGCGTGTGACTTGCCCAAGATTACCCAGTGGGTTTCTGTGGCTAATCAGAGATATCAACCCTGGTCTCCACAGACACAGTTCAATGCTCAGACGACTACAGCATGCTGGTGTGTTAACTATTAACTTCCAAAGTAACAACTAGAATGGGATGCTGTTCTAAGAAATCAGAAAGTCCATGCAAAATTACTTGCATTTCTGATCTCTGAGTTAGGGCCTTATAGTCTTTCTTAATGCAATATTTTATCAAGCATATCATGAGTTGAAATGTATCTATTGTTTTACAACCAAAGCAGAAGTTTTGTCATATAGCATGTCATTCTCATTACAGAGAAATAACTCAGTTTTATCAGCATGTCCTGGCCTTGGTGTTTACTGTAAAGGAGATCAATGAGAATCCCCAGATCTTACCAAATGTCACCCTGGGCTTCCATATCTACGACAACAATTTTTATCCAAGTTTTACCTATCAAGCCACAATGAAGCTTCTCTCCACTCACGGCAGATTTGTCCCCAACTACAAATGTAATGGCCAAAAGAGTTTACCAGCTATCATTGGGGGACCTAACTTTAACATTTGCTCCCACATGGCAGACATTCTGGGCACCTACAAAATGGCACAGGTAAGAAGACCCCCTAAAAGATGGACGATGGAATGAAGATCTAGGCTGGCATCCTGTCAGTGACATATCCACGCTTAAGTGAAATTGAAGGCTGCATCTGTGTCTTTTTTATTGAGGAAGGTGATGGAATTGATTACCTCCATCTGCCATGACTCCCTCTGCAAACTATCTACCTGTCTGCAAGCTGGGTGCTCCTCCCCCACAGCCATTCAATATAAGGATTAGTTCCAGATTATTTAAGGACTGTATCTCCCTTGATGAGCCTATTAGATCTCTAATTTCTTCAGGAGAGGCTCTTCTTTCTGTCAACCACCTTCTCAGGCTCATTTGGTGGAAGAAGAAGGGAGAGGGCCTTCTCAGTGGCTGCTCATAGACTTTGGAACTCCCTCTCTAGAGAGCCCAGGATGGTTCATCTTTGCTTGCCTTCTCTCAGCAACTCTAAACATCTTTATATAGCCAGGCTTTTACATATCGACTGGGGTGGGGAATTAATGCTTTGTGAGGCTGTGTTTAAGGTTTCTATATAGTCTTCTAATGAATTGTAATGTTTTCAATATTTAATGTTTTAACTTCAAAAATAGTTGAAAGCCTTGCTAAATAACTCTTACATTTATACTTCCATTAATGTCTTTGTATAGTTTTTAATCTGGACGGTTTTTAAATAAATTGTTAGCTGCTTTGAGACCCATTATTAGGAGAAAGAGGGGAATATGTGACTTTTTAAAAATGGATCTTCCTTTGTCATGGAGGTAATTTTTAAATTAAGTTCTCTATCTTCTCTTGTTACACCAGTCCTTTCTGCAAGAGACTATGGCTCAGTGGTACAGTATGTGCTTTCCATGAAAAGGGCCCAGTCCCTAACATCTTTAGTTAACAAGATGAGATAGCAGATGTTGTAAAATATCTCTACCAAACACACTGGGGAGTCACTTCCTTCCTGGATAGAAATTTCTGGGCTTCACAACCAAGATAACTCAATGTGGAAGGCCACATCCTTTTTTTCAGATATTTGACTTCACTCTCAGGGTCTGTTGTTGTTTGTGTATTCCCCCAAACAGGGGTGGATTGTAAAGATTCAGACCACATTTGGATTGCTTGTACATTTATATACTTCACACAGGTGCATTTAGACAGAAGAAGAGTTCACCCTATCATGGTCCACCCAGCATTCTGTGTCAGAAACATCCGTCCTGCGTTGTAAAGTGAAAAAGTAAAAACATTTTAGTTCAAGGCTAGTTTGAAATGTTAATGGTCTTCAATTCCTGGAGATTTCATAGTAAGAGAAAGGTGAAAAGAAGACACTTAGGCATTCTCCCTAAGGAAAATTAATACCTCAAATGTAGTCTTCTTTTGATCATAGTTATAGAATCAATCCTTTTTTTAGCATTTCTGTGAACATGAGCTCCATGTTTATGGTGAATATCACAGGGCAGATGAAGAATTGATGCTTTCAGTGAAGGCCAAATATATTGAGTTCTTTTCCATGTCCCTGAGAATAGAAGCATTACAGCAAAGTTTAGAAGAATGATAACACATTTTTCTATTGTAAAAATACAGTTCCTTCTGTCCATTCTTGTTAGAACTTCAGTAACCATGCAGTAATGTTTCTTCAAATTGAACTCACATAACCGAACAGTTATGAAATTCCTTCGGATTCACAGACACAGGGTTTGAAAATTCTTGCTCAAAAGCAGACAAAAAATAACAACTGAGTTGAGATGATATTTGGGCATAGGCATCACATTTTGGTGAATTTGTTATGACTTAGAGATAGTTCATCAACTTGACAGCAGTTAACAAACGCAACAATGAACACATATACGTGCCTTGCTATATTTTGGAAGTATCTGTACCCCTTTCATTTTATTTTTCATTAGATTTTTTCTCCCCAGCTCACATATAGCTCTGCTCCAGAAAAGAATGGCAAAAATGATGCTGTCTTCTTCCACTGGATGTTCCCAAATTTGAATAAGCAGTACTTGGGTCTTCTCCAATTACTACTGCATTTGAGGTGGACATGGATTGGGGTTATCTATGAAGATGTTGAGAGTACGCAGACATTTGTTGCGCGGTTGCTTCCATTGTTTTCCCAGAGTGGTATCTGCTTTGACTTTATTGAGAAATTACCAGGAATGAGTATTGTCAGTGGTGTAAATGAGATGATAGTAGAATGGAGTGCTACATGTCAGCTTGTCTTGGAAAGTACAGTCAGTGTCGTGATCTTTCATGGTGAAATTCAGACCATGGCCCATTTGAGAACTGCAATCTCGTTTTTCCAATTTGAAGGCATACCAATTGCGGAAAAAGGGATAGTGTGGATTATGACAGGGGAGACAGACTTCACATCTTTTTCTTTTCAAAGAACCTTGGACATCAATTTCCTCCGTGGTGCTCTATCTTTTGCAGTTCATTCAAAGAAAGTGTTAGGGTTTCAACAGTTTCTGCAGACAAGGAACCACGCATCAGAAAAAGGAGATGGATTTGTTAGAGATTTCTGGCAAGAGGTATTTAGTTGCTTCTTCCCCAGCTCAGCTATAGATGAGTTGGACAGGAATATCTGCACTGGTGAAGAGAAACTGGAGAGTCTTCCTAGTTCTGTTTTTGAAATGAGCATGACTAGCCACAGCTACAGCATTTATAATGCAGTTTATGCCCTGATGCATGCCTTCCATGCCATGCATTCATCCCCATCGAAGAGGAGAACAAGGATGACTGGAGGAAGTATGTTAATTCAGCGGCCGTGGCAGGTAATGTCCTTAGCAGAAGACACCGTGTGCATTAATGCAACAGCCATAACCAGCTTTCCCAAATCTGGGATTCTTTAGGTATTTTGGACTATAGCCACCATCATCCTTGCCCATTGTTTAGAACAAGCAGTTTTCTAACACCTTTTAGACTTTGCACCCTTTCATCTGTTGCACTTTGATGATTTGCACTGAGTGTGGTTTCCTGCTAAGCAAATATAGCACTTTGACTGTGCACTTTAACTACTATGGTTCCATTCTTTGGAATCCTGGGATTTGTAGTTTACCCATATGATTCAGCTATAGTAATTAAAGTGGAACCATACTGCTCTATTTCCTTAGTTTGAAACAGCCCCAAGTCTACCCAAGTTTATGCTATCGTCTATCTTTCAGTTAATCTCAAAGGTGCTGCAAGATCCCTTTGTTTGCTGATACAAACTAAAATGTGCATGTCTTTGATTAAACTACAGTTTCAATATAGTCTGTTTAGATACACTGACACACACCTGAGACTCTAAGGATAAACTTAACTGACTCTTTGAAGAACTTTTGGGTCTGTTCTGCTCTCCAACCTTAAGCAGTCTTCACCTTTTTTTCTCCAGCAATCATTTGGCAATTGATTGCTGCCTCTGCTGGAGCAGAATTTAAAATGAGGCAATGGTTCTGGAGAAAGAAATGAATTGGCGAAGTCATAGAGATACTCTTGCACAACTCTGTTTAAGAAACAGGAGGGATTTCTGAGTTTTCATCAAACATTTTGACATCCAGCTGTACTGAAAGGCTGAAACTGACTCCATTCATTCCCCAGATAGAAGAAAACTGATCCCTCTCTTTTGGATTCCATGTTTATTAGACACAAAACCAAAAGACTAGGTTTTGATTGCATTTCATTCTTTGTTTCAAATAGACACATGTACTGAAATTGAACAAATGAGACAATTTGTTGTTAACTGCCAAAATCAATGGATGTAAATATGAAATATTACAGTTTTTTAATACAAGGATTTGCCATCAGCTTATTGCTAACCACTACAGCACACTGGTTCCTTTGGTAAAGAATATTTCCAAATGTTCTCATCCTATCAACTGCTGTGAGACTTTTCATATTCTGGATTACTTACAGATATAATAACCAAGGTCTACACAAAATCAAACATTTTGTGCAGAAAGTGGAGATTTTTGTATAAAAGACAGCTTTCTGCATAGCTTATTGCACAGGCAGGGGCAATCTTTTTGTACAAATGAATTGAAAAGCATTGAAAAAATAAGCAAATTTCTCATAATCTCATTCAGTAGGGAGAAAAGCTGGATGAGATGATGATGATGATTTTCTGCATGTGAGAATGAAACAAGCAAAGATATATAACCCTTGCTGTTACCTTCACCACCAGTCACAAGTATTTGTTTGACTCAAACTTTTTGAGACCATTAACCATAGACTCCAAAGATAACCAAACAAAGTATATATCCTTATGTGACTGTGCTTTCCCCCATTTAGATCCCTCATTATCTGAGAGGTCTATCATTCAACAATAGTGCAGGGGAGAAGATTTCTTTTGACAAAAATGGAGAACTTGTCGGTGGATATGATATTGTCAACTGGCTCACACTCTCAAATCTGTCCTTTCTTCGAGTTAAAGTTGGGAGTATAGGTTCACAAGTTTCCACAGAACAATTCTTCATGATTGATGAAGATGCCATTGAATGGCCCAGCTTGTTTAATCAGGCAAGCTCTACATATATGTCCAGAATATTTGCTTGTGTGTGTGTCTGTGTTTAAAGTTGCTTATTTTCTGAACCCTAGATACCTCTGTCTTTAAGAATGGGACAGAATTTCCTTTTTCTTCATTTATAAAACAGTTTTGCAAATTGGGAAGCATCTGAGATGAAAAACCTTGGCTGTGGGAGAAAACAACACTACACTCTTAAAATCTAAGTTGTTATTCTGATATATTAAACCACGTTGGTGCTGAAGTAGAGTTACCACATCTTTTTTTTTTTTACCCCAGAGGCTCCTCCTCTTTAATATCTGCATAGGGTCAGGGGCAGGATGTTTCTCTCCATACTCAGAGTTACTTCATCTGTTGAATTGGATGGGTGAAAATGAGGTAGAATATTTCTTTCAGTTCATCTACGAAGAATTTACTCTCAGTCACATTATTCTTTCTATTTGTATTCCTATGTAAAGTAAAAAGCATGCCATAAAAATGAAAGTGTGAGAAGGCACAACTGATGGGTTTTCCAAACTAATCTCTCTCCCCCACCACTGGCCACCCATTAGTGATAAATGTTCATGCCAGTATTTTAAACCCCAAGTGTTCACCTGGTAAAATTCTGAAGACCTGTTTCCTTGTAGTTATTTGTGATCAAGACTTGTAAGCCTACTTTTTTTTAAAGAAGGCTGAACCCCAGATGTAGTAGATATCAAAGGCCAGAAATCAGAAAGCAGAAATCAGCTGTAAAATATAATCTCAAGCCAAAAAAAAAAATGTCCAACAGTGAGAGGTTATACCAAAAGGCAAACTCACTTCAGGGAGTAATCCTGTACAAGATGACAAATAAATCCATTACATGATAGATATAGTCATCCAAAACCTTGCACCTATATAAGTGGGGGAAAGGGGTTAAAAATTATAGAGCTGGCTTTCAAGAGCTCAATTAATACCGGCCACTACCATAGGTAAAGATCTTCCCAACTGACAGCATCCATCTATGTGTTCACTGTAGCATAAATGAGAAAGTATAGATCTTGCATTTTCTGGCACCCTCGACTGTGCTCCATGAACTTTTCCAAAACATTGCCCCTTTCTCATTCAAAGTTCTTTTTACACTTTCAGTTTATCATTACAAAGAGTCTCACTCACCTTTGCCTACCCATCCAAAGACATAGCCAAATTAATCTAGATCATCTAGCACATTGGAGACTAGAAGTTGGTAGCATAAGATTTGACAGATTGAATCTATTTCATCAGACTTTTGCCTAGCGTGGTCTTCTCTTTCCCAAGTAATTGCTTCATTATTTATTCCAAGAAGAGAGAGACAAAGAAAGAGACTAAGGGGTCTCTAGCCCATGTGAAGGTGACATGAGTTGAAGGAATATCCAAGTGGAAGCAGAGAAAAAGCAATGAGAAAAAAGAAGTTGACGTTGGATGATGAAGCATTGGGTAAAGGCAGAGTCTGGGAGTTTTTCACCTTGGTGAAGCCAGGTCTTTTGGTTAGTGTATACTAAGAAAAGCTCTGAGACTATGGCCAGAATTGTGTTGAAAATCCCTCTGTATCCTGTGCAAATGTCTATATTTTTGTCACTTTAAAGTCCTTTAAATGCACTTGCATATGTGGTGCTATTACTTGAGCTGATGCGTGCTCATTTGTGTGTTTAGTAGCAAATTCAGTATTGTTCAGTGTTGCCATTCAGTTCAAGGATCATGCAGCACTAGCAACGTCTTACTACCTGTGGAGTTTGATGTTAGACAACCACGGTGCATTAACTTTGTCATGAAACTCTGCAGGGGTGCACATTGCATGTTAGGTTTGATGGATTAAAGGATTTCAGCTATGTAAAGTAGTCTTTAGACTAGGGCCATTTCTGCACTACACTTATAGCGTGACTATTGCACTTTCAACATCCTATGGAATCCTGGGGTTTGCAGTTTAGGGAGGGGCAAGCCAGCCCCTCCCTAAACTGCAAACCCCAGGATTCCATAGGATGTTGAAAGTGGAATAATGGTGCTATAAGAGTGTAGTGTGGAAATGGCCTAGGAATATAGAGAACATCTACAACGTTTTTCATTCTGAAGTAGACATCATGTCTTGAGACATCACCACCCTCCACAAGAGTTCTCGCATTCAGTATGAGAATGAGATGAGTTCTTTTATTTTCTTTCCAATTTCCATCGTTTGCACAAAAATATCTCCGGCCCGTCTGTGGCCCTTATTTCATGACAGCACCATGCTGGCATGGGGATGCATTGCTGCCAGCCCACGACACACACCGTTGCACATCATTGCATTCCCGCAGCTGTTGTCTCCCCAGCCATTGTGATCACGCCATATACCACTACTAGAAAAGTCCTGTAATTGCCTCCCTTTGTGCAATGATCCTGTTGGCTACAGGCATGGCGGAGATGTGGAAGCACTATCAAGTGTTTCTTTCTGTGGTACAGTGCAGGAAGAAGTCGTCAGTACTGCAGAAGAAAGGCGCATATCCTGAATGCTACCCATCTGCCAGAAGCTGATCAGTGCAGTGGGGAGCATTCCGGTCCCCGTCTCACTCTAGCAAGGGCATTGCCGGGATGGGATTGGGAAAATGTGGGATTATGGCATAGTGAGATAAGGGCCTATCTTTCCTCTCTATCAAGAAAGGCTGGTGGAAATAAATAACAGGTCTGGCTGATTGTTGACAAATTACAGATAAGCCACCTCATGTTTCTACTTTTTAGAAGTGCATGCAACAAGGCAATACCAATCATATTTTAGCTATCCAGTTTGTGAAACTTGCACAAAGATAATTCTCAACAATCTGTGAACACTCAAGACAAAACAAAAATATTTTGACTCCCTCACAGGAAGCTTTATTATTTTATTTTATTTTATTTTATTTTATTTTATTTTATTTTATTTTATTTTTGCAGTTTCCATTTGAGAAAGAGACAGGGAAAAATTGCATTCATTGGTTTGGTACACAATATATTTAGAAACTAGGTGGCCCTAATCTTCTCTATGTCTAAGGTTTGAGAGATGCCTGAGGAGACAGTTAAGAGAGGGAAGATTCGAATAAGTCCCATGTGTCCATGTGCTCAAAGGAAATACCACATCTGTTGATCATTTCACATCCTACACAGTCCCATTAGGCAGTGAGATTGTCATGGACTTTCACTGTGCTGGTACTCATCCTCTGGAGTAACCTCCCTTTGCAAAGAACTGGTCATTGTCAGGCATTTTATCTTTTGAACGTTCCTAAAACTATACTCATTTACTTGTAAATTCTTTGAACGTTTCTAAAACTGTGCTCATTTACTCATAATATTTCTCTACTAATTGATTCCATTTTTTTAAAGCTTTGTCCTATGGAGCCCTGATGGGTTTTATCCAGTTTTCATAGAATATACAATAAATAACAGTCTCATTTTTGAAAAGGAAAGTAATATGTTCATATTTTAAGCCAACATCTAATGCATTTAAAACAAGGGTAGACAACTAGGCAGGATGTGGGCGGCAGTTTTTTTCTTCCTCTATCTGCCCGGTGGCCAGCATTTGCACATTTTGGCATGCCTAAAGGCAGTGTCACTTTTGGTAGCTAGCTGGGCCAATTTGGGACTCATCTTTCGTGTGTGTGTGTGTGTGTTGGAAGATTGGGGAGGGTTTTTGGGAAGATTAAGGAACCTTCCTTAAGGAACCCTCCTTCTGTGATTCTGGTCAGTTAGGGGGCAAAAATATCACCCCAAAACCAGCAAAAGCAATTAAAAATTTAGGATATTCTGTGAGCTTTGAGGGGTTTTCAGGAGGGGGATGGAGGGGCTAAAGGGATACAGGGGGTCTGAGGGACTGCATGGTACTCATGGGCTGGACTTTGCCCACCCCAGTTTAAAGGGAGTGGAATGGGGGAAACTGAGCAAATAAGTGCACATAGAAGGAGAAGTTATATCCATGTGACTTTTGTGTAGAATTTTGTAGTAGTATAGTAATGTGGAAGTAGTGTAGTTTTGTAATTATCAACAAAAAGTGAAGAAAATAAGAAACTCACTGGGACCTCAGTGGTCCCACTGGGTCATTAAAGTTGTTAGACTTTTTTACTCCAACCAATCTCCATTGAGTTGTTGACTCCAGCCAAACTCCGTTGACCTTTTTCCTTGGCCATAGCAGTTTAATTGGAGAGTGTGGAGATGCTCAACAATATCTTCAGTCTGATCACTTTAACAGTACAATCAGACAACCATTGTTCTTGTGGTGGCGGTAGTGGTGGTTTTTCCATAATGCTGAAATATATTACTCTTTCATTTATAAACAGACACAACCGCTTTCACTATGTAATGACCATTGCCCCCCAGGATATAGAAAGGCAAGGAAGGAAGGGAAGTCCTACTGTTGCTATGATTGCCTTCCGTGTCCAGAAGGGAAGATCTCCAACCAGACAGGTAGGAGGTACAGGTTTTCGTTGGCACTTCAATCCAGTTACCAAATCAAATTTTACTTTCATCAAGAAGGCAGCCATTGCCATTTTAAAAAATAAGAGTTCATACTTACAGAACTGAGCAACAAAAATCATGCTAATATTAATACTAAACTATCTTATTTAAAAGGCATATCTCTGATACTAAATCAGATATAAACATTATAACCAAAGAGTCTTAACATGCATATAAGAACATTACATTAAATGCAGAGAAAGAGAGCAAATTAAAACTCAGGACTTTTCTATAGCCCTTATATTAGTGGCAACTGCTAAAATTTTGATGCCTTTCCTATGTGATCCTGAAAGGATCACACAGCCATTTCCATACATTTCCAAAAATACTTGTGGCTTCTGCTACTTAACATAGGATATTATAATGGACATGAATGTAGAAATTTTGGATCCTCCTTCCTACAGATATTGGTATTATGAATGTGTATTGACAGAGTAGGACAATTCATAAACGAGCACTTCCTCTGTATGGTGTTACACCAATTATATAACTGGCTGTCAAAATTCCCTTAGTCATTGGTGTCCTAGGATACAAGTAGCCCCTGGACAGTGCTAGTAGAGATGTACCTTAAGAACAATACAGCCTTCCTATGCAGATTCTTCCAAACCTTACTCAAAACTATGTAAAAATCTCAGCATTGCTTTACAGGAACACTCAGCATGGAACAACCAAGTTTAGCAATTTCAATTAAATTCACTTCTTTTTCCAGACATGGACGGCTGCTTTCAGTGTCAAGAGGGCTATTATCCAAACAAGTACCAAGACATTTGCATTCCAAAAGTTATAACCTTCTTGTCTTATGATGAACCATTGGGGAGAGGTCTGGCGATTGCTGCAGTTTCCCTCTCTTTCACTGCTGCTTTGGTGTTAGCAGCCTTTCTGAAGTACCACAACACGCCCATTGTGAAAGTGAACAATCGGATCCTCTCCTACACCCTTCTGATCTTCCTCCTGCTCTCTTTCATCTCCACTTTGCTATTCATTGGCCAGCCTCAGAAGATAACATGTCTCCTCTGACAAACAGCTTTTGGAATTGTCTTCTCAGTAGTTCTTTCTTCCTTGTTGGCCAAAACTCTTACAGTTATTATAGCTTTTATGGCCAATAAGCCAGGATCCAAGATGACAAAATGGGTGGGGAAAGGACTGGCAATCTCTATTGTCCTTCTGTGTTCCATGATGCAAGCCATAATTTGTATATTGTGGTTGGCAACCTCTCCCCCGTACACAGATTTTGACATGTATTCAGTAACTGAAAATATTGTACTGGAATGCAATGAAGGGTCTGACCTGATGTTCTATTGTGTCCTGGGATTTATGAGTTTCCTGGCTGTTCTCAGCTTCACTATGGCTTTCCTAGCCAGGAAGTTACCTGAAAGTTTCAATGAAGCCAAGCTGATCACCTTCAGCATGTTGTTGTTTTGCAGTGTCTGGATAACATTTGTCCCAACCTACCTTAGCACCAAAGGCAAATCTATGGTTGCTGTTGAGATCTTCTCCATCTTGGCTTCCAGTGGTGGGTTACTAGGTTTTATCTTTTTCCCCAAATGTTATATTATCCTCTTGAGGCCTGATCTGAACAAAAGGGAGCAGCTTATCAAAAGAAAAGGTTAGAGAAAGCTTTTTCTCTTCCTTACCAAAACAACATGAGTATAACTGCAACCTCTGCATACCTTCCAATGTTTTACAGATTAGAAATGGGACATATGTGGCTTAGGAACATCAGAGTGTGATCAGGATTGCAAAGATATTAATGAAGGAGCACACAAGCTACTAGAGGCAGCAGCAGTTTAATTTTTCTTGGGCCTACTACGAAGGGTAAGATTTCAACTCCTCCTTTTCTCTTATCCCCTGAAGAATTGATTGAGTGCAAACTACTTTTGCACTTTGAACCCAGTTGGTTGCAATAGAAATAAGCTGACAACAAAAGGAACAAGTAGGAAGAGGAAGGAGAAACTGGACCATTTTAAAAACAACTAAGAAAGTGGGATGAGAGAGGATTAATAATGGATTTCTCTACTAAGGCCCTTTCCCCACCAGGCAATTAGAATGGGGTAAATGCATCCTCTCCCCGAGGGTTTTTATCTTGCAAAACCTTTGGAGCAGCTGCTATCAAGGAGGGGGGAAACTGACCCTTTGGGGAAAAGGAGATCCACACCTTGAGTCCCCAACTCCATAAACGACCTCGAAGTGAAGTCCCTTTTCGCCATGTTTTCTGGATAGACTGGTAAAAAACAAAGGGTCCCTTTAAAAATTTTTCCTGGAACGCACCATTGTGTTCCTGCTCCCTTGTGCAGATTCACAGGCTCTCACCAATGCAAGCCTGTGATCTGCGGAGGGCAGGCTTTAGGTGTGGCGAGCTTCAGCTGTTGGTCGAAACCCACAACCGACCAGAAGCCGCCATTTTGGAAGCTGGAAGCTGCCATTTTGGAAGCCGGAAGTCACCATTTTGGAAGCCAGAGCCGCCATTTTGGAAGCCGGAGCAGTGCGGATCTACAGACCTCGCACTGCTCTAATTCACCCTGGACCAAACAGGAGCCCTGTGGAAGGGCTTCAGGGACAGTCCGCATTGCTTCAGACCCCAGAAGAAGTGGTAAGTAACAGCACGGAGCGATTCCCTCGCCTTGTGCAGAAAGGGCCTATATCAGAACAACTGGAAGATATGCTTCTGTGTTCTAGAGTGTTCTGGAAAAGAACTGAGGCCTCAAGGCTGACCACATCCAGCAAATTGACACTTTGGTCATGTGAACTCTGGTTTGATAGGAGTCATCATGAATCTTTACAGCTCTACTGAACATATTTAGAGGCCAAATCAGTCTTTAAGGATAAAATTTGGAACTTAAGATTGAAAGAAAACAATGGAAACCTGAATAATTTTTACAGCTGGACAAAGAAGAACACTGGGAAAGAAAAGATAATGCTTATATGATTCTGCCTCGGAAAGCTCGCCCCCGCACCAGCTTACAATTACATTGAAAATTTCTCCTTTGCTATAGAATAACACCATCAACAAAAGAGAATCATGATTTTTAAAATGTTCTGTGCAGTAGTTGTCCCTTCTTGTTCTCTCTATTGTCTTATAGTTGTATCTGTATGATCATAATAGAAAGATGAAACCTACCATTAAAAGGAGATAAGTGACTTAAATTCAGCATATTGTTTCTTTTTTAAATCCTTAAATATGACCATTTCTCCTTTTCGTTTGATTTTAGATAATAGTTAGGGGCATTCTTCTGTATTTGCTTGCTTGTTCTGTTCAAAAGTAAAGACATATTCTTCTTTTTGCTTCTCTAGTTGAGTAATTGGATTTTTGAGACTTTATTACAAATCTCTTAGAGATTTAAAGTTTAGAGACAGGTGTTTTATATAGGGTCATTTTACCCTCCCCGTTTTTTAAAATCCCTGATGGTTGGCTTTGGCTTCAGCACGTGCTACTTCTATAGGGATATAATTCTTCACCAAGTTTCTTCTCAAAGGAAGCAATGAGTAATTTTTAGCAATTCTTCCCATTTCAAGAAAGTCTTTCTAACCATGCAGTTTTACTTTTTATATATATAATTTTATTTAAAAATGTCTGTATTTACAAGACATTGAAAATTGATTACCTGCATAACTCCACTACATATAGAAAAAGATGTAAATAATTTATTACTCCTCACACCTTAATCACCTTTTCTATCTTCCTTTCCAGCATAAGGAAAAGGAGAACTTGAGGAAGCACAAGGTTGATAAGCTGGGTGTTTGTTTGTTTGTTTGCTTGTTTGTTTGTTTATTGGCATCATAAGGCTTCTTGTCATGCTGTGGGTCCCTTTGAATCCTTTTGTATCTTGTGCTTCCTTATCTTGAAAGGCAAGAAACAATCTAGAGGTTTTTCAACATATTTGGGAATGCTCTAGTTTTGGAAGGTTTGACTCAAGAGTCACCTGGAATCAATGGCCTGCAAGAACCACACGGATCTTGAATAGAGACTTAATCACACATCCAATAAATCCAATAGAATCAATAGGATTTAAGTTACTGAGACAAAAGGACCATGCCTTAGTAAAATCCTATTGATTTTGCTGTGTCTACTCCAGCATTACTAAACCTAGCTTCAATTCCGTGAATCTGTATGTTACTGTAGTTTCTAGCCTGGACTTGGGGGATATTAGATATCACTTTGATATCAATAATTTGGCCTTCTTTACCTATTCCTCTCCATGTGCTGCAAGCTCCCCTGGACAAGCTCGCAGACAAGCATGGCCACTAATCGCTGTAATATTCCAAACAATACAGGCTGGCCAGAAATAGCCATCCCACCACTTCAGGAGACCTCAAAGGCAAGTACTCTATTATGTATGCACGCTACTTACAAAGAACTCCCTGCCCCGAGCAGGCAGCTTGATTAGAAGAATCCTCATCTGTCAAGCACTCTGCGTTTGCATACTGACTACTCTATTGTCAATTCGGACTTAACTCAATCATGCCAAATTCTGACCTTTTGGAGGCTTTGTCTCCAGCCCGAAACTCATTGTTTTACCCAAGTATGGACTAGCCTGTGGCCACATTTTCCCCTATAAAAACCCCTGACTTTGAGAGCTTCCTTGGATCGCTCCCGACTTCCATCCCACCTTGCTGCAGCTTTGCTTGGTAAGCCTTCCCCTCAGTCCCACGTACTGAGACTCATACCTCCAAACTTCTACTGCAGACTACCCGGGCTTCAGGACAGGTGTAGTATCACCCAAACCAACAACTCCTCTTAAAAATCCCTCTATCCCACTCCAACCTTTATTTCCCTTAGTTCTCTGTGTGAGTGTGTTGCATACACTATTTGATTGTATTTTAATAAAAACCACAATAATTATTTCAATTCTGTTTGCTCCTTGACTTGGCCTGACCCCATAGACATTGGGTGAAAGATCTTGCTCCATTGCCCTGCCTCTTGCATTGCTAGCTTGTGCTCTTGCTAATTTCCCCAACGTATATAATTGAAAGTGCATTTAGGTATCCCTCCCGGGACCCCCAGAAAACAGGGCAACATGTACATGGAACATGTTTTTGCCTGCAGTGTCATAAAGAACCAATACTTCTGGTATGTGATTACCACTCTGATAATTTTCAAATTAGCCAGGATTATGTTGACTTCTTCTCAAGGTCCCAAAGGAATTGTACTCACCACTAGCAGAATTAGAAAATAAACATTCAAAATGCATTAATATCCTCCATGCCCAGAGATTTTTGACTGCTGACAGAGGTCTATCAGTCCCATTTTATTTTCTGTTTTCAATCAACCAAGTAACTATCTATCATCAACAGGCTGTGTTCTGGAACTCAATGACTATGTTGTAGATGATGGATTGTTTCTCCGAATACCAATTTTCTTCGAACATGCTTGTGTTTCTGGCCTTGGTTTTAGTGCTGCTCACAGTGGGTTTATGCAAGATTCTTCCTGTTTTTAAATGTGCAGTCAGCAAGCCTCTCTCTGTTCTTCATGAATATTATCATGCAGGAGACTTGATCATTCCTGGAGTTATTTCTCAGATCTTCATCATTTATGAAGAGATAGATTTCAGGAAACCACCTAATCAGCTAACTGTTGAGCAGCTTTCGTAAGCAATATTGAATATCTTAACCATATAAATTCTTAAATTTCCTTTTCTCAGTTTCCTATTAATTGACTGTAGGAGTTCAGAAATCAACTTTCTAAGTCTAAAGAAAAGAAATGTATCATCTTGACACTCTTCTGAGGACTTCAGTGGCAATCATTTGGTGGCAGTTTTCAGCACTGAATGTTATGAATGTATGTTTACATGCATTAGCTGCCATAAGACAATCTGCTTATCTATGCTGGAGGTTTGTTTCTCCTGTCATGGACAATTCAATAATCACTGTTAAGATCATAATTTGCTGGTAACTTTTGCATTTCTATTTTCCAATAGTCACCTCCCCATGATGTGCATAATTATCTACCAAGAGGAACTATGTTACATGTTGCTGATGAAGTCAGCTGGACTCTATACAGTATTATACCCAATAAAACTTAATAAGTCTTTAAAACATCACAAGACTCCTTGTTTTTTCTGCCAAAAACTAATATAGCTTTACACACATATGTTAGCTGTTCTTGTTATTTTGTGCTTTTAAGTGATTTCAAACTTACAGTGACTCTAATGGGAACTTATCCTGGGGTTTTCTTTGCAAATTTCCCTCAGAGAGGGTTTTTCCTATTATAGGATAGTGTTTTAAGAATCCAAAAAGTACTGCCACCATTTCTGATCTCTTCTCTGCACTAGGACCTCACAACTTATCTTAATGCAATGTTTTACCAAGCATATCATGAAATGAAATGTAGCTATTGTTTTGCACCAAAGTGAATGTTTGGTATGGCCTGTAATTCCCATTACAGATTCATGACTCAGTTTTACCAACACATCCTGGCCTTGGAGTTTGCTGTAAAGGAGATCAACGAGAATCCCCAGATCTTACCAAATGTCACTCTAGGCTTCCATATCTATGACAACAATTTTTATCCAAGTTTCACTTATCGAGGCACAATGAGACTTCTGTCTACTCAAGACCATTTTGTCCCCAACTACAAATGTGATGGCCAAAACAGCTTACCAGCAGTCATTGCGGGACCTAACTTTAATATTTTTTCCAACATGGCAGACATCCTAGCCATCTACAAAACTGCACAGGTAAGAGCCCCCCCCCATAGAACATGGAAGCTGGAATGAAGATCTAGGTTGGCATCATTACAGTGACATATCCAGATTGAAGTGAAATTGATGTTTGTATCTGTCCCTTTTTTGGTTGTGGCAAGTGATGGAACTGAGTACCTCTGCCTTTCATGACTCTCTACCCAAGCAACCTGCCTATGCTTGGGCATTCAATGCAAGGATTGGGTCCAGATTATTTGTAGGACTGTATATCCCTTGATGAAGCTATTAGAGCTCTCATCTCTTAAATCAGGCCCTTCCCTCTGTTCTACCATCTTCTCAGGCTCATTTGGTGGGAAGAAGAGAGAGGGCACTCTTGATGGCTGCTCTCAGACTTCAGAACTTCGAGACCAGGATGGCCCTTCCTTGCTCCCCTTCTATCAGCAAGTCAAAACATTTTTATGCCATCACAGCTTTTACAGACTGATTGGGGTGAGGGTTTAAAGCTGTGCAGCGCTGTTTTTAAAGTTTGTGTGTAGTCTTTTAATGAATTTTAATGTTTTCAATATTTTATTTAATTTCATAATTGCTTTTTAAAATAACTCTTAGATTTCTACTTTTATTAATTATGCAGTTTCCGATTTGCACTGTTTTTAAATAAGTTTTTGCCTGGTTTGAGTCTCATTATTGGGAGAATGGAAGGGTATAAATAAATAAAATAATAAAAGTCATAATAACAAAGGGAAAGTTGGCAAGGGGCATCAGGCAGCAGCTGGCTTCATTTCTTCAGTCAACTACAGAAAGGCACAGGCATTTTCTTGGACCTCCTCAAAGGTCCAGGACAATGGCATTTCCTTCCTGCAGCTGTCTGCTGTTTGTCCACTGTTCTCACTCCATCCTCCCCTGGCCTCAGACTGGGTCTAGGAAGGAGCAAACTGCCTAAGGACAGGTAGGATAGTTAACTACACCTGATGGAGATCTGCTCTTCAACAGCATAAGGCAGGATCTCAGTTCTGGAACAGACTGAAAGGCTGGATCATGCACATATGACTTTTTAAAAAATGAATCTTCCTCTGTTATATGGGTAATTTTTAAATTAAGTTCTCTACCTTCTCTCCAGTTACACCAGCCACTCCCTACCAGGATTCCTGACATTTCGAGGCCACATGAGGAAGTCACCTTAAATGTGTACGGCAGCTTCCTGTTTTCAGAGATTTGACTTAAGTTTCAGGGTCTGCTGTATTTGTGCATTCAGTTAACCAAGGGCAGACTGGATAGATTCAGAGTGCAACTGGATGGTCTGCACATTTAATTTTGCACATAAGTATTTAGCCAGAAGAAGAGTTCAGCCTAGCATGGTCTACCCAGCATTCTATGTCTGAAACAGCTATACTGTACTGTACTTTTTGATTCTGCTGAAAGTAAAAACTGTTAATCCAAGACCAGTTTGAAATGTCAATGCTCTTCAATTCCTGTAGATTTCATAGTGAGAATAAGGTGAAAGGAAGACAGTCAGGCATTCCACCCAAAGAAAATGAATACCTCAAATGTGGTGATTGTTTACTAATAGCTATAAAATTAACTCATTGTCTTTGCTTTATATTCCTGTGCCGATGGTGTCTATATGTTTATGGTGAACTTTACAGGGCAGATAAAGAAGCAGTGATGTAAACTCGAGTCAATAGACTTGGACTCAAGTCAGACTTAAGTCACTTCACTGACTCGACTTGACTCGGCCATAATTGATGCACTGACTCGACTTGACACTTGTATATTTTTAATGACTGACTCGCTGCCCTTGATTCAGTAACATAACATATTCATCCAGAAACCTTATGACTTTGAACAATGTCTCCATCTCTTTTTGCCTACTGGTCACATGACAATCTGTCTCAAGCCCAAAGTGTGGGTGCATTTCTCACAAGGGAACAGCAAACAGGTTAGGCAATGGACTTGAGGCAGACTTGAGGTCTGCTCAGCATCCTGCCCCTGCTGCATATTGGAGGAGCCTTCTTAAACTTTTCCTAAGAGCAAAAGACAAGACTCTCCCCCAGAGTGCAGGGTACATTTCTCATTGAGGCCCTTTTCTCACCTTACCTTTTCCCGTTGCTGGGTGGCAGGGCTTGTGCAGGAAGACTTCAGAGGAATGCTCCCGCATCCCTCCCGCTTGGGCTCCACAGCTGCTTCCTGGTCGTGCGAGCGCCCATCTCTTCCTTCTGCAGTGCAACCTGGGACATTTCCCAACCTGCACTGCACAAAAAGCATGACCGACCTAGTTCCTGAGGCTCCGCATGCCAGGTAAGTGCACATGGGCCCCTGGAGCGATGCACGACTGCGCAGCATTTTCAGCTTTAAGCCAAAAATAAAAAAAAATGTGTGTGCAGTCTGCGCCAGGCCCTTGAGCATCGTGCAAATGTGAGTGCATCATGTGGACCACTCCTCACAGTTACGTGATGCTCAAGGGGCCCTTTCGCTTCAGAAATGCCGTGCGAAAAGGACCTCAGAGGGGACCAGCCAATGTGTTAGGCAATCGGCTTGAGGAGGAAGGATACTTCCTTCTAAAGCTTTTGAATCTTCAGTAATGGGGAGTAAGATAGGATCCTATTTCCCATTTCCAAAACTGCAGATGGCAAAACTGAAAATGTGGGGAGCCAGTTCTGCTTAAATTGTTAAAACTGGCTTTATTTCACTGTATCCAATAATTCTGGAATTTTGGTTGGAGTATAAAGTTGGCTTCCAGACTTGAGACTTGACTTGAAAGTATCTTAAAGGACGAGATTTGAAGGTTGAGACTTGAGACTTGACTTGAAACTTGGAGTAAAAGACTTAAATACGTTACTATAAAGAAGTAATGCTTTCAACAAGGGTTATATATGACTATTATATACGACTATTTTTTTCCATGTACCTGAGAATAGAAGCATTACAATCAAGTCTAGAAGAATGACAACACATTTTCTGTACAGCTCTTTATCTCCATAGGGGTGAAGCAACATTATGGCATTCTGACTAGAACTTGAGTGAAGTAGCTTATGTTGAATATTAACATTTTAAAAATAAAGAACTGTCATTAAATTCCTTCAGATTCACAGTCATGGAACTGAACTATTCCTACTCAAATACAAAATAGCATCTAGATTGAGCTGACATTTGGGCACAAGCATCACATTTTTGTGAATGAATTATGACTGAGACCATTTCCACCCTACATTGTTATAGTGCTATTATTCCACTTTCAACATCCTGTGGAATTCTGAGGTTTGTAGTTTACTGGGGCCAAAGAGTTCTCTTGCTGAGAAATCTAAGTGCTCCTCCCTAAACTGCAAACCTCAGGACACCATAGGATGTTGAAAGTGGAATAATAGTACTATTACAGTGTAATGTGCAAATGTCCTCAGAGGTCTCTCATTCATAGGGTTGCCATAAGTCAAAGTAGATTTGACAGCTGTTAACAACAAAAATGCACACATACACATGGCTTGTTATATTCTGGAAGTATCTGTACCCCTTTCATTTTATATTTCATTGGCTTTTTATTTCAGCTCACATATACCTCTGCTCCAGAAAAGAATGACAAAAATGATGCTGTCCTCTTGCACTGGATGTTCCCCAATGGGAGTAAGAAGTACTCGGGGCTTGTCCAGTTATTGCTACATTTTGGTTGGACATGGGTTGGGTTGCTCTATGAAGATGTTGAGAATTTAGAGACATTTGCTATGAGGTTGATTCCATTGTTGTCCCAGAATGGTATTTGCTTTGATTTCTTTGAGAAATTACCAGTAAAGAGTTTTGCCAGTGGTTTCACTGAAATGATAGCAGATTGGATGGCCACATTTCAACTTGTCTTCAGCAGTACAGCCAGTGTCATGATCTTTCATGGAGAACATCAGAGCATGGCCCATTTGAGAATTGCAGTCTCTTTTTTCCTATTTGAAGTCATTCCAGCTGAGGAAAAAGGAAAAGTCTGGATTATGACAGGGGAGACAGATTTCACTTCACTTCCATTTCAAAGAACCTTGGATATCCACTTCCTTCATGGTGCCCTGTCTTTTACAGTTCATCCAAAGGAGGTGGTAGGATTCAAAAAGTTTCTGCAGATGAGAAACCATATGTCAGAAAAAGGAGATGGATTTTTTAGAGTTTTCTGGCAATATGCATTTAATTGCTTATTCCCCAGCTTGGTCACAGATGAGATGGCTGGGAGCATATGCACTGGAGAAGAGAAACTGGAGAGCCTTCCTAGCTCTGTTTTTGAAATGAGCATGACTAGCCACAGCTACAGCATTTATAATGCAGTCAATGCTTTGACCCATGCCTTCCATGCCATGCATTCATCCCCATCAAATAGGAGAAGAAGGACTGGAGGGAGAGGGAGTATGTTGACTCAGCAGCCATGGCAGGTAATGTCTTTAGCAGAAGACACCATGTGAAATAATGCAACAACCATAACCAGCTTTCCTAAAACTGGGATTCTTCTGGGTACTTTGCGTTGTAGATACCATCATCCTTGACCACTGTTTATCCAAAGGAATCTTGTAGCACCTTTCACACTTTGTACCTTTCTTTAGTTTCATATGTTCAAGTAGACTGAGATCTATCTCATACTACATAAATAGAGTACTGTGATTCCACTTTACCATGGTTCTATCCTTCAAAACCCTGGGATTTGCATTTTAGATAGCGGCATTTAGAACTCTCATCCACAAACATCTAGTGCCTCACCAGACAACAAAGCTCAGCATTCAGTAGGATTCAGCTCTGGAAATTAGAGTGGAATCATACTGCTCTATTTCTGGAGGCTGAAGGAGCCCCAAGTCTACAAATCTGATGCTAACCTCTTTCTTTTAATTAATCTCAAACATGCTACAAGATTCCTTTGTTTGCTGATACAGACAAAAATGCCCAGGTCTTTGAATTAAACTGCATTATTGATACAGTCTGTCTAGACACACAGGCACACATTCTGAACTCTAAAGATAAACTGACCTGTCTCTTTGAAGAACTTTTGGGTCTGTTCTGCCCTACAAATTTAGGTGACCATTTTCCTTTATTTCTCTAACCCATTAGCTGGCTCTATCGTTGATTGCTGGCTCTGCTAGACCAGGATTAAAAATGAGGAGATGGTTTGCCAGTAGAAAATGAATTGGGGAAGTCACAGAGATATTCTAAATTCAAGCAGATCTCTTTAACAAATAGGAGGGATCCCTAAGTTGATGCCATGTTGACTTCAAGCTGTATTAAAAGCCTGAAATCCACTTCAATTATCCACCAGATGCAAGAAAACAGTGTTCTGATCCTTCTCTTTTGAATTTCATGCTGATTAGACAGAAAAACTTCAGGTTAGCCTTTGATTACATTCCATCCTTTGTTTCACACAGACACAGAGTGGAATTGAAGAGATGAGGTGTAAATCTGCAGTATGAAACTTTTTTAATATGATATTTTGTCACCAGCTTTTTACCAACCATTCACGGGCATCTTCCTTGGGAAGTTCAGGCGACAGCTGAGACAAAATTTTGCAGTTCGGGCAGGGGGAGGGGTTAGGTTTCTCAGCCAGAGAGCTCTTTGGCCTCAGTAAAATACAAACCCCAGAATTCCACAGGATGTTGAAAGTGGAATAATAGCACTGTGACAGTGTAGTGCAGAAATGGCCTTAGTCTGACTAAAGTTTTTTAAAGAGACCATTAACCATAGGCCATTTCCGCACTACACTCTTATAGCGCGATTATTCCACTTTCAACATCCTATGGAATCCTGGGGTTTGCAGTTTCAGGAGGGGCCAGCTGGCCCCTCTCGAAACTGCAAACCCCAGGATTCCATAGGATGTTGATAGTGGAATAATCATGCTATAAGAGTGTAGTGCGGAAATGGCCATAGACTCAGCAATTGAAAATATTCTGTTTGTTCAAAGATTGTTTGAGCAATCCAATGCCTCCTTGAGGATTAATAGTTGTGATTCTTTTACATTCACAATTAATGCACGAACAAAACAAGGATGCCACTTCTCACCACTTTTATTTGCTTTTGTGTTGGAACCACTGGCAGAAAAAGATATGAAACAATTATAAAATACAAGGCATTTTAACTGGGGAAAAACAGACAGAAGATTAGCCTATATGTGGATGATATAATTTTATTTGTATCAACATTATTTGCCACAAAAAGAGGCCTCTGAGATTATTAAAGAGTTACATTTATATGGTTCTCTGGCTGTTTTACAGATACATTTTCAGATATCAGGAACACTGTTGTCTTTCAAAACAGATCAGAAACTTGCCCCATGGTATCACCAGTCTGAAAACTGATATGAAATCTATGAAGTATTTAGGTATACACATTCCCAAATCCCTTATTAACCTTCAAAAACTTAACTGTAATGTTACAACATAACAAATAAGAAAGGATATGAATAAATGGAAGAAACTTAATTTGTTATGGTTAAGATAAGTGGCTTCTGTTGGGATGTGAGCATTCCCTGAATTATTTGTTTCAAAAGTTCCCAGTACTACTCCCTATTAAATGCTTTTAAAAGATGTCAAAAATATTTAACATGTTTATATTCAATAATAAAAGGCCCAAAATAACAAAAAGTTTGCTTTATAGAAGATCATGTCATGGAGGATTAGGTGTACCAGATACACATAAATAGCATAATGTCTACGACCATTTCTGCACTCCACTGTTATAGTGCTATTATTCCACTTTCAACATCCTATGGAATTCTGGGATTTGAAATTTAGGGAGGGGCATTTAGAATTCTCAGCCAGAGAGCTGGTTGGTCTCAGTAAACTACAAAGCCCAGAATTCCACAAGATATTGAAAGTAGAATAATAGCACTATAACAATGTAGTGTGGAAAGGCCCAAATATTTCCTCTGTAACTATAGAATTTGGAAAACCATGGGCCCAAATTGAATTACTAGAGAGTTCTGCTCTAAGTTATATTTTTTTCCCCATAAAACAAAAGAAGCACATTTTAGACACTGAAAATCTTTTCTTTAGAATTATAATTCAGGTCTTGCACCAGTGGAGTAAATATTTGTCTTCCCAGCCCCATTTCATCCCGAATCCCCTTTCTGATTCACCTTTTGTTTTACTACCCAGACAAATTTGCACAATTTGTCCACAATGACTTATATAATGCTTGATTTTTGCTTGCTTTTTTTACCTAAATGGAATCCAAATTACAGGTCAACAATGAATTAAGGAAAAAATGCCAAATCAACCTAAACTAGGGAGGCCAGTATATCAAGTCACATATTTTTTGAGTCTCAAAGTAGTATTGATCAAAGTTACTAGGAAACCTACCTGCTTTGAAAATTCAGTAGCAAAATACAATGCGGGTATGAAGGGTACGACATCAACCTTTTAAAAAGACATTTAAATATATCACTCAATAGTATCACTGGATTAAAACTGCTATGAGAACAGGACCTAGGTTAGATTTTAGAAGATAAAGAATGGCAGAAAATTTGGTCATCTTGTCCAATGAAATCTGTATTAGCCCATAGTAGAGAAAGCATGCCTAGAATGATACATCAGTGGTGTCTTATTCCAGTAAGATTGGCATATATAACTAATAATAAGGATAATTCTTCATTATTCCGGAGAAGTTGTGGTTTGGTAGGGTCTTATCTTCATAAATGTTGGGATCATGATACAAGGATTCTGATACAATATGCAATCAGAAATTCAAGATCATGAAAATATAGCTCATGCCCTATGTAATTATTGTCAATGTATTTGTTTTGTTTTTGAACTTTTTTATATCAATCTTTGGTTGTTTTCTGAGTTTTTTAAAAAAAGAAGAAATGGAAGAAAAAACTTAGACTAAAAAGATTATTACTTAAAATACCTATGTGACTGTGCTGTGCCCATTTAGATGCCTCTCTATCTGAGAAGTCTGTCATTCAACAATAGTGCTGGGGAGAAGGTTTCCTTTGACCAAAATGGAGAACTTGTTGGTGGATATGATATTGTCAACTGGGTCACATTCCCAAATCTGTCCTTTCTGCGAGTTAAAGTTGGGAGCATAGATTCACAGGCTTCCACAGACCAATTGTTCACCATCGATGAAGATACCATTGAATGGCCCAGCACGTTTAATCAGGCAAGGTCTAAATATATGTTCACAGTGTGTGTGTGTGTGTGTTTAAAGTATCTTACTTTCTGAACACTGCCCTTAGGAACAGTTAGAATTTATTTCTGTTCATAGATAAGAAAATTTGGCAAATTGCTTACTGCTCCATAGGAAAGAATTTGAGATGAAAAGATCTGGATGTGGGAGAAAACAATACCACATTCTTAACATCTCACTTGTTATTCTGATATATTGAACCACCTTGGTGCTGAAGTAGGGTTTGTCATATCTGTTCTATTTTTTTTCCTGTGAAGCTCCTCCACTTTTACATCTGCATGGCAGGCAGACAGATACAGGATGGTCCTCTTCATTCTCAAAGTAGCTTCACCTATTGAAATGGATTGGTGAAAATGAGGAAAAATGTTGTTCCAGTTCATACACATAAAAGAATTTACCCTCAGTCACATGATTCTTTCTATTTACATTTCTACCTAAGGTAGAGAGTACACGTATGTTTTAAAAATGAATGAATGAGAAATCATAACCAATGGATTTTCCAAACATATTTCCCCTACATTCCCAGCAACTCCTATATTTTCAAACCACCTTTTTTCAACCCTAACTATTCAACTGGCAAAATTCTGAAGATGTGTTTCATTATGGTGATCTGTCATCAAGACCGTAAGCTAGAGCAGAAAACAGAAATAAGCTTTCCCCCATAACAACATTAAGAGCAAATAAAGTCAATCCCACTTCAGTGGATACAAGGTGATGAACATAGCCATCGCATGAAGGAAGCATTCATCCAAGACTTTGAAACTATAGAACTGGAGGAAAGTGGCCAGAGATGATAGGGTTGGTTTCAAGTGCTCATTTAAGATCAACTGATACCATAGGTAATGATCTTCTGAACTAACAACATCAACTTATGATTTGACTACAGTATACAGAGAAAGCATGGGTCCTGAATATCCTAGCACCCTCACCTGTGCTCAATTAAGTGCCATTAAATATTGTCCCTGTCTAATCCAAACTTCTTTTTGCACATTTTATCTTTTGGAAGAGTCTCACACACCCTTGCCTACCATTCAAAGACAAGCCATGTTAGTCAGGATCAGGGTGCCAAGAGATCTTGTAGTACCTTGGAAACTAACTGGGGGAGAGTAGACTGAGGCTCTTTCCTCAGGACGATGCTCTCATGCATCATCCCATTACAATGCCGGCAGCCCTTCTGACAGGATGGGAGTGTGTCCCCAGTGCTCCTCTGCACACCTGACTGGCTGTCTGTGAAAGGGAGCATGAGGGACATGCCTCTTCCTTCTGCACTGCAGCCAGCTTTCTTCCCATGCTGCAGTGGGGAAGGAAGTGCATGCTTGCATTTCCAGCCCTTCTGCATGGCCAGCTGCAATGGAAGTCTTATGTGATTGGGGGTCATTAATGGAGTTTTTCCACCAACAATATACCCTGCAATCATTCCAGCTGGTGATACAAGAAGGGCAGGACCATGATGACGTCATACAGAAGCATTGCCGCATCCTGGTCCTCTCATATCTCCATGCCGTCCTGCAGAAAAGGCATGAATCTACTAGCTGCCTCATGTTTCTAATTTTTAGAAGTACATGCAACAAGGCAACACCTACCATATTTGTGCAACTTGCACAAAGATCATTCTCAAAAATCTGTGAACGCTCTGAGCCAAAGCAAAAAATCCTGACTCCCTCACAGAAAGCTAGATTGATCTTATTTTAGTTTTGAAGTTTGCATGGGAAATGGAGACAAAGAAAGATGTGCATTCTTCAGGTGAACATACACGTTTGGTAGGAATATCTTCTGGCACTAGGTGCTACTAATCTGTCCTACACAGAAGGAGGTCTGAGGAGACAGTGAGGAGAAGGAAGGTTTGAATGAACCCTGTGTGTGCATACATGTAAAGTGAATTTCAGCTGAGCATACTGAAAGAGCCATATAAGTTTCCAATTTGGTACAATTGTTACCCCAAACCATGGGTGACTCAGGAGTCCACCCACGATGCCAGTGCCTCCATGAAACAGTTAGCTCAAAGAGGAGGCCTGTGATGGGGGGTAACCTAACGGGATATTTTACACCTGTTTATTCCATTATTAATTCAGGGAAAACCCAGATTCAAAAGTAAGCTTATGTCTTTCATTGGGGGATATTAACAATCACATATCCACAAGATCCAAACAGTCTACCAATCACACAAGCCTAAATGAAAGAAGAGTTCAGATAGTGAAAGTTTAGGGCTACATGGATGATATTTACCTATCCAGAAATGAAGAGATGAGGTGCTGTGGCTCAGACCAAGGGTCTAAGGGTAGTACAAATGGGAATCAGATTGGCAGCCAATATGCCAAAAGTGCTACGAGCTATCTGGCTCAATTACTGGCTTAAATACTCTTTTTCCATCTTGAGGGGGAAGGTGTTAATGTCTCTCTGGCAGAGAGAGCCATTGTCTACTCTGGTAGAGTAAACAATGGAGTCCACAGAGTAGACAATGGGGTCCAGAATGAGATAATGGCCTTAGCATTAGGTGACAAAGGACTGACGGGAATCGTGATAGTTCCTTAATAGTGGGACAGGTGGGTGGGTAAAAGGAGAGTTTCAATGGACAAAGGGGGAAGGTTGAAGACAAAGAGTCTTTCCATGGAAGCCATTTCGGTTGCTATTGTTTCTAAAGATCAAGTCATTGAAGTATATCTGCCAGGCCATTATCTCCAGAGTTTCCTGACTATGACCTAGCCATAGTCTGAGGTTCCATTTTGACCTAATTTTGCAATGCAAAACCCAGCAAGCTTCTCAGTCATAGCAGGATATAGTTATATTTCATGCCAATTTAATAGTTTGCCAATTAAACCATATAATGGAGTGGGAGTGTACGGCTTGCTAATAAAATTGTTGGCCATTTCACATCCTGCCTAGTCCTGTTTGGCAGCAATACAGTAATGGGCTTTCACTCACCCTCTGGAATGACCTCCCTTGGCCAAGAACTAGTAGCCATTGCCAGGCATGATATACTTCAACTTTTATGAAAATGTGCTCATTCACTCTAGATGTCTTTCTTCTAATTGATTGCATTTTTCAAGCTTTATCTTGTAGAGCCCTGATTTTTTTTTTGAATGAATTAATGACAATATTGTGACTTTTATATAAAAAGGAAAGTCATATTTCACTATTTTAAGCCAATGCCTAATGAGTTTGAAACGGGGTGGACAACTGTGCAGGAATGTGAGGGCATTTTCTTCTTCTTCTTGGGCCTTTCCAGTGGACTGCACTGGCACATTTTGGCATGCCCAGAGTAAGCCAATGTCACACAAAGAATCATCCAAAAACTGGCCAAAGAAGTTAAACATTTTAGAGTGGTGTATGGGCTTTAGGAGCTTCAAGTGGGGATATTAAAGAACTGGTTGTAGCAATTTAATTGCAGAGTGGAGCTGACAATCAATACCTGCAGCCTGATCCCTTTAACAGTACAAGCAGACAACATGTTGTTGTTGCTTTTCCAGAATACTGAACTATTTCCCTCTTTCGTTTACGAACAGACACAGCCATTCTCACTATGTAATGACAATTGCCTCCCAGGATACAGAAGGGCAAAGAAGGAAGGGAAGCCCTACTGTTGCTATGATTGCCTTCCATGTCCAGAAGGGGAGATTTCCAACAAGACAGGTAGGAGATACTTACTTACTTACTCTTTATTATGGTTCAAAGACCCAACAATGCAGCAAAGATACAAACATATAAAATACATACGAGATTTACAAATCAAATAAAATAAATAAATAAATACTTGGGCATAATGTAGACACAAAATGTAAAAATCAATTAAAACAGTTCAAGTACAAAACCAATTGCAGAAGGCTTATTTCAGACCTTTATCTGATACAAAATTGTTCTCCAGCCCTGACTGCCTCAGAGAGAAACTTCACAACAGCCAAATTCACACTGGGAAATTTGTCTTCTAATAAGAACTTGACATAGAATTGGGTAGATTTTCTTGGTAGGTCACTCAATAATGGATTAATTATATGTTGATGAACCTGCTTGTAGAGACTACAAGACAAAAGAATGTGCTTCATACATTCTACTTCCTGGTTATTACATGGGCAAAGTCTTGCAGCATATGAGACACCAGAAAATCTACCTCGAACCAATTCGGTGGGGAACACATTTCATCTTGCTTTACTTAAATAGACAGTGATATTTGGCAGCAGTCAAATTCTTTAGATAATTAGCTATGTGAAAAATCCTGACATAATGTATATACACAGCACTTGGAGAACAAGATACATATGAGCGGGTGAGCCATTCAGAGAAGGCAATGTCCCACAGTCTTTGTTTTATAGATTTGAGAGCAGAGTTGAAACCCAGATGAGATAGAAAAGATGATGAAAGGTCAATTGAGGCAGCTTTTTTAGCAATAAGTTTAGACCAGCTCTTTGAATACTCATCCAGGGATAGATTTGAGAGTAGATCTTGGACTAGTCTGAACACAATAACCTTTAGCCAGAATTTTAAGGCTGTCCACCACACTTTTGTTGATAAAGAGATTTCCCCAGTTTCTAACAAAAGGACACAATTTGGAACACAACTGGGGATTTGAAGGAGGACCCTCACAAATATTGCCTGTTGCTTGTCTAACTTGGGTATTAATCCAGTGATCCAAATATTAGAAACATACAGCAGTTGGGCAGCTGTCTTGGCATTAAATACCTTAATAGCAGATGGTATATACAGGCACAAGTGCAGAATGGCTAATCGACTAGCTTGTGCTTTCTGGCAGATAACTGATCTGTGAGTAGACCAAGACATTGTGTGCTGAAATGTCAACCCCAGATATTGGAAGCTTCTAACCTGTTCTAGAATATGCCCATCAAATGACCATCAACGTTGGGAAAACTTGTTCTGAAAAACTAAGACTTTAGATTTCCCATAATTGATTTTTAGGTCATTTTGTGAGCAATAATTTAGAAACTTCCTGAACAAGTGGTTTAAGTCTGGTCTAGAATGTGAAATAATAACAACAGCAGCAGCATAGAGTAATATGGGAATTTTCCTGCACTAAGTTTGGGTAAGTGTCCATTGGGGTACACCAAGGTATCTTCAAGATCATTTACAAATATATTAAACAAGGTTGGTGCAACGATACAGCCTTGTCTGACTCCTCTGGACATAGATAGTTCTCCAGAAAGCTGCCTTGGTTGCCACATCTGACCTGTAACTTGCTATCGCTGTACAAGGCCTTGATAAGGCAAAGGAGTCTTTTATCAACCAAAACCTTATCCAATTTCTCCCATAATTTGGTTCTGGAGATGGAGTCAAAGGCTGATTTTAAATCCATGAAGGCAACAAACAGCTTACCTGTAGAAATTAATGATATTTCTCAGGAAGGTGGAAAAGAATCAAACAATAGTCAGTAGTTGAATAGTTCTTTCTAAATGCTGCTTGTGCCTCTATAATAGCACTACTTGACTCCAGAAAGGAAGACAGTTTATTACACAAATAGCATGTGTATAGTTTTCCCATTATTATGAACAAACTGATAGGTCTAAAGTTCCCTGGTTCACTTGGTGGATCTTTCTTAGGGACTGGTACCACAATAGTTCGCTTCCAACTAGAGGGAATTTTACTTACATTAGTAATCTCAGTCAAAAGGGCAGCTAAAAGTGATGCCCACCAATGTTGATTTGTTTTGATAAGTTCAGAGTCAATTCCTGGGGCCTGGTAGGAGATACAGCTTTTATCCAACATGCCAACATCAAGAAATACAGCTACACAACCAAATCAAATTTTACTTGCATCAAGCCTGTGGCCACTACAATTGTAACAAGTGACAGAAAGAAGCACCATAAAATCTTGCTAGTACTAACAATAGGGATGGGCCAACCGAATCCCCGAATCCTCAAATCTTTGGCAAGATTTGTGAATCCAAATCCCTGTGTTAAAATAGGCAACCTGAATCTTTCGAATCCACCAACCAAATAGTTTGTTGGAGACTGGGACACCTGAAAACCTGGGAGACCAGGATGCCTGAAAACCTGGGTGATTAGATATGTAAGGGGACATGGCAAGTAGGTGAACTTTTCCCTTGGAGTAAAAATGGCTTTTGCTAACAATTATTTCAGAAATTACATCTGGGGTGGTATTCTAATATATTTAAATTGAACATTTAGTATTTAAGTTCATCACTATTTTCTGTGCTGAAAATCAATGGCATGTAGAAATTCTGGGGTCGGTGGGCCTGACGCCTATCAGAAGTAGTGGAGCAGAGGACAAAGTCACACAATCTCATCCAGTGATTGCCACATCTGGGCCAGTGTACCTCCTTTCACAAGAGCAGTGCCTGGTTGTAAATCTATAGCTAGAATAGGATGAGAAGTGAAATGTCTGTTGTGGATTCTCATGAGCCACATGACAAACTACATGTAGCAGAAAGGAAAAATTCTTTTTAAAAATTGGTGTTTCTGGTGCCTGCCAAAGGCCTGATTGGCTGGAAGGTACAGTCTTCTTGAGATTTCAAGGACAGCTGGAAGATTCCTTTGCATAACTCCCTTGCAAATCTCTTTCAGACACAAGTCTGGGGTTTGTAGTTTTACAAGGGGTCACAGCATTCTCTGCCAAAGTGTGCTGGTGCATCATCAAACTGCAAACTCCAGGATGCCATAAGGTCTATGCAAAGAAAATCCAGTTTTGTCCTGGATTATCTCTGTACTCTAGTATGTGGCCGTTTACACAGGCAGAAAAAGGTGGGATTAATCCACATTTCCTTGCCTGTGCAGAAAGGCCCTTCACGTTATTTTCAATCTAGGGAGATCCTGAGGGAAACTATGACAACTGTTCTGGCCAGATTTCTTCAGAGGGAGATTTGCCATTTCCTAGGCTTTTGCTAAGACTGACAGAGTGTGTCTTACCCAAAATTATCCTTCTTCCCCTTGCTTTTTAAACCCTTTTTTAAAAAAAAGGATTAGAAAGATTAGAGATTTGTGAGATTCGTGGATTCCCAGAACCTTCCAGGGATTTGGATCTGGATCTGGATTTGGAAAATTCTGGATTCGTCCCATCCCTAAATAATAGTAAAACCATGTTATTTCTGAAATGTATATCTGGTATGAAAGCAGATATGAACAATATAACCAAAGGGCCCTTAATACACATGTAAGAGCATTAAATGTGTGTATGTGTGTGTGTGTGTGTGAGAGAGAGAGAGAGAGAGTCCTGAAGCAGTTACTGGCCCAGGACACAAGTACACGCTGGACTGTGCTTGTACAAACATAAAGAAAGAAGTATGCAAAATTCCTATCCAGATTCTTCCAAACCTCATGCGAAACTTTTTAATTCTGAGTCTTCCTTTACAAAAATGCTCACCATGAAACAACCAAGTATATCAATTTCTTTTTTCCAGACATGGACGGCTGCTTTCAATGTCAAGAGGGTTATTATCCAAACAAGAACCAAGACATTTGCATTCCAAAAGTTATAACCTTCCTGTCTTATGATGAACCTTTGGGGAGAGGTCTGGCGATTGCTGCTGTTTCCCTCTCTTTCACTGCTGCTTTGGTGTTAGTGACTTTTATGAAGTACCACAACACACCGATTGTGAAAGCAAACAATCGGATCCTCTCCTATGCCCTTCTCATCTCCCTCCTGCTCTCTTTCCTCTGCACTTTGCTATTCATTGGCCAACCACAGAAGATCACATGTCTCTTCCGACAAACAG
This sequence comes from Ctenosaura bakeri, assembly GCA_948474755.1. Taxonomy (NCBI): domain Eukaryota; kingdom Metazoa; phylum Chordata; class Lepidosauria; order Squamata; family Iguanidae; genus Ctenosaura; species Ctenosaura bakeri. The sequence continues at coordinate 138,988 of CAOLHI010001609.1, forward strand.
CTTTTGGAATTGTCTTCTCAGTAGTTATTTCTTGCTTATTGGCCAAAACCATCACAGTTGTTATAGCATTTGTGGCCAAACAACCAGGATCCAAGATGACAAAATGGGTGGGGAAAAGGCTGGCAACATCCACTGTTCTTTCATGTTGCCTGATTCAAGCCATTATTTGTACACTATGGTTGGCAACTTCGCCCCCTTCCCAGATTCTGACACATCTTCACTCATTCAAAATACTGTATTGAAATGCAATGAAGGGTCTGACCTGATGTTTTATTTTGCCCTGGGATTTATGGGCTTCTTGGCTGTTCTTAGCTTCACTCTGGCTTTCCTAGCCAGAAAGCTCCCTGACAGTTTCAATGAAGCCAAGTTGATCACCTTCAGCATGTTGTTGTTTTGCAGTGTCTGGATAACATTTGTCCCAACCTACCTTAGCACCAAAGGCAAATCTATGGTGGCTGTTGAGATCTTCTCCATCTTGGCTTCCAGTAGTGGGTTACTAGGTTTTATCTTTTTCCCCAAATGCTATATTATCCTCTTGAGGCCTGATCTGAACAAAAGGGAGCAGCTCATCAAAAGAGGAGTTTAGAGAAAGCTTTCTCTCTTCCCTATTGTTTGCAATTGACATCAGGATGTATACTTGGGGATATTTCTGATTTCAGTGAGGCAGAAAACAGAAAGTGATGGCAATAGACTTTTAGACACTATGAATGGTCCCAAACTGGTGTCTTCCTTAACATAGTATGTTTTTATGTAACAGCACTGAGGAACTATTTGTATTCCCTTCTAAAGGATCCAAATGCATTGGACAACTCTGCACAAAGTAGAGGAACTGAGTCCTTAGCAAACAGTGACATTCTTCTGGGACCTTTGTGTCGCTTTCATGGAAATACTACCTTAGCTTCTGACATCAGTTAAGATCTGGTGCAAAGCACATATACTCTTCCCCTTCTGCATATATCTTCAAGCTCTAATGGACCTGAGCCTAGTGAACTTGCTGTGCTGCTATGAAATACTAGGTTAATTTGCAGTAACAAAGCAAATATTCATGATTTTGTCATGGATGACAGGAAGTCAATCCAGTATGTATTGCTGAACAGGAACAGGTGATGTGGGTGAAGTTGACTCCATTCACCTGGATATTTTGTGCAACTCTCTTCCTGAGGCTGCAGGTAATGTTCTCCTCTGGAAGCTGAGACCCAGTCCAGCAAACTGGCTATTGTTGAGGGCTATATCCTTGAACTGTGTAATACTTTTGCTGAAGCACTCCACTTTTTGATTTCTAACCACTTTTAAAGGCATAGTGTTTGCTGCCCTACCTTGAAGGGCAAGAAAAAATACATCTGGTTTTGGACCTCCTGACTCAAGAGTCACGTGGAATCAATGGCCTATAAGAACCACTCAGATCTTGGATGCAGACTTAATCATACATACTATAAATCTAGTAGAATCAATAGGATTTAAGTTACTGAGACAAAGGGAATTATGCCTACATAAAATCCTGTTGATTTTACTGGGTCTGTTCCAGCGTTACTAAATCTAGTTTCAGTTCTGTGAATCTGTATGAAAAACATATTTTTGCCTCCAGTGCCATAAAGAATCTATACTTCTTATAGGTGATTGCCACCCTGGTAATTTTCAAATTAACCTGGCTTACGTTGACTTCTTCTCAAGGTCCCTAAGGAGTTCTAGCTGCCACTAGCAAAACTACAAAATAAACATTCAAAATGCTATTAATATCCTCTGTGCCTAGAGATTTCGGACTACAGATGGAGCTCTGTCGATCCAATTTTTTCCTGCTTTCAATCAACCAAGTAAATACCATCCTCAACGGGCTGTGTTCCAGAACTGAATGACTGTGTTGCAGATGATGAATTGTTTCTCCGAACACCTGTTTTTCTTTCTTGTCTTGGTTTTCGTGGTGCTCCCAGTAAGTGTATGCAAGATTCTTCCAGTTCTTAACTGTGCAGTTGGCAATCCTCTGCCTATTCTTCATGAGTATTATCATGCAGGGGATCTTATTGTTCCTGCAGTGATTTCTCAGATCTTCATCATTTATGAAGAGACAGATTTTATGAAACCACCTAATCAGCTATCTGTTGTGCACATCTCGTAAGCAGTTGAATATTGTGACCATATAATTTATTAAATTATCTTTCATAGTTACCTTAAATCACCTATATGATTTTAGCAATCAGTTTTCTAAGACATAAGGAAGAACTGTTATCATCTTGACACTCTTCTGAGTCGTTGAGTGACAATCATTTGCTGGTAGTTTTGACACTTAACATTGTTAATGTATATTTACATATATTAGCTGACAGGTATCACTCTGCTTATCTGTGCTGGATTCTTGTATTATTTCTCAAAGACTATTAACAGCTACTGCCAGGATCATGTTGCAGGCAACTTTTGCATTCCCATTTTCCCACATCCACCACACTGTGATGTGTATAATTATCTTTCAACAGGAGTTACATTCTGTGGTGCTGGTGAAATAAGTTAGAGTCCAAAAAATATTATGCCTAATAAAACTTGTTCATGCTTTAAAACATCACAAGACTCCTCCTTTTTGCTGCAGAAGACTTAATGTGATTTTACACACATATGTTGACTACTGGCTTCCAGTGATGTAGACTCAAGTCTATTGACTTACTCAATTCATTTCAGTGACTTGACTTGGACTCTACTTGACAGTAAATGACACACTGACTTGACTCAATATATATTGATTCAATAAGTATATTTTTAGTGACTGACTTGCTGCCTTTGATTCAGTAACATAACACATTCATCCAGAAACTTTACGACTTTGAACAATGCTTCCATCTCTTTTTGCCTACTGGTCACATGATGATCTGTTTCAAGCCTGAAGCATAGTCTCATTTCTTTGAGAGGAGCAGCAGACGTGTTAGGCAATGGGTTTGAGGCAAGGTTGAGGTCTGCTCAGCAGCCTGTTCCCACTGAATATTGGAGGAGCCTTCTAATTTTTTTCCTAATAGCAGAAGGCAAGACTTACCCCCAGAGTGCAGGGTGCATTTCTCAGAGGGGAACAGCAAATGTCTTAGGCAATAAGCTTGAGGAGGAAGGATTCTTCCTTCTAAAGCTTTTGAAGCTTCAGTAATGGGGAGTAAGATGGAGCCTATTCCCCACTTCAGAAGCTGCAGACTCTTTCATGTCTACTGACACAAAAACCTCCAGCTTGAGGTACAGGGAGTAAGATGGATCTTATTACCCACTTCTGTAGCTGCAGACCCCTGTAGCCCATTGACCCGTCATACACTCCACCACCACCTCTTTTTTTCTATTAGACTCCCACACTTGAATTTTGACTTGAGACTTGACTTGAAAGTATTTTGCAAGGATTTGAGACTCCAGATTTGGAGTAAAAGACTTAAATACATCACTGCTAACTTCCAAAGTATCATCTATTATGGGATGGAGTTTTAAGAAGCCAAAAATTCCTTGCATAATTGCCACCATTTCCAGTCTTTTCTCTGAACTAGGGCCTTATCTATCTTTGTGCAATGTTTCATCAAGTGTATAATGAGCTGAAATGTTAATATTGTTTTATACTGAAGCACACACCTTGTCCTATGGCATGTAATTCTCATTACAGACAACCTACTCAGTTTTACCAGCACATCCTGGCCTTGGTGTTTGCTGTGAAAGAGATAAATGAGAATCCCCAAATCTTACCAAATGTTACTGTGGGCTTCCATGTCTATAATAACAATTTTCATCCAAGTTTTACCTATCAAGCCATAATGAAGCTTCTCTCCACTCAAGGCAGATTTGTCCCTAACTACAAATGTGATGGTCAAATGAGCTTACCAGCAGTCATCGGGGGACCTAACTCTGACATTTGCCCCCACATGGCAGTCATACTGGGCATCTACAAAATATCTCAGGTAAGAAGAGCCCATAGAAGATTGAAGTTTGAATGAAGAACTAGGGTGGCATCCTATCAGTGACATATCAAGTGCAATTGATTCATATATACCTTTTGGAGATGTCGCTGGTGGAGGAACTAAGCATGTCAATCTACCATGACTCTCTTCCCATGCCACCTACCTTTCCTCAGCCTGAGTCTTCCTCCCAACAGTCATTCAGTCCAAAGATTCAGGCCAGGTTATTTGAAGGACAATATGTCCATTGATGAGCCTATTAGAACTCTAATCACTCCAAAAGAGGGCCTCATCTCTGTTCCACTACTTTCTCCTGTTTGTTTAGCAGGAACAAGGGAGAAGGCCTTCTTGGTGACTGGCCTGAGACTTTAGAACTCCCTCCCTAGAGATGCCAGAATGACCCCATCCTTTCTCTCCTTCTGTCAGCAAGTTAAAACATTTTTATGCCATCAGGCTTTTACAAACTGACTGGGGTGTGGTTTTAATGCTGTGTGGTGCTCTTTTTACAGTTTGCATATAGCCTTGTATGTGAGCCAGCGTAGTGGAGTGCTTTGAGTGTTGGACTAGAACTCTGCAGACCAGGGCTCAAATCCCTGCTTGTCCATGGAAACCTACTGGGTGACCTTGGGCGCATCACACACTCTCAGTCCCAGAAAACCCCATGATAGGGTTGCGATAAGTTGGAAATAACTTGAAGGCACACAACAACCACAGGAATATAGTCTTTTAATGAGTTTTAATGTTTTTCATATTTAATGTTTTAACTTGAATTTTAATGGTTTTTATATTCTTATATTTATAATTTTCTTTGAACTTTGTATAGTTTTTAATTTGTATTTAAGTAAGATGTGAACAGCCTTGAGTCCTGTTATTGGGAGAAAGGTGGGGTATAAATGAAATAAATAATGCAAATGATAAGAAATAAAGTTATAACAAGGGGCAGCAAGCAGCAGCTGACTTCATTTCTACTGCCAACTACAGAAAAGAATAGGCATCTTCCTGGACCTCCCAAGAGTCCTTAAAGGTCCAGGAGAATGATGTCTTCTTCCTGCTGCTGTTTGCTGGCTGTTTGTCCCTTGTCCTCTTCCCATCCTTTCCTGGCCTCAAACTGGCTGTGGGAAGAAGCACCTAGCTTGAGGAAAGGTAGGTTGAAAGATCAGGCAAGGGGATGTCATGGGCCCCTGGAAAAAGGTCCTTCTAGACTCGTATCTGCCACAGACAGACCACCAGGGAGTGTTCTTCAACAGAAGCTTTTATTGATTTACTGCACAGTAAAGATTCTGGACTCAAAGGCAAATCCAGACCCCCCAAAAGAGATTTCAGATCCTTATATACTATTTTAATCACAGACAGAAGCATGATCTCTCTTTAATTACTAGTCCTCTACCAAAGATTCTGGGAAGCCACTCTCTGCCAAGATAAACATTTCTGACTTTGTGACGAAATCATCCTAAATGTGTGAGGCAGCTCTCTGTTTTCTGATCTTTGACATCACGTTTCAGGGTCAGTTGTTCTTTGTGCAGTCACCAAGTCAAAGATGAACTGTACTGATTCAGACTGCATTTAGATTATTTATACACTTAAATTGTTCATATGGGCGAATTTAACCAGGAGAGTTCAGTCTAACATGGTGTACCCAGCATTCTATGGCCATTTCCACACAACGACGCTTCCACATCATCTCACTGCAGTCCTGGGTCCAGAAAGGAGTGCATCAGCAATGCTTCCCTCTTCACCCACTCGGTCCATGCGGAAGAGAATGCAATGGTGCCATGTCTTCCTTCCGCAGCACAGCCAGGCTTTTTCCATTGCTGCGCTACATAAGGAAGTGTTGCCAATGCACTTCCGTAGCTTCCACATAGCCAGAAGTGACAAGAGTGCCGCATGATCGCAGATGCAAAACAGATTTTTTTCCATTTTGCAGAAACCACACAAGCGCAATGCCCTGCTACAGGATGGCAGCAGGATAGCAACGATGTCATGCGGAAGTGCAACCTGCTGACTGCTGCCATACTGTGGCAGAAATAAGACAGCAACATCATGCAGAAAGGACCTATGTCTGAGACATCCGTATAGGCATCCCCTGCTTATTTGACTGGTTAGGGACCAGAGTACTGTTGAAAACCAGAAATCATCAAAATGTATAGCTCAGACTTTAAGATAGCTGGGGTGGTGGTAAGACTGCTGTGAACATGAGTAACTGGGGTGTGCAGTTAGAAGGCATGGGATGAGAGAAGAGGAGGAGTTAGGGATGACGTGAGGAGCACAGAATAAAGGGGAAAATCCTTCTGAATGAAGTATGCTTGCAAGAATCTCACACGAAGGATCCATCCGCTTTTCCATGAGGATATTTCTGACAGAGTGGGGTGTTGAGAGTGGCAGGATAGATAGAGTGGAGGACAGAAGTATTTCTGGTTAAGATCAAAAGAAAGGATCGTCTAAAAGCAGACCAACAAGAAGTGTAGAGGGGGGACCCCTGTACTTTTTGATTCTGCTAAAAGTAAAAAGTTGTAGCCCAAGCCCAGTTTGAAATGTTACTGCTTTTCAATTCCTATAGATTTCATAGTGGTAAGGCATTCTTCCCAAGTGACAGTAATGCTTCAAATATGGCATTTCTTTTGATAATAGTTCTAGAATTAACTTATTGTTTTCATTTTTTACCCATGTGAGCCATATACCATATACATATATCCTTTATATGTATATGGTAAACTTCACAGGGCAAATGAAGATCTAATACTTTCAACAAAAGTCAGATATGTCAGTTTCTTTGCCATGTTCCTGAGATCACAAGCATTACAGCAAAGTTGGGAAGAAGGAAACATTTTTTTTTTTTGTTACAATATTTAAAAATACAGCTCTTTCTCTCCATATATATAGACTGGCATTCTGGCGTTCCTACAAGAACTTCAGTGACCATGAAGTAAAGTATCTTAAAAATGAGCACACACACAAAAAGAAGAGTTATAAAATTCCTTCAGATTGACAGACACAGGGTTGTAATATCCCTACTCAAAAACAGACCAAAAATAACATCTGGACTAAGCTGATATTTGGCCATAAGTATCACATATTTGGTGTATGTATTGTGAAGGTCTCTCATTTGTAGGGTCACCATACTTTGAAGTTGACTTGACAGCAGTTAACAACAACAATGCAAACATACACACAATTTTATGCTTCATTGGCTTTCTTTTTTCAGCTCACATATAGCACTGCTCCAGAAAAGAATGGCAAAAATGATGCTGTCTTCTTCCACTGGATGTTCCCTGATGGGACTAAGAAGTACTCAGGGCTTCTGCAATTATTGCTGCATTTTAGGTGGACATGGGTTGGAGTGGTCTATAAAGATGTTGAGACTATGGAGACATTTGTAATAAGGTTGCTCCCACTGTTTTCTCAGAATGGTATCTGTGTTGACTTTATTGAGAAATTACCAGGAATGGTTTTTGCCAGGGGTATCACTGAAATGGTAGCAGATTGGACTGCCACATTTCAGCTTGTCTTCAAAAGTACTGCCACTGTCATAATCTTTCATGGGGAAGTTCAGAGCATGGCCCATTTGAGAACTACAATCCATTTTTTCCAGTTTGAAGGCTTGTCAATTGAAGAAAAAGGCAAAGTCTGGATTATGACAAGCGAGACAGATTTCACATCTTTTTCCTTTCAAAGAACCTTGGACATTCATTTCCTTCATGGTGCTCTATCCTTTGCAGTTCATTCAAAGAAAGTGGTGGGATTTAGAGAGTTTCTGCAGACAAGAAACCATGCATCAGGAAAAGGAGATGGATTTGTTAGAGTTTTCTGGCAAGAGGCATTTAATTGCTTATTCCCCAGCTTCACCAGAGATGAGATGGATGGGAATATCTGCACTGGAGAAGAGAAACTGGAGACTCTTCCTAGCTCTGTTTTTGAAATGAGCATGACTAGCCTCAGCTACAGCATTTACAATGCAGTTTATGCCATGATCCATGCTTTCCATGCCATGTATTCATCTATATCAAAGAGAAGGACAAGAATGACTGGAGGAAGAGGGAATATCTTAGCTCAACATCCATGGCAGGTAACATCCTTAGCAGAAGACACCATGTGTATTAAGCAACAGCCATAACCAGCTTTCCCAAATCTGGGAATCTCCAGATATTTTGGACTATAGCCTCCATCATCCTTGACCATTGTTTTTTACAAAGGAATCTTATAGCACCTTTCCGACATTGCCCCTTTCATCTGTTGCATATGATGTAGTAGATTGAGGGTGATTTCATGAGACACAAATATAGCACTATGATTCCACTTTAACTACTATGGTTCCATCCTTTGAAATCCTGGGATTTGCAGTTTAGGGAGGAGCATTTAGAGCTCTTGGTCACAGACATCTAGTGCCTCACCAGATACCAAACCCCAGGAACCTGAATGCTCTATTTCTGTAGGTCTTTCTTTCTGCAGTTCCTCAGTTAATTCTACTATTGATTCCTGCCCATCCTGGAGCAGAATTAAAAATGGGCAAATGGTTTGTCATTTAGAAATTAATTGAGAACATCATAGAGATATACTTCTTGACTCAGCAACTCTGTTTAACAAAAATGAGGGGTCTCTGAGTTTTGACCTCATATTTTGAAATCAAGCTGTACTGAAAGCTGAAACTGACTCCAGTTATACCCCAGAGACAAAAACAAAACTATAAATTGGTATTCTTATCACTCTCTTTTGTGTTTCGTGTTGATCAGACAAAAACCTTCATCTTAAGATTTGATTACGTTCCAGCTGTTTCACACAGACACAAACAATGGAATGTAAGAGATGAGACAAATGTGTTTGTTTCACACAGACACAAATGATGAAATGTAAGAGATGAGACAATAGATGGATGGATGGAAATCTGTAGTGGAACCCTATTAATGTGAAGATTTGTTACCATTTTATTACTAACCATGCATGTGCACCTTGGGGAACTTAAGGAAGCAGATGAGAAAAACTTCCGCTCTCTTCTCCCTTCCATTGCAGGCTTTTGGGTTAAAAATTTCACAAATGTTTCGGCGCCCCCTTCAAAAAAAAAAAAAAAAAGATCCTGAAAGAGGAAACCTCACACTATCCACTGCAGTAGAGAGAACAATAATGTTTTTTGTTTGCCTGTTTGTTTGTTTCCATGCCTGAGAACAAATTAACCAATGATTTGAACCATAATCCACACTTCCAGAAGGTTGTGGTCAGATGGAGATTAAGTGGCCAAATAGCCAAATGAAGGAAATGAGCTCAATCTACAAGTGTCTAAAGAGTTTGATGCCAGTGAAAAGGGGGCTCTTAGAAAGCCAATTAGCAGTCCCATCCTATATATATACTATATATATATATATATATATATACACACATACATACATACACATACATACATATATATATATATATATTGCCTGACCCTTAGAGAGTGATTGGTTAATCCCATTGTGAGATTAGTCAGTTTGGGATTAGGCAAAGAAGACAGAGAAAGGAACAACTCTTCCCCTTGATTGGGACCCTGCCATTGATTGTACACCTGCTTGCATAAAGGTCAACATTTCAGTGATCTATATGTGACCCTTACTTATTCCCAATCCAGCTAGAGTGGTGAAGAGATTCGTTGATGATTAAATTTTTCCTTTGTGTTAGCCTGTAAAGATGCTCTTTGATTCACATTATATCATCATAATTACCAGTAGTACTAGAACTGTATGAGTAGTAGTACCAGTAGTGATGGTAAAAGCTTGATCCCTTGTCATTAATGTTACTACTAGGGATGTAAAGATATATGTTTTTTTATTTTTGTGTGTGTGCTCAACTTATTTTGAATATCGTAATCCTAAAGCAAAACTAAGAGCTAGCATGCTGCTCTGGTTTGAGTGATGGACTATGACATTGGGTGAACACTCAAACCACTACACCACACTGGTTCCCTATGTAAAGAATATTTCCAAATGTTCTCAACTGCTGGGAGATTTTTCATATTCTGGATTATTTACAAAAATAGTTACCAAGCCCTCCACAAAATCAAACAACTTGAGCAAACAATAGTTTGGTGTACAAAAGATAGCTTTCTGTGCAGCTTATTGCATAGACTGGAGCAATTTTTTTTTTACAAATGACTCTTCTACTCCAAAAGAAATATCAAAATCCAAAAAAAATATTGAAGAAAAAATGAGCAAAACTTCTTATAATCTCAATTAGTGGGGAGAAAAGCTTCTGAAAATGTTTATTCTTGAATGTGAGATCGAACAAGCAAGGATTTATAGCCCTAGCTGTTAACTTCACCACTACTGGCACAAGTATTAAGGTGACTCAACCTTTTTAAAGAGACCATTAATCATAGACTCAAAGAATGATCACACAAAGTATATAACTTACGTGCTTGTGCTTTCTCCCATTTAGATTCCTCACTACCTGAGAAGTCTGTCGTTCAACAATAGTGCTGGGGAGAAGGTTTCCTTTGACCAAAATGGAGAACTTCTTGGTGTATATGATATTGTCAACTGGGTCACATTCCCAAATCTGTCCTTTCTTCGAGTTAAAGTTGGGAGTACAGATTCACAGGCTTCCAAGGACCAATTGTTCACCATTGATGAAGATGCCATTAAATGGCCCAGAAAATTTAATCAGGCAAGATCTACATACGTATTCACTATATATTTGTGTGTGTTTATGTCTCTTTTATCTGAAGACTAAATACATCTGTCTTCAGGAATGGGTTAGAATTTCATTTCACTTCATTGATAAGAAAATTTGGTGAATAGCTTCATATTGAAGTTGTAAAGAATATGAGATGAAAAACCTAGGATGTGGGAGAAAACTACACCACACTGTTAAAAATCTCAGTTGTTATTCTGATATATTGAACCATGTCGATGCTGAAGTAGGATTGCGGCATTTTTTTTTCTTCCTAGTGAGGCTTCCTCTTTAACATCCTCAATCACAGGCAGATAGAAAGTATGCCCTAAAAATGAAAGTATGAGAAAGCACAGCTGATTGATTTTCCAAATTTTTCTCCCCCTTCCCCTGGCCACTTATCAGATAATATTTATTCAAACAACTTTTTTTTAACCCTAAGTTTTACCGAGCAGATTCTGAAGACGTATTTCCTTATAATAATTTGTCATCAAGACAATAAGCCTGGTTTTTTCAGACAATTAACCCTAGGTTTAGCAAGTAACAAAGGCCACAGCAGAAAACAGAAATAAGCTGTAAAAGATAAAATTAGGACCAGACGAGACATGATTTCCAACATTGAAAGGGTGCACTAAAAGTCAATCCCACTTCAGTGGGTAGCCCTATACAAGATGATAAACCTAACTGTTACATGATAGATGTATTTATCCAAGCTTTGAACCTAGAGAACTGGGGAAAAGAGACCAGAAATGATAGAGCTGAGTTTCAAGAGTTCATATCATATCAACTGCTACCAGAGGTAATGGCCTTTTGAATTGACAGCATCCATCTATTGAGCTGACTACAGTATAAATGATAAAGTATAGGTCTTGAATGTCCTGACACCCTCTTCTATGCTCCGTGGCATTGCCTCTCTTACCCCACCCGCACACCCTATCCCGGGGACTACAATTTTTATATCAAATATGCTCACCATGCCAGGGAGGTTGCCCGGATGGGCACGTAGGCAAAACAGTCAAACAACCGAGAACTTGGTCAGGCCAGCAAGATCCCCAGTCACATAGCCCAAAGAGACCTCAAGCTGTGCATAACTATGAAAACAAAGGGTCTTCAGCCAAAGAGGAGCCAGTTTGAGGGGATTAGCGTGTTTTCCCCAAATTGAGCACCTACGACTCTGGAAAAATCGTACAAGGTGAGGCCCATCTACATAAATTTATACTACAACCCATTGCAACCAAAGATCCTGAAACACTGGCAACACATCATAAAACCATCATGCAAACCAAGTTGCCTTTGATGAACAATCTTTCCTTTGCTATGACTATTGTCTTCCCCAGGATAGGATTTGCCCTCGAGGTACGTTCTGCCCTACAAGGAGTCCTAGTTTTTGAGAATTTCACTGGAGAACTCCCTGCCATGCTAGCAGACCATCACTCTGTTAGTTAAGTAATCCCCTCAGCTGTTTCATTGCTGAGTTCCATTTTGCTTGCTGTTTCCTGGACCAAGGACTTTAGGATAGGTGCAGTATCACCCCATCTACAATCCTTTTACTATATCCCCTCAATAAGATCTTGTATGAGTGAATGAGTGAGTGAGTGAGTGTGTGTGTTGATGCATGAGAACATTTTCATTCAATAAAATCCATTTATTGTATATGTTTGTCTGGTTCTTGGCTTGGCCTGACCCCGTAAAAGTTAGGTAAAAGATCCTGCTAGGTTAACCTGCCTCTCGTTTGGCTATTGCTTGTGCTCTGTTAATTTTCCTAACCTTTATAACTTGGAGCTATTAAGGTGTCCTCCAAGGGACCCCCAGAAATCAGAGTAACACCTCTGTCTAACCCAAATTTCTTTTTCTACTGTCAGGAAGTGTCTCACTTACCCTTGTGTGCCATTCAGAGATGCAGCCATGTTAGTCTGGATTAGTGTGACAAGGGATCTGGGAGCACATTTGAAACTGAAAGAAATAAATTGGCATCATAAGCTTTTGCAGACTAATGCTATTCATTAGATGCTTACCTACCATGGTCTTCTCTTTGTCAAGTAATTGCTTCATGATTTATAACATGAAGGGAGAGAGAAAGAGAAACTAAGCAGTTTCTAGCCCATGTAAAAATGACACAGGAAGGAGAGAAAAAGCATTAAGAAACAAGAAGTGGATTTTGGCTGGAGAAGGAAAATAGTATTAGATAAAAGTACACACAGGGTTTCTAAACTTGGTGAAGCCAAGTACTTTGACTAGTCTATATTAATAAAAGCTCTAAGACCATGGGCAGAATTCTCTTGGGAATCTCTGTGTATTCTCCTGCGGAAATGGTCCAGTTTAAAGTCATGTAACTGGACTTGCATATGATGTGCTGTTGCTGACACCCATTCAGTTGTGTATTTGTCTGCACATTCAGTTGCTTACTCACAGCTGCTCAGTGTTGCCAATCAGTTCAAGTATCATGTAGCACAAGCAATGTCTAACTGCCTGTGGACACGGATGGAAACTGATGCTACACAACCATAGCGTAGGAACTTTGTCATGAAACCTTGGAACCTGAAACTTGGTCTAGATACTAAGGGGACCCTGGGGGTGTGCATCTCTTGGCTGTTTTCCTGCATGGATTAATTTAAGTTTAGTTAATTAAAATAGTCTTCAGTTTAGGGATGTAAATAATATCCACAGTATTTTTCATTCTTAGGCAGAGATGCTGTCTTGAGACATCACCATGCTCCATAGGAGTGTTCACATTCAGTGTGAGAATGAGATAAGTTATTTGACTTTCTTCACTGTTTCCAACATTTGCACAAAGATGTCTCTGGCCCAACTATCTCTTCTCTTTGTCATGAAAGGCACGTAGAAAAATATAATAAGTCTGGCTGTTTTCTGATGAAGTAACAGACAAGTTACCATATGTTTCTAATTTTAGAAATTCATGCAACAAGGCAACACCTATCATAGTTCAGCTATTCAATTTGTGCAACTTGCACAAAGATCATTCTCAAAAATCTGTGAACATTCTCAGACCAAAGCAAAATATTCTGGTTCCCTCCCAAGAAACCAGAATGCCCTCCCTTTTTCAAGAATTGGTAGTTGTTGTTAGGCTTTTTAAAAAGTGTGTTGATGAGCAATAAAAAGTCAGAAAAAATAGGAAACTCCATGTGACCTGAGTGGTCACATTTGATCATCTCTTGGCATATGCACCAGAATTGTTGACTCCAGCCAATCTCCACTGATCTTTTTCCTTCGTCACAGAAGTATAATTGAAGAGTACGGGGATACTAATCAATATCTGCAGTCTGATCACTTTAACAGTACAAGCAGAGCACAGCTTGTTGTTGTTATTTTCTGGAATGCTGAAATGCTTTCCTTTTTGATTTATGAACAGACCCGACCACTCTCACTGTGTAATGACAATTGCCCCTCAGGATATAGAAGGGCAAAGAAGGAAGGGAAGCCATCTTGTTGCTATGATTGCCTTCCATGTCCAGAAGGGGAGATTTCCAATCAGACAGGTAGGAGATATAGGTTTGACCCAACACTTCAACATCAAGTTATAGAGTTACCAAGTTAAATCACATTTTGCTAGCTTCCAGACAGCGGCCATTACAATTAGAGCAAATAAGAGTGCATACTGACAGAAATGATCAACATAATAGTTTACCAGTACTAAACAATCTGATTTCCAAACTGTTTATCTAGTACTAAAACAGATACAAACAGTACAACCAAACAGCTGTAACATGCATAAAAGAACATTGCATTATATAGAGCAAGAGAGATAGCGATTGAAAATTTGGGACTTGTCTACAGCCTTTGTGTTAGTAGCAATTGCTAAAAATTTTCCTATTTTTATTGTGGTGATAGGATGGTGATCCTCAAGGGATCATATAGCCATTTCTCTAAATTTCCAAAAGCCCTCCTTGCTCCCACTAACTAACATAGGTTAATATCATGAATGTGAGTGTAGACCTTTTGGACATGAAAAATGTATAACAGCAGGTGCAGGCAAGATGGAAGCAGCAATATCCTCAGTCTTGTAATGTACAGATGAAAGAAGAACTATGAATCCCAATTACTTAGGTGTTCTTACAGTTTGCCACCAGGCTGAGGAGCTTCGCTAACTACCTCCCCTCCATTTCAGTAGCTGTTCACCTGTAAGTACGGTTTGGGGCAGTTATACCAGAAATCACTATGTAGAACATTGTTATGGTGTTGCATAGTATGCAATGCTCATATGAGATTCCAGTATTCATACTCTTGCAAAGCAGCTTACAACAAATTAAAATTAAGCACAATTAAAAATCTGTATCTGAAAAGTTTTTTTTAAGGACACAATGTTAAAGCAGTTTAAAGCACATTTAAAACACAATAAGAAAAGATTGGGCCCTAGAACAATGATGATTATAATATGATTTAAAGAGATTTCAGAACCCCTTTGTGCCACACAGCATCGCAGGAGGGAGATGCATTTGCTGGCCTCCTGTGGACAGAGGTCAGTAAACATACGTCCTGGCACCGAATGCCAGGATGCAGAGTTAGGGCAGAGCCAGAGACTTTGATTGTGCCACCTCTCACTCTGCCTCCCTTTTGCTTCTGAGCTCAACCCACCATCCCACCTCTGACATAGTGTAAGATTACTGGTCACTTTGCAATGTGGTAGGAATTTTTTCACTTTTCCAGGGGTATTTTTGCCTACCCTACACTTTCAGGTCAGGACTTTGACAATTGGCTCAGGGTGTTATCTTAAATAGCAGTCACTTGGCAGGTAGTGTGGGGAGAAAGTAGGAGTCTGGTAAATACCTATGATGCCTATGGTGAAGAAGAATCCTCAGGAGGTGCTCCTCCATGTTGTGAGACCCAGTGGTTGTCCTTGGGACTGGCCCAAGAGTTTAGCCTCAATTTAAGTTAGGCCCTTTCCACACGGGGTTAAAAAAATGATGTAGAGAGATCTCTGACGGAGGTCGTCTACACCATAATGTGAATTGGGGTGGACTACTTTTGTGTAGTTCCACACCCCAGTCCACGCAGGTGTGACCAGAAGTGGTGGCGCCGTGTGCTTTTTGAAAACCACTTGTTTTGTGGTTTTTAAAAAGTGTGGGGCATGCAGCCCCATCCAGCCCGGTTGCAGCGCCCGTGTGGATTTGCAAGCGTATGCAAGTGCGCGCCTGCAGACCGGCCGGGGGGGGGGCTTCCAGCTGGTGAGCTTCTCCGGTTGGCGGAGAGCCTCTGCCAGTCAAAAGCCGCCATTTTGGGCACTGCCCGACGCTGCGGTCGCCATGGAATGCTCGACCAGTGTGGAGCAGCGAACTCGCACTGCTCCACGTGGCGAAGGAGTAAGGTAAGCCCCGTTTTAGCGTGGCTTCCCCCATTTCTCCGCCTGCGTGTGGAAAGAGCCATAGTTGACCTTGGGCTGCATTCTTTGGTTGGCCTTCCAGTAGTTGTCAGCCAGGGAGCAACCCAGCTTCTGGGTTGTCCTCAGGGCTCAGGTATATCACCCAGGAGAAGCTGAGGAGGTGGTCTAGGGAAGACTCCTGCCTCAGTTGCTCCCACAGCAGGTCTCCTCCACTCTTTTGCACATCTCAGGGGACAAAATTTAAATAGGTAATAAGTTTATATATTTCAATGCGAGCTATTTTGTGTAGTCTTGTTATTTCATGGGTTGGTCAGCAAAGACAGAATATTGTCTAAAGATTAAACCTTGTTGTTGTTGTGTACCTCCAAGTAGTTTCCTACTTATTGCAACCCTTTCACTGGGTTTTCTTGGAAAGATTTATTCAGAGGGGGATACCTTTGCTTTCCTTTGAGGCTGAAAGAATATAACTTGCCAAAGGCCACCCAGTTGGTTTCCATGGTTTACATAAATGTTAAATGTGGAGAGCTTTCAAGTATATCGTGTCTTGACATGCATATCTGTTTTTCTAGACATGGATGCCTGCTTTCAGTGTGCAGAAGATCATTACCCAAACAAGGACCAGGACTCCTGTATTCTGAAGTGTATAACTTACCTATCTTATCAGGAACTTTGGGGGATCAGCTTCACCACTTTCACTCTTTTGTTTGCTTTCATCACAGTTTTAGTGTTAGGAATTTTTATAAAGAACCACCACACAGCCATTGTGAAAGCCAACAACCGTGACATTTCTTACATTCTTCTCATCTCCCTCCTGCTCTCCTTCCTTTGTGCTTTGTTATTCATTGGCCAACCTGAAAAGGTGACATGCCTCTTTCGTCAAACTGCTTTTGGTATCATCTTCTCAGTGGCTGTGTCTTGCATGTTGGCCAAAACCATTACTGTTGTTTTAGCTTTCCTAGCCAAGAAACCTGGGTCCAGAATGAGAAAGTGGGTAGGGAAAAGACTGACCTTTTCCATTGTGCTTTCCTGTTCCTTTATTCAAGCCACTCTTTGTACTGCCTGGCTGTTCACCTATCCTCCATTCCCCGATTTTGACATGAAATCAATGAATAATGAAATTATTGCAGAATGTAATGACGGGTCTGTTGCCATGTTTTACTGCATGTTGGGCTATATGGGCATGCTTGCCCTCATCAGCTTCACAGTGGCTTTTCTAGCCCGGAAGTTACCTGATAGTTTTAATGAAGCCGAATTTATCACGTTTAGTATGTTGATTTTTTGTAGTGTTTGGTTGTCTTTTGTTCCAGCATACCTTAGTGTCAAAGGAAAATACATGGTGGCTGTGGAGATCTTCTCTATCTTGGTTTCTGGTGCAGGTTTATTGGGCTGCGTCTTTTTCCCAAAATGCTACATCATCATTATGAGGCCTGATCAGAACAATAAGGAGCAGCTGATAAAAAGATTGATGTAATATTTCTTTATTCTCCTATAATTTGTGAATGACATCTGAGTGGATAAGTTGGGATAGTCTTACATTATTACATAAATATAGCAGAGTGACAAGAAAGATGCAACCAGTAAGAATACACCAATAAAATTCAATTCCTTCTTGAAACATCACATTTTGTATTGTATTTGTGTTGTCCACCCATCTTAGATGACATGGCATGGAAAAGGAAGAACTGTAGAAGCCTGTGATAGCAACAATTTTGTGGTGGAAAACCTACACCAGCATGACTAAATAATGTCTCCTGGCCCAGCTAGGAGCTGTGTATATTTATATTTGTTCACATTTCTGCTGACATTACAATGTACAACTTTAATGTTTAAAAAAATTAACCTAGAAATCTTAGACCAATAACTTTTTGCCTTTTCACAAGTCCACCACAATTTAGTATTCAGTTCCAAACAGTGAGTTCAGGTCTACAGATATACTTCTGACCTCAGATTGTTATAATGCCCAGTATAAGGGAAATTTGTTGTAGCAAATAAAGAAATAGATTTCAATACAAAAGATAAAAACAATGGAGTCAGACATTAAAATACACTGGGAAATAATTTTTTAAAGGACAAAAGCTGATCTTGGTAGTAACATGGAAAACTGTTATTGTAGGACCCATTCAGATTAATTCATGGAACAAAACCTAGGGAAATCTACTTTCGGTGTAATATCTTTGTAATGAATACAGTGCAAAAAGTATTCATCAGGTTTTCCATATGACCAAGAAAAGATTGATTTGCATGGTATCCCTTACTCCTATATACAAAAGAGCAGAGTTCTTTTCAGCCTTAATTAACTTTTTATATACCAAGAGGAGAATTAATACTAACATTGACAATGATTCTATGCTATCATTTCAAAAAAGGAAGACAATATGGTACATTAAGCATGCTTCATCAGTCCAGCATAGGGAGAGCTTTTCAAAAGATTTATGCTGATTAAGAAAGCTGTCAGGACAGATCCAGTTTATGAATTTTTTGGGGGAAATACCCAATCCCTTTCATAACATTGTCAGAAAGACTGAGTGATGGAATTTATTCAAAGGTTAGTGGTGGTATGAACAGATTATGATGTAAGAAAGCCCTGGTCCTTACCAAATGTCACCAAAGAGTTCATAAGAGTTCAGAAGTGGTGTAAGTATGTAACTCTGAGATGGGATAGCAGCAATTTTGATTTTTCCTTATTGATAAACTTGTGAAGGGTTGGAAGGAAGCCCATGGTGTAACATTTGGAGAGGTGTGCACTGTGTGAGACTATGACACTAACATCAGCACCAATGAGACCATCATCTTTAGCAAGGTGTTCTTTCTACTCCAGGAATGTCAGGCTTCTGTTCAAGAGGGCCACAGTAGGAAAACCTGATTTTTCTGGCTTTTCATTCAACTGTCCCCATTTTCACTATCATGGCATTGCTTAATGAATCACAAGGATCAAATTATGCATAATGACTAATTACACCAATATTGTTGTTGTTGTTACCAATATCCCATTCTTCTCCCAACAGTGGGACTGAAGGCACCTAGCAACTTTAAAATATAAAGAGCATTCCAGCTCATTAAAACTTGTATTTAATAATTAGAACGTATGATCCCCAGTGATGAGCTGAAGAAATGTTAATAAATTAGCCTCAATGAAGCTGGCATATATGAAGCATACAAACTGGTGAGAAAGAAAATGGTATTCCTTTGGTTGGATACCTGATGAGTGTATTTTTTTTCCAATGTATTCCATTGAATATTTCACATTTAAAGTATATTAACCCAAGTTTTAATTAAATGAATTAACATACATGGATACTAGAATAATTGATTTCAAAGTCAACATAATTTACTTTCAAGATGAGCTTTTAGCACTTTTTTAAAAGAAAGTTTATATTTCAAAGTTGCAACAGTTGTTTTGAATGACATTTTCTTGTACAATTCCCTTTGTTGTACATATGTTCTGCATATATGTTGTATATATGTTCGGCATACACGTTAAACAGATAGGATGATAAAATGCAAACTTGTTTGACCCCCTTGGCAATTGAAAACCATTCTGTTTCTCCCCATTCTGTGCTAACAGTAGCCGCTTGTCCTGCAGATAGGTTACATATCAGGACACTCAAATGCTGTGGCAAATCCATTTCTTTAAGAGTAATACATAGTGTTTCATCTGCTTACACAATCAAAAGCTCTAGCTAGTCTCTTTGCTCTTTCATATCATCCATTCTTTTTCATCATTGCCTCTCATACATGTACATTGTTCTCTTAAAATTTCCATATGGCATCTTTTCCGGGACATAAAGAACTGTGTTCTGTGAAACATTTTCAGCTTCCATAAAATGAGCATGTGTCCATCTACTCATGTAAAAATCCATGTGTTCATTGATACATCACTGATACAGTTATACACTTGCTTTGTACTCTGGATTTAGGAGGATTTTTGTACCTGGTTACAAATTAGGTATAAAACACAGGTAGAGAAACTTTCACAAACATTTGTACTTCTATACAGACTATGTGGAGAAATGTTAACTGTAAGGAAAATAGTTGGTTAGTCCCAATTAGAGTAGACCTACGGAATCAATTGTAGAATGGTGAGTCAAAATGTATGTGGACCACACTGATATAATGGTTCTCATCTAACAGTAGAATTCAGCCCAGAATCTATATTATCGATAACCATAGGTGGAATTACACTGGGAAGAATTCTGACAATAGACACATACCCATGGTGGGGAACTTGTGTCTTGGTGGATTTTTTTTAATGCACAGACAACTGCTTCATATTTATGACAACCAGTGATTCATGTTGATAATGTTGTTTGAGATAGGAGTGGCTGACCCCTTTCCCAATGGGTTTCTTCAACCTGTAGAGTGGTTATTGTCATCCCACCCACCAAGACTGAATGCCAGTTGCGAAAACAAAAACAGTTAAAAGAATAATGATCTGTAATGTGAGAGAACAAGGGCTAATGGTATTCTTGATAGCTCTTTAAGCATCAGACAGTTATGGGAACAAAAGGGACATTTGTTTGGTCAGGGGGAAAGGAGCTAAGACAATCAGCCATCCTGTGGGAACGTCTCAGATGCTATCATCTTTTACAGGTTGGGTCATCAAAGACTAACTGTAAGTCCATTATTGCTGGAGTTTCCTGCTGATTTCCTGACAACGACTTGGCTATGCCTGGGGGGCTTTCCTGACCTGGGTTTACAATGTGTAGCCAGCTTTTCCTGTTAGCCAGCATGGTCATGCAGCCATAGCAGGGTATAATCTATATTTATGCCAATTAAATATTTCCAATAATATATATATATATATTGCCAATTAAATCATATTAAAGGAGAGGACTGTATGGCCTACTAACAATGGTAGCCCAACTGGTGAGAAGAAACAGGAAATGAATAAAAATACAAAAAGAAAAAGAGAAACAGATTAGCCTCACACCATTTTGTTTCTAATCCAGTCCAGCACTGGCATCACACCCACACACTTCCAAAATGGCATCCCAACAATTTACATTCAGGTTAATTTCACTTTTACACTGAAGGAAGAAGATGCTTACGACTGTGCCTAGTTCTTGTAATGGAACTAGGTCATAGCTCGCTTTAGTTGGATGAGGGACAAAGATATACAGACCCTTTAATTCTTTCTCTTTATGAGCTGCCCTTTCTTGTTCAGCTCAGTCCTCACCACAGTGATATAGCATTTGGGGGGGGAAATACAAATTAGTAACCCAGCAGAGGAGGCCAAGATAGAGAAAATCTCCATTGTCACCACATATTTTCCTTTCACACTCATATAGCTGTGAACAAAGGAAAACCATACAAAACAGCATAAAAGCATGCTGAATGTAATAAACTTGGCTTCATTGAAGCTGTCTGGGAGTTTCCTGGCTAGGAAAGCTACAGTGAAGCTAATAGTGGCTAAAATACCCAGACAGCCCAAGACACAGTAAAACATGACAGACCAACCTTCATTGCATTCCAGAACAATGTTTTTGCTCAATGAGTGCATATCAAAGTCTGGAAATGGAGGAGCAGTGGCCAACCACAAGGTACATATAATGGCCTGAATAAGGGAGCAAGAAAGGACAGTGGAAGTTGCCAGTCTATTCCCAAGCCATTTCCTCATTCTGGATCCTGGTTTGTTGGTTGTAAAAGACAGAACTACGATGATGGTTTTGGTCAACACACAAGAAATAGCAATAGAGAAAATAATGCCAAAAGCAACTTGTTGAATAAGGCAAGTTAACTTCTCAGGTTCACCAAGGAATAAGAAAACAGAAAGGAAAGAGAGGAGAAGAGAAACAAGGAGAGTATAGGTGAGGTTCCGGTTGTTGGCTTTGACTATGGGAGTATCCTGGTATTTAATGAAGATTTTTAGCACCAAAGCTGTGAGGGAAGAAAAGATAAGAGCAAGAATGGCCAAACTGATTCCCAAAGGTTCTTCATAAGATAGGAAACTTATATCTTTTGGAAGACATGCATCCTGTCTGTAGTTTGGGTATTGGTCATCAGAACATTGAACACAGTCATCCATGTCTGTGGGAGAAAAAAAATGGCTTTTTTACACAGCAATCAAATTTTATATTCCAAAGTTCTGCATAAAGGACTCAGCTCAACATTTAATATGCAAGTTCACCCATGATATGAATTTGTGGTGTGGCCCAGAGCCTGGCTGGGTTGTTCAGAGGCTTCTGATAGTGGACTATAATACTAACTGCCCAAGACCATCTGTTCTGTCCTTGTCCCAGTGCTATTCAACATCTTTGTCAATGACTTGGATGATAGAATAAAGGGCATACTCATCAAATTTGCAGATGACGCAAAATTAGAAGGGGTAGCTTATACCCCTGAGGACAGGATCAGAATTCAAAATAACCTTAACAGATTAGGCAGCAGAGACAAAACTAACAAAATGAAGTTCAACAGGGAGGAACAATAGATATTACACTTGGCTGGAAAAAAATATAAAGTGGAATGTAAAGCTATAGAATGGGTAATACCTGGGTTGACTACAGTACATGTGAAAGGGGTTAGGAATCTTAGTAGACCACAAGCAGAACATAAGTCAGCTGTGTGATGCAGCAGCTAAAAAAAAAGCCTATACAATTCTAGGCTGCATTATTAGCAGAATATTATCTAGGCCAAGGGAAGTAATAGTACCACTCTGTTCTGGGCACCACCGTTTAGGAAGCTGGAATGTGTCCAGAGGAGGGCAACCAAAATGATAAAAGGCCTGGAAATCATACCCTATGACGACTAGTTTAGAGAGCTGGGTATGTTTAGTCTGGAGAAGAGAAGGTTAAGAGATGACATCATAGCTATGTTTAAATATTTGAAGGGATGTCATTTGGAAAATGGAAAGAGCCTATTTTCTGCTGCTCCAGAAATTAGGACTCAGAGCAATGGCATCAGACTTCATGAAAAGAGATTCCATCTAAACATTAGGAAGAAATTCCTGATGGCAATAAGATTCAACAGTGGAATACACTGTCTTGGAGTATGATGGAGTTTCCTTCTTTAGAGATTTATAAACAGAGACTGGATGCCATCATTGGCAGTGCTTTGATAGTGTATCCCTCCATGGCTTGGGGTTGGATTGGATGTCCCTTGTGGTCTCTTCCATCTCTATGATTCTGTAATTCTAGGACTATAAAGTTGTGCATGGTAGCCTTTGATTTGGGATCCTAGCCTTTTCCCTCTTCCAGATAAGTAAATTAAAGCATGATTTGTAATATGCATTTTTAACAGTTTCTTGCTTGAAGTCGTAACTATATATATTTACTTTCTAAAGTGTGCTTCTAGGCTTAGTTTGTACATGGCATATCTTACCTTTCTGATTTGAGATCTTTCCTGGTGGACATGGAAGGCAGTCATAGCAACAAAATGGTTTCCCTTCTTTCTTTTTCTTACCAGAGCCCATATAGCAATTATCATTGCACACTGAAAGAGGCAGTGTCTGTGCATAAATGAAAAAAGAAACAAATGGAGCCCTGGTGGCGCAGTGGTTAAATGCCAGTACTGCAAGCCACAAACCACAAGGTTGTGAGTTCGATCCTGCCGGGCCCCAAGGTTGACTCAGCCTTCCATCCTTTCGCAGGTCGGTAAAATGAGTACCCAGCTTGTTGGGGGCATGTATAGAAAAATGTTTCGAAATACATGCTAAATTGTTCACTGCCTCGATCTATATGGAGAGGCGGGATACAAATAAATAAATAAATAAATAAGTAGTGTCACCACTGTAAAAATGAGCAAACGCTTTCCAGCTTAACTCAATGGGATATTAAGGCATACAGGAACGTCTAGTGGCTCATATCGGGACAAGGTTTTCAGAAAGAGATCTTCAGAAATCAAAATGCCACAAGAACCAGTTTGGAAGCTATGTATTTAATGATGATAGAATATATTTTGTAGATGATGGAAATTGTTCAAGTTTTTCAAAAATGGGATTCTTGAAAGCCCTCATGAAAACCTTGACTGCCATTTGTTCATGTGTGTTAAGTACCAGTTGCCAGCTCCAAGAAGACTCTATAGCTTTCTTTTGTTCTTCTCATAAAATAGATTTTAAAAATGATTTGAAGAGGGTTGTGATGCCTCAAGACAGCATCTCTACTTAGGAATGAGAAATGTCATGGATAATCTTTACATTCCTATCCTATAGACTGTTTTAATGAAACATTAATCCATGTAGGAAAACAATTTTCTCATACAGTTATTTCTAAGGCATACTTCCTAGTTGCCTGTGATGAAGATTTTAAAGAGGAGGGGCCTCACACAGAAAAAAAAAAGCAGTTATGGCATCCCTACTTCAGCACCAACATGTTTCAATAAATCAGAATAACAAGTGAGGTTTTTGAGAGTGTAGTGTTGAGAACCAATATGTGCAGTAGTTCGAGCACTGGACTACAATGCTGGAGACCAGGGTTTGATTTTTCGCTTCGCCATGGAAACCTACAGGCTGACTTTGAGTGTGTCACACACTCTTAGCCCTAGAAAACCCCATAAGTCAGGTACAACTTGATGTTACACAACAGCAAAGGTTTGTTTTTCTCCCACGTGCAAGGTGTTTTCATCTCAAATTCTCTCCAATCTTAAATATCACACCATTTAAAATTTTTCTTGTGAATGAACTGAAATGAAATTCTAACCCATTCCTAAAGAAAGAGGTATTTAATGTTCAGATAATAAGCTGCATTAAACACACATATACATGTTGTGAGCATGTATGTAGAGCTTGCCTGATTAAATGTTCTGGGCCATTCAATGGCATCTTCATCAATGGTGAACAATTTGTCCTTGGAAGCCTGTGAATCTGTACTCCCAACTTTAACTCGAAGAAAGGACAGATTTTGGAATGTGACCCAGTTGACAATATCGTATCCACCAACAAGTTCTCCATTTTCATCCAAGGAAACCTTCTCCCCAGCACTATTATTGAATGACAGACCTCTCAGGTAGTGAGGGATCTAGATCGGGGAAGGCACAGCCACATCAGATTATCTTTTGAGTCTATGATAAATGGTTTCTTTGAAAAGCTTCAGTCAGACTAAATCTTCTGCCAATGATGGTGAAGGTACCAGCAGGAGTTAAAAAAAAAATTGGTTGTTTCATTCTCAGATGCAAGAATAAATACTTTCAGAAGCTTTCTCCCCATTTAATGAGATTATGAGAGGTTTTGCTCACTTTTTAATTTCCATTTTGAGATTTCTAATTTCTATTTTGAGATTGTAGGGGCTTGAAAAATCATTTGCACAAAAAATGGCCCATTTTGTGCAATAATGGCACAGAAATATATATCTTTTGTACAAAACCCACTCCTTTCTGCACAGAATGTTTGATTTTGTGGAGGGTTTGGTAATTATTTTTGTAAACACTCCAGAATATGAAAAACCTCACAGCAGTTGACTGTATGAGAACATTTGGAAGTACTCTTTAAATAGAGAACTAGTGCGGTGTGTTGTGCTTTGATTGTTGGATTGGGACTCTGGGAACCAGAGGCTTAATCCCTACCCAGCCATGGAAGCCTACTGGATGATGTTGGATAAGTCACACACTCTCAGCATTAGAGGAAGTAATGGCACACCTGCTCTAAACAAATCTCACCAAGAAAATCTTGGTAGGTTTGCCTTGTTGTTGTTTGCCTTCAAGGCATTACTGACTTAGGGCAACTCTAAAGCAAATCTATCATGGGGTTTTCTTGGTGAAATTTGTTTAGAGGAGGTTTGCCCTTTCCCTCCTCTGAGGCTGAGATAGTGTGATTTGGACAAGGTCACCCAGGGAGTTTTGATGGCTGGGCAGGGATTCAAACCTGGGCCTCCATGTTCTAGTCCAACACTCAAATCACCGCAGCATGCTGGGTCTTAAGTTTGCCTTTGGGTTACCATCACTCAAACTGACTTGAAGGCACACAACAATAACATCTCAAGTAGTAATAGTAGTGACAATCTCTCAAACAGTTACTATCACCACCAGTAATGGTACTACAACTACTATGGTTGTCCTACTACTGTCATTAATGAAGATTATATAACGTTGTGAATCCAGCACAAAAAAAAATCCTCATTACTGTATGAGGGTTTATGTGAGCCTCCACCACTTTAGTTGGGTTGGAAATAAGTGAGGATCACACTGAAATTCTCAGCTTGATGCAACCAAAGTATGAACAATCAATAGCAAGGTCACAATCTGTGGGAAAACCTGTTCCCTACTCTGTCTTCTTTGGCCCAAATGAACTAAATTCATGATGGGATTAACCAATCACTGTGAAAGGGCTCTGTAGAACTTCTTTCTTTAATGGCTGTTCTAACTTTTTCTCTGACAGGGCCCTTTTACTGGCATCATACTGTTTAAACATATGTAGGTTGGGTGCATTTCCTTCATTTGGCTACTTGGCTACTTCATCTACCCGCAACTACAATTTTCTGGAAGTGCGAACTATGAATGCAAGTCACTATTTAACTGTTTGAAACTAAAAACATTATTATTCTTGCTACTGCAGTGATGTGAGGTTCCCTCTTTCAGGACTTTTGGGGGTTTGGGAGAGTCATTTGCTAAATTTTTGCACCAAAAGCCTGCAACAGAATGGAGAATTCAACCACTTGAAGAGAGCAGAAGTTTTTCTCAGATGTCTCCTTAAGTTCCCCAAGATGCCCATGCAGGGATAATAATAAGCTGGTGACAAAACCTTGTATTAAAAGAGTGTTATACTGCAGAATTCCATCCATCTGTTGTTTCATCTCTTAAATTCTATAGTATGTTTCTGTGTGAAGCAAAGGATGAAATGTAATCAAAGTCCAACCTAAAGGTTTTCTGTCTAATCACCATGGAACACAAAAGAAAGCAACCAGAGCACTGTTTTATAGTTTTCTTGTATATAGAGGATAACTGGACTCAGTTCAGCCTTTCAGTAAAGCTTGATATCAAAAGGTCAGGTCAAACCTTGGAGATCATTCTTGTTAAACAGAGCCACTTCAGTTCAGAAGGATATCTCTATGATGTCCACCATTCATTTCTTACTCACAATTTGCCTGTTTTTAATTCTGCTCCAACAGAAGCAAGAAACAATGGTACAATTAATTGAGGAGCTGGAGAAGGAGAGACATTAGTATAAGCTTTGGCAGACTTGGGGCTTTTCCACACTACAGAAATAGAGCACTTGGATTCCACTTTAATATCCATGGCTGAATCCTAGGGAATATTGGAGTTGGTTGTCTGATGGGCCACTAGATGACTGAGGATAATAGTTCTAAATGCCCCTCCCTAAAATGCAAATCCTGGGAGTTCAAAGGATGGAACCATGTCATTAAAATAGAAAAATCATGCTGCTATATTTCTGTAGCCTAAAACAGCCCTCAGCCTACTTCATCATATTCAACGGATGAAAGATGAAAAGTCTGAAAGGTGCTACATGACTCCTTTGGATAAGCAGTGGTCAAGGATGATGGTGGCTATAGTCAAAATACCTATAAATTTGCACTTTTGGGAAAGCTGGTTAGGGCTGTTGCATTAATGCACATGGTGTCATCTGCTACAGACATTACCTTCCATGGCTGCTGAGTTAAGATACTCTCTCTGGTCATCCTTGTTCTCTTTTTTGACGAGGATGAATGCATTGCATGGAAAGCATGGGTCAGGGCATAGACTGCATTATAATTGCTGTAGCTGTGGCTAGTCATGCTCATTTCAAAAACAGAGCTAGGAAGACTCTCCAGTTTCTCTTCTCCGGTGCAGATTTTCCTATCCATCTCACCTATGGCAGAGCTGGGGAATAAGCAATTAAATGCTTCTTGCCAAAATACTTGAGCAAATCCATCTCTTTTTTCTGAGGTATGGTTTCTCATCTGCAGAAACTGTCTGAATCCTACCACCTCCTTTGAATGAGGAGCAAAGGATAGGACACCATGGAGGAAATGGATCTCCAAAGGTTTTTTAAAGGAAAATGATGTAAAATCTGTCTCCCCTATCATAATCCAAATTTTTCCCTTTTTCTCAATTGGTATCCTCTCAAATATGAAAAAGTGAATTATAATTCTCAAAAGGGCCATGCTTTGAACTTCCCCATAAAAGATCATGACACTGACTGTACTTTTGAAGACAAATTGAAATGTGGCTGTCAAGTCAATTAACATTGTAATGAAATCACTGCAACCCCTCTTCACTGAAAATCTCTTAATGAAGTCAAAGCAGATGCCATTCCGGGAAAATACTGGAAGCAGCTTCATTAGAATCATCTTCATGCTCCCAACATCTTCATAGATCATCCCAACCCATGTCCAGTTAAAATGTAGCAATAATCTGAGAAACCCCAAGTATTTTTTAGTCCCATTTGGGAACATCCAGTGGAAGAAGATAGCATTAATTTTGTCATTGTTTTCTGGAGCAAAACTATATGTGAGCTGGAAAAAAGCCAATGAAGAATAAAATGAAAGGAGTACAAGGCAGGTGTATGTACGTATGATGTTGTCGTTAAATGCCAACAAGTTGATTCTGACTTACGGTGACACCTCTAAGAGGTGAGAGACCTCTAAGTCACAATGCAGTCACCAAAATGTGATATTTGTCCCCAAATATCAGCTTAACTCTGACAATATTTTTGGTCTGTCTTTTGGTAGGAATATTCCAACCCATTTTTGCAAATGTGAAGGAATTTCATAACAGTTCTTTATGTTTTTAATGTTCCTCTTTGCACACATTACTTCGTGGTTGCCCAGGTTCATGTAAGAATACCAGAATGCCACCCTTCATATATGGAGAGAAAGAACTGTATTTTTCAAAATTATAATAGAAAAATGTGTTATCCTTTTTTAAAAAAAAATGCTGTAATGCTTCTATTCTCAAGTACATGGAAAAGAAACCAACATATATGACCTTTGATGAAAGCATCAGTTCTTCATCTGCCCTTTGAAGTCCACCATAAACATATAGAGGCCATGTTTACCTGAATATAAAGCAAAACAATTAGTTAATTCTATAACCGTTATCAAAATAAATGTCATATTTGAGGTATTACTTTTCCCAGAGAGGAATTCCTTACTTTCTTCCTTTCACCTTTCTCTCACTATGAAATCTACATAAAATGTTTTGACTTGCTGACAGAATGAGAACAAGGATGCATTGGTCCTGGCCTTTCTAGAGAGGGAGTTCCAAAGACTGAGAGCAGCCACTGAGAATAGCCACTTCCTAGCTCCTGCCAAACAAGCCTAAGAAGGTGGCTGAACAGAGAGAATGGCCTCTTCTGAAGAGATCTGAGCTAATAGGATTATCGAGGGAGATACGGTCCTTCAAATAACCTGAAACTAATCCTTGCCCTAAATGGCTGTAGGGGAGGAGCACTCATCCCAAGGACATGTACGTAGCTTCTAGAGGGAGTCATGGCAGATGGAGGTGCTCAATTCCCCCACCTGCCACAAACCAGAAAGATACATATACAGGTATGGATTTCACTTCAACCTGGGTATGATGTTGATAGATCTTAATTCCAACTTCCTTCCTCTATAGCGTCCTCTTACCTGGTCAGCTAGTGAGTTTTGATGGCCAAGCAGGGAATTGAACCCTGCTTTGCAGAGTTATAGTCCAACGTCCAAACCACTATACCATGCTGGCTCATATATAAGTCTATATGCAAACCATAAAAAGAAGACCACACAGCATTAAAACCACACCCTACTCAGTTTGTAAAAGCTTGATGGCATACGAATGTTTCAACTTGCTGACATAGGGTTATCCTGGCCTATCTAGGAAGGGCATTCCAATGCCTAGGGGCAACCACTATAAAGGTTCTCTACCTTGTTCAAGTCTGAGAAGGTGGTGGGAAAGAAGGGCCTCTCCTTAAAAGCTTAGAACTCTAATCAGGCTATCAGGGGAGACACAGTTCTTCAAATAACCTGGAACCAATCCTTGCCCTGAATGGCTGTGGGGGAGCATCAAGCTCAAGAACATGTAGGGGATTTGGGGAAGAAGTCTTGGCAGATGGAGGTGCTCAATTCCTCCATTTGCTACAATCCCAAAAGCTACATATATAGGCAGCAATTTCACTAAAACCTGTGTATGTCAGTGACAGGATGATAGCCTAGATCTTCATCCTAACTTCCCTCTTCTACAGGGTCCTCTTATCTGTGCAGTTTTGTAGATGCCCAGGATGACTGCCATGTGGAAACAAATATTAGAGTTAGGTCCCCCAATGACTGCTGGTATGCTCCTTTGGCCATCACACTTGTAGTTTGGGACAAATCTGCCTTGAGTGGATACAAGTTTCATTGTGGCTTGATAGGTAAAACTTGGATGAAAATTATTATTATAGATATGGAATCCAACTGTAGCATTTGGTAAGATCTGGGGATTCTCATTGATCTCCTTTACAGCAAATATGAAGGCCAAAATGTGCTGGTAAAACTGAACATAATTCCTATTGGATAGATAATTATAAAGAGCATAATAAATATGGGGAAACGAAGATAACAAAAGTTATCTACAAATTATGGTCTTAACAGTGACTTTTTTGTAATTGTTGAAAAGAGATGCAAACATCCAGCATAGGTAAACATAATGGCAAATGGCACCTAAAACAAGTAAAAATACATTCACAAAGTTTCTGCTCAAAAGTGCCACCAAATGATTATCACTCAAAGAAGACTGTCAAGATGATACAGTTCTCCCTTTATGACTTACTAAGCTGGTTTCTAATATGCTACAGCTGATTTAAAGACAACTGTGAAAGGGAAATTAGTGAAATTACACAGTTAAAATATTCAACTGCTCACATGACGTGCTCCACAGATAGCTCATTAGGATGTTTCCTGAAATCCATCTCTTCATAAGTGATGAGGATGTGAGATATAACTCCAGGAATGATCAGGTCTCCTGGTTGATAATACTCATGAAGAATAGGGCGAGGCTTGCTGACTTCACAATTAAGAATAGGAAAAATCTTGCATATGCTCACTGGGAGCTGCACAAGAAGCATAGCCAGAGACATCGCTGACTTCAAAGAAAACAGGTGTTCAGAGAAACAATCCATTGTCTGCAAAACAGTTATTCAAGTCTATAGCACAACCTCTTGAGGATGGAGAGTTATTTGATTGAAAACATGAAAAAACTGGGATTGACAGCTCTGTCTATAGTTAGAAATCTTCAGGCATAGGGGTTATTAATAGCAATTTGAATGTTTATTTCCTAGTTTGGCTTCTGGTGACTAGAATTCCTTAGGGACTTTGAGAAAAAGTCAACATCATCCTGGCTAATTTGAAAATTACCAGGGTAGTAATCATCTGACAAAAGTATAAGTTCCTTATAACACTGCAGGCAAAAGGACGTTTCACAGACAGAATCATAGAGCTGATTACTAAATTTAGTAATGCTGGAGTAAACCCATTAAAATCAATGGAAATTTCCTACAGCATGATTCCCTTTGTCTGAGCAATTTAAGTCCCATTGATTCCAATGGATTTATTCTACGTATGATCAAATCTGCATCCAACATCTGGGTGGTTCTTGCAGGCTTTCAATTCTAGGTGTCTCTTGATTCAAATCTAATGTAGGGAGGGCAATGAAAAAAGGTTTTACCTTCTTTTCAGCTATGCATCAATCACTTTCTAGAATCAACAATGTCTGGGTCTCAAAATTACTTATAAACAGCCTGGGAAAAGTTGATATTTTGAATAAGACATTATCCAATCACAACCTGGTGATGATGTCCCTAAAGGTAGAGGAGGGAATATTTCCTGCTGGAGACTGAATGGTTTTGCAAATGAAGAAGTTGTTAGGGACTGCAAAGAAAAGATTAAAGAGTATGTTGAACTAAATTTGGATAAAGAGGTTGAGGACAGAATGGTTTGGGATGCTAGCAAGGTGGTTGTTAGAGGGATTCTTACTCTTAAAAAATATTGAACAAAAAAGGCCAGGAAAAAATGAATAAGAGGACAGAAGAAATTAAGCTAAAAGACATGGAATTAATCTCCCTCCAATACCAAAGTTGCAAAACAGATAAAACTTTTACAGGAACAGATGATGAAGTTGTTGTCAGGAGATATTAAGAGGAAATTAGAATTTGTCAAGCAAAGGATTTTTGAAGTTGTTAATAAGTCAGGGAGATGGCTACAGTATAGATTAAATAAAGAAAAATAAAATAAAATAATGATATTAGAATTGAAGGAAGATGTAATTGTAAGAATTGTAAGAAAGAAAAGATAAGGTTTTATAATTACTTTGGAACTTTAAAAATATTAAAATATTTTTATATTTAATTTAATTTTATATAAATATTTAATATTTAAAATATTTTTTAAAAAAGAGGCATCAAATGAGCCACTGAACAAATATTTTCAGGATAGGTCACTCCCAAAAGTATCAGAAAGACACAAAGCTATTTTTAAAAAGGAAATTACATTCGAACAGATTGTGGAAGCAATTAAGACATTTAAGAAGAGGAAAGCACCAGGTCCTGATGGCCTATCATCTGCTTCACTGAAGAATTATTAAAACAATTACAAAGAATTATGAATGACATCCTCCAAGAACATCAGATCCCTAAGAGTTGGAAAGAAGCCAACATTATATTAATACCTAGAGATTATTATGACCCTAAGATAAAAACTATAAACCTATATCCATATTGAATAAAGATTATAAAATCTTTGCATCAGTACTGAAGAATAGGGTAAAAGCTTACCTTCAGAAATTCATTTATTAAGACCAAAATGGTTTTCTCCCAGGGAGGCAAATAAAAAATATTAAAACAGTTATCTGTGGAATAGAGTTTTTAAATGATCATAATAATGTTAAAGGAGCCCTGTTGTTTGTAGATGCTCAAAAAGCATTTCACAACTTGAACTGGGCATTTTTATTAAAATTATTGAAGGGAATAGAGGTGGGGGGAAACTTATATAATTGGTTTAGAGCAGTATATTTAATGCAAAAAGTTAAATTGAAAATTAACGGAAACGTCACGTAATATATGCAATTACAGAAAGGAACAAGCCTGGGGTGCCTGATTTCTCCATTGAGGTTTCTATTAACCTTAGAAGCTCTGTGTAGAGAGATAAGATCTGACAAGAGGATGAGAGGTGTGAAAATAAGGAAAAAATAATTTAAACTACAGTCCTTTGTGGATAATGTAGTTTTTATATTAGTGGACCGCCAGTTAACTATGTATGCAAATTTGTTGAAAGTGCTATAACAGTGTAGTGTGGAAAGGCCCATAGGCAGATGGCACAATTTGGCATCGTCACCTTGAGGTAGAATTTTGGTAGTCAAAATGTGCATATTGCCAAAATTAATGTATTTTTTTCAAACTATTCCAATTATACTTTCAAATACACCATTTAAAAATTGTCAAATAAAGTTATCACAATTTATATGATCAGGAAGGAAACCAAGAATCAAAGGGAAATTAATGGTAGACACAAAAGAAAGGGGAGGGCTGGGTCTACCTGAGATGAAATTGTACTTGGAAACCTCATGTCCAGCATGATTAAAGAATGGATCTTGTCAGAAAAGGTGTATTGTCACCTTTCACTGCTGCAGCTGGTCCTGAAGTTTCTTCCTGATGCCCTCACCTCTCCAATGCATCTCGAGAGGGTTCGAGATCTTATTAGTGACCCACCTTCTATTGGGTACTCTAGACACCTTCTTGGGAGGTGGGGTAGACTACCTTGAGGGTATCTCAGACTTCTCTAAGGCCTTCACCTAAGTTGGTACTGCATCCAGTGAAACATCTTTCCCTTTGTCCTCTGAAGAAGGAGACAGTTCAAGAGTCAGGCATTTTGGGGGCTGCTTTTGAACAGGTCCCTTTCTTTTACTCCCCACTACCACCCTTATTAGGGCCCATTGCTCTGCCCAGGACACAGGTCCTAGTCCAACACCCCATCCCTTGAGAATCATACCCCCAACCTCAAGACTGATTGGGCTTGCTTGAATCACCAAAAAGGGTTGGATGGGTGGTGACAGGAGTGGTAAAAAAAGAGTGGCCATCTGGACAAGCTGCCCACTAGCTGCTTGGTGGAGGGTGCTGCCAACCAGACAGGCTTAGGCTTCAAGTATCCACTGCCCAAATATGTAGGGAGGGAAACAACAACCAAGAAACACAAAAAATGAGGGAGGGTGTGAATTCTAGGCCTAAATGTGCTTCAGGTGACAACCAGGCCCTGCACGTGGGAGGCTTGTGAGGCTGGACCACCACCTCCAGCCTGTGGGGTCTAAAGGGCTCTAGCCCAACAATCGAATGAGATGAGGACTGTCAACAAGTGTCCTGTGGACTGGTTGGGGAACTGGGAAGGGGAGACCCAAGACCTAAAAGCCCAATGTGGGCCTTGCATTGGTATCAGGCTTGTACTGTAGCCTGCCATTGGCATAAACCCAAATGGCCTGAAACACACCCATGTGATTCCCAGGCCCAGGAGTTCATGTGGCTGCTGACAACATAAACTGGCAAAAGGAGATAGGGATAAGTAAACTAGGGCATAGTCACTAGGCTGCAGGACTGCGCCATGCCCTAGTGGCCATGTGCCATTATATCTGGTCACAACAGCAAAGGAACAGGTAACAAGGTTTGCCAAGGAACTGGGTGAAAAGTTCCAAATAAAGGACCTGAGTCCCATCAAACAGTACCTGGGTATTGAGGTAAAGAGAACATAGAATAGGTTTCTGCTTAGCCAGAAGCAGAAAATATTACAACTGCTGCAAGAAGCAGAAAATATTACAACTGCTGCAAAGGTTCAACATGCTTGATTGCAAAGGTGTGCAATCCTCCATGGTACAAGGGCTTACAAAGTCTGTGGATGACAAAGTGTTCCCTGACAGAGAAATGTACCAGTCTGCTGTGGGATCTCTGTTGTATTTGGCTGGGTATAGCAGACCAGATTTGTCCCTGGCTGATAACATTCTAGGCAGGACAAGTTCTAAGCCCACACTGCAACACCGGCAGGGGGTGAAGAGAATGTTAAGGTACCTAAAAGCACTCTGGAGTACTGTCTGTGTGTGTCACCCTCTGGGAAACCTGAATTGGTTTGGTACTGTGCCAGTGATTTTGCTGAGGACATGTGTGACAGGAGGTCAACCTCAGGAATCCTAACAATGTACAGTGGCACACTGGTGCACTGGAAGACTAAAAAGCAGAGTTCTGTGGCCACTTCAACTGCGGAAGCAGAGTATGGAAGTCTCTCATATCTGTGCAGTGAACTGACCTGCTACACATAACTAGTAAGGGATCTCCATGTGGACATACCAGTCCCTATAATGGTATTTGATGATTCCCAGGCATGCATCCACATGGCCAGTAATGATAAGACCAGAGGGCGAACCAAGCATGCAGATGTCACATACCAGAATGTGAAACAAACAGTACAGAGTGGGGAAATCAGATTAGAATATTGTCAATCTGAGGAGAATGTGGCAGAAGTGCTCACAAAACCACTCACCACTGGGAAGCACTGGAACACGCTCAGGAAACTGGGAATGGTTGAGCATGGAGTATAAATGAAGCCAAATTTATCACCTTCAGTATGTTGATTTTTTGCAGTGTTTGGTTGTCTTTTGTTCCAACATACCTTAGCATCAAAGGAAAATACATGGTGGCCGTGAAGGTCTTCTCTACCTTGGTTTCTGATGCAGGTTTATTGGGCTGCATCTCTTTTCCATAATGTTACATCATTGTTCTAAGGCCTGATCTGACTCATAGGGAACAGCTAATAAAAAGATTGATGTAATATTTCTGTATTCTCCTATAGTTTGTGAATGACATCTGGGTGGATGTTGGGATAATGTTACCATGTATTTCATTGTACTAGGGTGACAAAAAATGTTCTATTGCACTCAATAAAGATACACCAATAAAATTGAGGTCCTTCTTGAAACATCATATTTTGTATTGCTTTTGCATTGTCTACCCATCTTTGGCGACACATGGAAGAAACCAAAGAACTGTAGAAGTATTAAGCTGGAGACATGAGGATGTCAGACATGATGCTTGTGATACTAATAATTTGATGGTGGAAAGCCTACATCAGCATTCTACACTAGCTACTTTATTATTCATGCATAACTAAGGGCCTTTCCACGCTTCACTGTTATAATGCTATTATTCCAGTTTCAACATCCTATGGAATCCTAGGGTTTGCAGATTAGGGATGAGCATTTAGAATTCTCAGCCAAAGAGCTCTTTGGCATCAGTAAACTACAAATCTCAGAATTCCACTGGATGTTGAAAGTGGAGTAAAAACGTTATAACAGTGTAATGTGGAAGGACCCTAAGTTACATCTCATATAGGAGTTGAGCAGATATAACTTGGGGAAGTGAAGACTGAAAGGTGACAAGTTTGTTTACTGGTGCTCCAGAGACTATAACCAAGCAATACATTCAAGAAAGCTAGCATGGCTTAGTGGTTTGAGCACTGGACTACCACTACAAAGACCAAAATGTGAATGCCTTCTGGGCCATAGAAACCCAATGGGCGATCTTGGGCAAGTGACTGTCTCTCAGCCTCAGAGGAAAGCAAATGTGTCCTCCCTCTGACCAAATCATGACAAGAAAACTCCATGATAGGATTTCCTTAGGGTTACCATAATTCATAAATGACTTGAAGGTGCAGAACAACAACAACAAATTACAAGAAAGAAGATTCCACCCAAATATTAGCAAAAAGTCCCCCCCCCCCGTGGAAACTGCTCCACAGTGGAATAGACTATCTTGAAGTATAGTGGACTCTCCTCTGGAATTCTTTAAATGGGGGTTGGATGATCATCTTTCAGGAGCGATGTGAATGAATATTCCTGCATGGTTGTAAGTTGGACTAGAATGCCCTTGCAGCTCCTTTCCAACTTTTAAGAGTCTATGATTCAGTGATCTTAAAAGAATAGTGTCTAATAAAGAATATACTAAATAATATTTTGAATGAGAGAGACTAGCTCTGCTAAGCATAGGCTATCCAATAAATTCCTGATGAGACTTGCAGATAATTTCCTCTTTCGAAAGAGAAAGGGGCACTTCCAGTTGGAACTGCATCATGCAGCCTACTCCTTTAGCTAACTGTGCTAAGGGAAGAGGCTCTGGATGTGGTAGAAGCAGATTTGACATATTGGAAACTGGCTAAAATTACCTTCCTGGCCCTAGAGACTCAGAGGGTTATTATCCACATGGTTTAGATGCCATACAAAATGAAAAGATAGTAGCACAACATTTGAGCTTCCCAATTAGATTTTGAAGTAGTCCAAGTTGGATAACCTTGTTTGGTTTGCAACTGGGAATTTTTTTAAAAAAAAATCCCTCTACAAATTAATACTTCTAAAATTGACACCTTGTTTGTATCTGTGTGTATTTCTTTCTGAAGGCTTTAATTTTATAGTGCCTTTGCTGTGAGTTATAACATGACCATGCGTCTCACACAGAGCACTGAAAAGTGTGTGTGTGTGTGTGTGTGTTACACCTCCTGAATCATCCATTCTATAGTGGGCTGGGTGGAAAATTCTGGAAGTTACATTCTCCAAAAGTATCTTTTCTAAGTTGAGGATGGCCAACTAGATCAGATGGAATGATGTGAAAACATGTTTTTACCTGTGATGTTGCACAAAACATTATAATATATATAAATTATAAAATAAAATATAATCATAAAATATAACACTAGCCAGGTGATTATCTCCTATGTAATTATCAAGACAATCAAATTTCTAGGAAATTATAGCAAAAGTGTAAGCTGCAACTGAAGAGCTCTATTAACAATGTCTCCTGTAGTATTCGGACGCAGGGCTAGATATATGCAAGGCTTGTTCCCTTATTCTGCTCTCTTGTTACTTTGCACTGCGCAGTTCGGTCTCTGGAACTGTATAACTGTGAAAAGAATTTCATTTAGGCTGTGCTAGCAAGGCATCAATTTGCAAAGTTAAGAGCTGATAGTTCAAAGGAAAGGTTTTTTTAAAAAACATATGTGCAAGATGCTTGTATTTTTAGGTTTTGGATTACTGCTCCTGTTGCCTCAGGCAGCGTGTGAAGTTCCTATTAATAAATGTCTTGTTGGTGACCCTCTCACTATTGATCACAAATATTATCAGTTAGGAGATCTCATCATTGGTGGCATAATATCTCAGCTCTACATCCCTTCTGATGGGATAATATTCAACATGCATCCCTCTCAAAATCTGAGAGATGAGCTCATGTATGCAATTGTTTTCCCCCCTTAATGATGTTATGACCATTTATAATATTTTTGGTAAGGCTGTGCATTGAATTTAGATAAAGTTCAAGACTCAAACTGAATCTTCTTCAGATTGGTTCTCATACTCTCTGAGGCAAAGTCAACTTTTGACTTGAGAGAAACAGGGGGAAGTACTTTTTGCTTCTGTAAGAATATCCACACTGATGGGTACTGGGGGCAAAAGACAAGAATCTGAGTGATCTACAGGTCTGCCTTCTAATCTATGATGGACCAAGTTTTACTTGATGTTCTCCAATAGCTGCGCTTTGGGATGGGGCCCTGAGACACAATTTTTCCAGCACTGCCATATTTCAATATTGTACTTCTAACATCACTAAATTGCATATTGCATTTCTTAAACTCTTTTGAGCATCCTAATTTGCTTTTCCCTGTGCCTATCCTTCTGCAATTTTTAAGCTTTCTTTCTTGGGAACATCTCTTTGATATTTTTTATTTTCATGCATGGTTTCTTACACCCACCAAAAAAAAGGGGGAAGGAAGGAAGAAGGAAAAGAAAACCAGCGATTCTTAACTCTCTACTGACCTAAATGTCTTTAAGTTTCTCCTTTTACATAAACAGATGCACTTGTGCTTATGAAATTTTGCAGGTTTGTCCCTTTTGGTCGACCTCTATGCCCAAAGCTAAGAAGAAACCAGGCAGAATTAGTGAAACCTTTTAGAATATTCTCCAAATGGGAAAGCAGGAAAATCCTGCATCTTCTCTAAAACCTGGCAGCCTTGATTTCCTCAGCAACAGGGGAACATCAAGTGTAGTCTGGATCCTATGGGGTAGCCTCAACTAGAATAGACTAACTGAATATGCTGCCTCAGAGTGTGGTGGAGTCTCCTTCTTTGGAGGTTTTTAAGTAGAAGCTGGATGGCCATCTGTTGGGAATGCTTTGATGTAGGTTCCTGCATAGCAGAGGTTTGGACTGGGTGGCCTTCTTCCAGCTCTATGTTCGATGAATTGATATATTTATTTCTGTGTTGACTTAGCATTCAACAGTTGACTCAATGGTTCTACCACAGTTAGAACTGAATAACATTCAGTCCAATATTGCAAAGTGTTATTGTTCTTGCATATTTCATCTCATTCTGGGAAAGCAGAGAAGCTATACCATTTTAAAAAAGCCACACAACATTCCAGTGATAGTCAACACGAAGTGAAAATCTTTCCATTTCTGAATCTTAACTTTAGTTCAAGACCAACATCACTGTAAACTAGTTGAAAATTGGTGTGGACTGGATTGATCTGTTTTCCAAGGTATTGGATCATGATCTTATCCTGCAACTGGTGACTCTCACTACTTTTCAGATAAGCTGATTGTGTAGCTTTAGATTCAATGAGCTGGGGAGTAAGGTGGACTGCCTAAAACATTGTTGTTTTTGTTTCTCCTATCTCATCCTAATTTTTGGTCATGTGGGGAATGAGATATGAGAAACTTTTTCCTAGATGTCAACCACTTGTTAGGAACTCAAACAAGAGAGCCTTTAATGACTTCCTCAATACAGATATCTCTCTGTGTTTCTAGATATTTCTAGTTATTTCCTGTGCAGGCCTTTGGATTGTAGTCCATTCTTTTCTTAACATTTAAGGCTTACTAGAATGGTGACATTTTGACCAGCATTTAAAAATGAGTTTGGAATATGAAGTGTAAAATATACACTTTCAGACATTTCAGTGGTTACACAAATAGCAAATCTAAGTTAAATCTGTTCATTTGAGCAATTTTAGCCAAGTTCAAGAAGTGAAGCCCAGATTCCACATTTCTATATTTTTATTCATTTTTCTGGTAAACAAAAGCAGAAATATTAAGACAATACAGTTTATGAAGTTCATTTTCAATTTTCAATCTTTGTTATCTGTTAACCTTCATTAATTGAATGCAACCATGTCCAGCTGATTTAAAGGAGTCAGAATCCAGGTATGTCTATCAATGTTTCTTGATACTTCTCTGGAATGAAGGCTGTACCATTTCTTGACCAATGTAGTTAACAAGCACACAGCAAAATTAGTTTTCTAAGACCATAATTACCCACTCTCATTGCATTAGGGTGCTGACTCACATCTACCAGCACATCCAGGCCTTGGTATTTGCTGTAAAGGAAATAAATGAAAATGCCCAGATCTTACCCAACATCACCTTGGGCTTCCTTGTCTATAACAACAATCTTAGCCCCAAAGTGACCTCTCAAGCTTCAATGGAACTTCTCTCAACACAAGGCAGATTCATCCCTAACTACAGAAGTGATGACCAAAACAGTTTGGTAGCAGTTACTGGAGAACCTCATTCTGATGTTTCTCATGATATGTCGATCATGCTGAGCATCTACAAGATCCCACAGGTAAGTTGTGCACCCAGAGCATGGAGGTTAAGGGATCATTGACACTTTTGCGCCTTTAATATGGAAATAGAAAATGGTTTGGCAAAATGAAAGATGTTTACTTTGTATCTTGCTTAAACATCAGACCTTTTCTAGGGAGAAGCATTGCTGTAGAATAAACATGATATTTTATGGTATGTTATGGTATTTCTGTCCTTTGTATTTGTAGCCACAGCATAGATATGAAAATAAAGAGCGTGCCTACTTTCT
This sequence comes from Ctenosaura bakeri, assembly GCA_948474755.1. Taxonomy (NCBI): domain Eukaryota; kingdom Metazoa; phylum Chordata; class Lepidosauria; order Squamata; family Iguanidae; genus Ctenosaura; species Ctenosaura bakeri. The sequence goes on from CAOLHI010001609.1 coordinate 179,634, forward strand.
CCCAGTCCAAGTTAAAGGAAACAGTGACTTATAATTTTGAAAGAAACAGCTAAGTCATCACTACTTCATATACACAAATCATACCAATATGTTTGATTTTGAAGCTGTCTATTCTTTCATCTCCTTTTTTCTCTTTAGTTCATATACAGTTCTCCACTAGTGATAAATAATTCACCTCAGTCCATTTTCTTCTATCGTATGTCCCCAAAAGGGACCATTCAGTCTAAGGGAATTCTCCAGCTATTGCTTCATTTCAAATGGACATGGATTGGAGTAGTTTCTGAAGATAATGACAAAGGAGAGAGATTTGTGCAGAATGTGCTTCATGTATTTTCCCAACATGGTATCTGCTTTGACTTCATAAAGAGGTTACCAGAACTGACTTTTTCAGATGACATCGCTGAAAAGGCAGAGGAGGGCTTTGAAACATTTGATAATATTATAGAGGGTACTGCCAATGTTGTGGTTTTACATGGTGCAGTTCAGACCATGATAATCTTTCAAACACTTCTCCACATCTTAATACTTGGAAGTATACCAGTGAAAAAACTCTGGATTCTGACCGCACAGATGGATTTCACATCCACTTCCTTCCTGAGGATTCGGGACATACAATTCATTCATGGTGCTATATCCTTTGCAAGTCACTCCAAGGAGATGTTAGGATTCAAGAAATTTATTCAGATGAAGAAACCTACCCTAGAAAAAGAAGATGCTTTTTTGGTGGACTTCTGGGAGCAGGTATTTAATTGCTCATTCTCCAGCTCTGCCATAGAAAAGACAGACGGAAACATCTGCACTGGTCAGGAGAAACTGGAGACTCTTCCTAGCTCTGTCTTTGATATAAGAATGACTGCCCACAGTTATAACATCTACAATGCTGTTCATGCTGTGGCACATGCTCTGCATGACATGCATTCATCCAAATTGGAGCACATAAGAATGATAAGCAAAGAGATCTGGCAGCTTCAGAACTGGCAATCATGGCAGGTATGTTCTCTGCACAGTAACACAGGAAAGTTCACCATGTTTATAGGTCACACAAAAGCTGCAAAGTACAAGGGACTGAACATTCCTATCTAAAATGAAGGTTGCAGGAGAAGTTAATCTTGGTATGAATAGCTTAGATTAACCTGAAACCAGAACTCACTTGCATGCTGAAATCACACTTTTGGAAATGTTGCAGTCTGGCTTGCAATATGATTTGCTCAAAAATGTGTATCTGCTGTCTAAGATAACCAACTGAAGGAATATTGTCAAGTCGACAAGGACTCAGTTCGTACATAAACTTGCTTTTTTATTTGCTGGTGCATAGCAGGATCTCATAGTTATAAGTAGTACTGTTCTCTTGCTAGTCTAGATTATTTGAATATATTTTACAAATATAGTGACATTTTTTGTTGTTTACATGAGTCTGAACATTGATTGATTGAAGGTAAAGCATGCATAAAATCACTGTGTTAGAGGAAATTGTGCCCCAAATAATATTATCTTAGGCTGATATGTAGAAGATGAGTTTGAAAGACCTGAATAGGGCAGCTGACATCTAGGGAGATGAGTTCTTTCTTTCATAGGGTCATCATAAGTCAAAGTCAACATGGCAGCAAATAACACAGGAAGCACAGAAGCACTATAAAATATTATACCAATAGGTTCTCACTTAAGGCCCAGTAACTATTATATCTTCTGCACATTTTCACATGGTGTCATTGCTCTTTGCAATGTGTATTCATGCATGGATACTGTGCTCTGTTTTTCCAACTGAGGTTGACTTCCCAGTTGAAAGTTATCCTATTCATGTGGGAGCTATAACATTCACACTAAATTCACATGGAATGCATTTATTATCTGCCAGCAAACCAATTTGTACAACAGTCAGAGTGGCCAGTCTTTGTGGAAACATTCAATATTTCCTTTTCTATACAGCTGCCTGTTGAAGTACTAGTCCATTAGTCTGCCCAAACAGCATGACTCTATTAGCTATAGGTAAAGAAGATAGAATGAAAAAGCATGTGACCTCGATCTCTCTCTCTCACTCACACATACAAAAAGAATGCAATGAGTTGAATCAACAGAAACCCTCAAACCTATCAACTTTTACAGATACTACCAGCCCCCAGAAACCATGATCACTATAGGTTGGAAAGAGCTTGAAGATACACAACAACAATAACAGCAACAACAACAACACAGAGCATCTTTTGGGGGATGAGAAAAGGTTCTCCCCAAACAAAGCTGGCAAATGACTGCCAGAACACCTGCTCATTAAATTGCATATTTTATCATATTCCAATGGACAAGATAAAGGGAAATAGGAACTCAGTCGTGAATATTGTTACTGCTACTTCTAAATCCAAAAGTCTTTGAAAGGACAATATCCTCTAGCACTTGTGTACACTAATCTAGCACTTTAATGATATATAGAACTGCATATTTCAATCTGCTGGTACATTCTAATGAATTGTCTTGTCTCCCACCCCTATTTAGCTTCACCATTTTCTTCAACGGGTGTCATTTAACAATAGTGCTGGGGAACAGATTTCCTTTGATAAAAATGGAGATTTAATAGCTGGGTTTGATATTATAAACTGGGTGACTTTTATAAACCAATCTTTTCTCAAAGTCCAAGTTGGAAGAATAGACCCAGATGAAGTGCTGACCATTTTTGAGGATGTCATCACATGGCCAAACACGTTTAATCAGGTATAGTCTCTTGCAAATTTCTAGGTGTATCCTGTCATTATAGCTTCCTGTCATTATATAAGGTGTATCCCTGTGGAAAATTCAGAGAAAAAAAATGATTCACTGTAGACACAGAATAAATCTGGACATGTAGAGCACTCTTGTCTATGTTCACTCAGAAATAAGTACCAATTTTTTCATATGGCTTATGCTCAAATAAGTCTATATAGGACTGTGACCAAAATTAACTCTGTTCCCCACTGAAATCAGAAATCTAGGTTGAATCACAACAAACAGTGTAAACCTGTACACCTTTACTCAAAAGTGTGTCTTACTGTTCATTGGAGCTTAGTTCTAGTGAATGCATTTAAAAAAAATTGCAGGTCAACATGCCTCATTGATCTCAGTTGGATCAATAAAGTACAGCTAACTTGGTTTAGTTCCAGTCTCCTATTTTTAGGGTTGGTTTCTTTGGCTTGTGTTGGTTTGGTTTGGTCAGTTGCATCCCTGCCATTCAAGGGGCAACTCTCGTAACCAAATTGCATTATTTTTTTATCCACCGATATCACAAACTTACAAAGCTTTATGCTGCTTTGCCTTCTGATTTTGAAATAATTGTGAATAAGTCTCAAGGTAGTAACCAGAATGGAGGTAACATATTTTGGGGTTAACTACAGAGTCAGTAATCACAAGAGAAGCAACTGCCACAGTAAACTGTGACAACTTACTGATAGGGCCCAATTTACAACCACACAACGAGTTGCCTCAAAAAGCAGCAAACCATTGCAATGGACATGTTGTTGTTCTTCAGTGGATATCACTCTGGACTAAACCTGGTCTAACAGAAATATTTTCTTAAGAGCTTTAGCCTGAAGTGAGGGGACCCCAGCTACAATCAAGATTGTATAAAAACTTCTTAATTGGATATGGAGTTGTGTGACAGTACCTGTTAGTAAGTCCTGCTAAGGGGACATTGTACTCTATGTGGCTGATGCTGGTTTGAGATTTTGAACAGGAGGCTCAGAGCCACCCCTGGGATCCAAAATTCCCAGTCCAGATACTTAGGGAACACTATTAAGGTGTCCCTATAAATGCAGAGGACTGGAGGGGATCAGGCATACCTCTTGCTCAGCCATGCTCCAGTAACTGCTTATAGACATAATGACATCCAGCTTTTTTTTAGTCCTTGAGAAAATAATTTGGCAATTAAGGAAGCTCTCCAGCTGTTTTGGGATGATTTACTTCAACATCTCTACCTCTGAGAATTAATTGTGAGTCCAAATATGACAGAGTCCAGTGCAGAAGATAAAGAGACAACTCTAAAAAAAATTTCATTAAAGCACACCGGTTGGAACATATCAAAAACACTTGTTTGGGCTCTTTAATTCATAGATTGCCAAGACTTTAATTTTGAGAATAAACAGACTATGAGAAAAAAAATTGGAAAATTTTAATCCATGCAAGCGTTATTGATTAATTTGATAACCACCTCCACCAAATTGTTTGCCAATGTTAAAACTGTGTTCTGTTTTGTTTATGGATAGGCACAGCCCCTTTCTGTATGTAATGACCTCTGCTATTCAGGTTATCAAAAGACAAAAAAGGAAGGGAAGCCATTTTGTTGCTACGATTGTCATCCATGCCCCAAGGGAAAGATTTCAAATCAGACAGGTAAGAAATCCTGCATGTAGAGTATTTATCATATATAGGCTAGCATCCTGTTAGTGACATACGCATGCATAAATTGTGCTACACCTACGGAGACATCTGGGAGGAACATTACACAGTTGACAGCAGTGACAGCAGAGCTGAGTATGTAGAAACCAAAACATATGTGGGTAGCATATTAAAGCACACAGAGTAGCACATGGATGCATTCTGCCTCTATGCTTTGCCTTCACACACTGCTCATTCCAATTTCACAACAGATTGCAAGCCATGCACACTGTCCACTAATCAAAATATGTTGAGCTACACTGGCTTTCAATATAGCGGTTGCATAACATAACTCAACTGATAGATTTTTATGGTATGCAGAAGCAATGTAAGATTTTGGCCATTATGTTCTGGATCCAGGTTTTTGGACAAAACCTCTATTAAAACAATACAAAATGCCACCTATGACTCATTTTAAGTCCAGTTGGTTGCAACATGAGTGCCAGGTACTGGACCCAACCAACTGATTTCAGCAATTTTCTATAATGTTAAGAATAAATTCAGTGTGTTTGTGCTTAGAAAAACATAGACATATGAAATAGCCGCTGTTGAATTGGTGCAATTGAGTGTAATCTCACTTCACTGAAAGAAATGTAGCCAGGCTAACAAGAAATCATAACAAATCTTGGTTTGTTACATTGAGGAAAGAAAATGTCACCACTATTCAGGTGCTCATTTTAATCTTCAGTCTTCATGTTTGCTCCTCAAACATTGCTGAGCCTCTTGTGAACTTGATTTCATACCAAGGCTGCCAGTCTGTCTGGTTTCATTCTGATAGTACATTATTTCTACCTTTGAAAGGTTAAAAATGTGCTATTCCAGTGTGGTCTATTGATAGGGAGGGATACTGTACAATAGAAACCAGCTTTTCTTTTTCAGATGTGGATGACTGTTTCCAATGCCCAGCAGATCATTATGCAAACAACGCAAAGGATGCATGCATCCCCAAAAAGTTAAGCTTCTTGTCTTATGAAGAACCTTTGGGAATCAGTTTGGCTATACTTGCTCTATTATTTTCTTTCATCACAGCTATAGTGCTAGGAACCTTTGTGAAATACCACAACACACCCATCATCAAAGCCAACAATGAGAATCTCTCCTACATTCTTCTTGTTTCCCTCCTCCTCTGCTTCCTTTGTGTTTTTCTATTCCTTGGCCGACCTGAGAAACTGACATGTCTCCTCCAACAAGCTGCTTTTGGCATCATATTCTCTGTATGTGTTTCCTGTGTTTTGGCTAAAACTGTCTTGGTTGTTCTAGCTTTCAAGGCTAACAAGCCTGGGTCCAAGATGCAGAAATGGGTAGGGAAGAGACTGGCCACCTCCATTGCTCTTTTCTGTTCCTTGATTCAAGCCACCATTTGTACTGTGTGGCTCACAAGTTCTCCTCCATTCTTAGACCTGGATATGCATTCAGCAACCAAAAGTATTATTGTGGAATGTCATGAAGGGTCACTCACCATGTTTGTTTGTGTGCTGAGTTACCTAGGTTTCCTGGCCATTGTAAGTTTCACTGTGGCTTTCTTAGCCAGAAGTTTACCAGACAGCTTTCAGGAAGCCAAATCTATCACCTTCAGCATGCTGGTCTTCTGCAGTGTGTGGCTGTCTTTTGTTCCCACCTACCTGAGTGTCAGAGGGAAGTACAGGGTGGCAGTGGAGATCTTCTCTATCTTGGCTTCCAGTGCTGGATTACTAGGTTTTATCTTTTTCCCCAAATGCTACATCATTGTGCTAAGGCCTGAGCTGAATAAAAAGGAGAACCTTAAAAAGAATCCAACCTGGTCTATAAGCTGATATTGTTGTTTTTGTGTACCTTCAAGTCATTTCCAATTTATTACTATCCTAAGACGAACCTATCACAGGATTTTCTTGGCAAGATTTGTTCAGAGGGGCTGTTTCTTTGCCTTCCTCTGAGGAAGGGTTTCCACAGCCGAGTGGGGACTGGGAACCCTGGTTCCCAGTCGTAGTCCAATGTTCAAACTACTGCGTCACACTGGCTCTCAAATACTCTCTGCAACCAGAAAATATCTTAAAGGAGAATGCCTCCATCTCATTTCCAATAAAGGAATATTGGTCTAAATCCAATCACTAGCGCCTATTAGAGTAGGCCCACTGAAGCAATCAAATCAACACTTACACTAATCCCATGGTTTCAATGGATCTCATCTACTTGTAATGAGTAGTTGGATTTGGGCAATCACACTACAGTGTCTGTGGAGAAAAGAGAAAGAGAAAAGGCAGCCAACTCAGATTGCATAAAAGCATTTTGGAATGTTGGCTGTTCACCTAGAAAATCTGATTTTTGCAGGGCTGCAGACTTTGATTGATTGGATAATTAAGCTTTGCCTCCACTAGAACTCAACCTATATTATTTTTGAGTGCCTTCAAGTTGTTTCTGAATTTTGATTACCCTAAGGCAAGCCTATCATGAGGTTTTCTTGGCAAGATTTGTTCAGAAGGGCTTTGCCTTTGCCTTCCTCTGAGGCTGAGAGAATGTGACTTGCCCAAGGTCACTCGGTGGATTTTCATGGCCAAGCAGGCATTTGAACTCTGGTCTCCAGAGCTGTAGACTAACGGTCAAACAACTATATCATGCTGGTTTCTCAAACTACATATTTGTAAATAAATTATGAATAAATGCAAATATGAAAAACTGAAATAAGTTTTTTGTGATCTTCTTTTAAGGCTAATTAAACCTGAATGAGGAGTGTGTTCGTGATGGTTGCTCCCCAGAGAGGTAATACAGAGAAAGACACTCTTAGTATTTGGGTACCTCAGGCAGCTCCCCACTTTGTCAGTTTAAGTTGGGCCTGTATGTGTGTGTGTGTGTGTGTGCGTGTGTGTTAGGAAGTATCTTCAGTTAAATCATTGTGCAGATCAGTATGGGAAAGGCTAAATAGACAATTATAAAATCTAGAGAAATTTCATAGCACTGCCTAGGTTGATGTTGATGGTTTTGTTTATAATGTGAATGAAGCAAAAGATTAGCAGGTAATACCCATAATCCTTAAGCCTTGATTCACATGACAGTCAGTGCAAAATGAACTAAACCCAACTATTTTCTGAAAAGAACCTAAAGTTTGCTAACCAGTCCCAAACTTGCACCAAAACAAAAACCAGGATGTCAAGTCCTCTCTAGACATCAAGTTTGGTAGAAATGGACTCATATATGCACGTTTTAGAAAAAAGAATAGTAATAAAGAAACCCAAAGAGTTTGTCCTTCATTAATCCCAACTAAAGTAGATCAAATGAATCAGTGGGGACTGGGTAGGTCAACACCTTAATAAGTTTAATCAATCCAGTGGGTTTATTCTAGTTAGAGGTTATGATTGGATTTAGGCCTTTGTTAGTTAATTACTCAAAGCAGCTGATTAATCATTTGCCAAACCACACTATGCTCTTCCTTTTAGTCCTATTGCCAGTGATGTTTTTAAGTCTTTTACTCCAAGTCTCAAGTCTTTGCAAGATACTTTCAAGTTAAGTCTGGAGTCATGTCTTAAGTCCAGGAGCCAACTTTATACTCCAACCTTTATTCCAGAATTTCTGGACAGAGTTAAATAAAGTAGGTTTTAACAATTTAAGTAGAGACATCCTTCTACTTTTGTGATTCTGTCATCTGCAGCTTCGGAAGTGGGGAATAGGATACTTTTTATTCCCCATCCTTCCTTCTCAAGCCCATTGCCTAGCACATTTTCTGTTCCCCTATTACATACACGCCCTGCACTCTGGGTACAAGTGTTGCCTACTGCTCTTAGGAAAAGATATAGAAAGCTCCTCCTATATGTAGTGGGGACTGGCTGCTGAGCAGACTTCAAACCCATTGCCTAACCCATTTGCTGTTACCTCTGAGAAATGTGTCCACATTTTGGGCTTGAGACAGGTCATCATGCGACCAGTAAATTATAAGGTTTCTCAATGAATTTGTTATGTTACTGAACCAAGTGCACCAAGTCAGTCACTAAAAATATGCAAGTCTCAAGCTGAGTCGAGTCAGTGTGTAATTTTTACCAAGACAAGTCCAAGTCAAGTCACCGAAGTGACTTAAATCTGACTTGAGTCCAAGTCAATCGACTCAAGTCTACATCACTGCCTATTACATAACACACTGGGTTTGGTGACGAGGCAAAGCTCACCTGATGAATTTTATGGCTCACTAGGAACTACAAGCTCTGTGGGAAGTCCCAGCTCTTAGACCAACACTGTAACCACAATACTGCATTCACACTTGACTAGATGATTTCAATTAAATGGGTTGGTCACACATCAGGCTGTGTGGAATGAAGAGCTGGGGAGGTGCTCAGAGTTGGAGAGGTTTTGCTTGAGACAACTGTTGTGCATTCACAGGATGATCCAGGGAATTAATTATCACAATTTTAAATTTCAAGCATTCCCACAAATACAAAAAAATCAGTCACTGAAATGCACAAAATCTCTCTAAGACAGACCCCTCTATCCCCCCTACCAAAAATACCTTCTTTGTCTTGCATGACAAAGGAAAGATTTTCATTTCTTAACAATGATGGAGCAGGTCAGTATTTATATACCTTGTGGAAAGGGAAAATACCTTGAGAGACAGAGAACCCTGAATAACTTTTATGGTGATTATGGATTTTCTAATTAGCCCCATAATGTTGTGGAGCTCCTAGAAGTAATGTGATGACCCCCTTTGAGGCTTAATTGGATCATCCATTTAAAGCTTTGGAGGCTGGGTGGTTACCAGTGGAGACTGATTTTAAAATGGATTAAACCCATTCACATAGGATGAAACTAGAAACAGCTGCTAACCATTATTGCTGATATACTACTGCCAGGCTCAGAGGCAGTAGCAACAAAAAGAGGTGTTTGCAGGTCAGAGACATGGAGAAGGCCACTGTTTATGGATTTTGCATAGGCATCTCATTGGCCATTTTGGGACATGAAACAATGTGCCTTTAGGTTAAATCCAGGAGGACATTTCTTCAAAGTTGGGAGAGGGGTCTAAGCCAGTGATGCAAAACATTTAGCTATTGTTTGTATATGCCTTCTGACTTTTGATGACACTAAGGTGACTCTAAAGATGACTCTCATAGCTCTAAGATGACTCTAAACCCCCCATGGGGTTTTCTTGGTAAGATTTATTCAGAGGAGATTTGCACTTGCAAATCTGAGGCTGAGAATATATGACTTGCCCATGGCCATCCAGTAGGTTTCCATGGCTGAGCAGTGATTTGAACCCCAGAGTTCTAAACCAGCACTCAAACTAGTGCTGGCTCATTGTGCAAAACATTGTGTTCTTCAAAACAATGCCTTACAATCTTGTTTTTCTGTTGCAACTTTTCCTATCTGAAAGTGTCATCTTCCCAGCAACACTTTCTTGTCATTGGTGATTACAAGCCCTTGTATCTCTTGTGGTCAAGTTTGGCAAGACTTAAGAAGACATCTGCTAAAATATGGTAAACAGCCCCTGCTTTTTTGTTGTTTCCTAAAGAATCTATAATCCTGACTTCATTCTCCTTTAATTGCTAAATTGCCTATGGTTACATCTCCTTCTTCTCCAAGTCCCTGGGGGCTTCCAGAGGCCCCTAGGAAAAACACACAGTCTGAGGCTGAGATCCCATATACACATATATAGAAGTCCCACTGAATTTATAGGACCTACTTCTGAGTAGACATGCATAGGAGAGCATAGTTACAAATGCTATTGATATTGCCCAGATCTTTCAGAGCTGTAGCTAGAGAAAGGCATGATTCCATCACTTTGATTGTTGATGCTTCACACTGTACAGATTTCAAATCAGATGAGCCAGAGGCCAGACACTTTTGGAAAGAAAAAGATCTGAATGACATGAATGAAGCACTGAACATTTGTCCTAACGGAACATTTGTGTACAAGCTTATCTTATTCATGAGCCTGGCATTAATTTTGTTTCCTCAGGTGGGCTGCATATGTCCTCTTGATTCCAAGACCGTTGGTCACCATGTTTTTTCTCAGCACAGGTATCATCAGTCTGGAGACCTGATCATTGCTGGCATTCTCTCTCAGATCTTCATATCTGCTGATACAATAACATACAGAAAACATCCCTCTGAGGAACTGGAAAATGATGTGATGTATGGATTTATTTTTCCTATTAATATCTTACTTCTGGGCAGACACTATCAAGTTTCCTTTTTAGAAAGTACAGAGTCCAAAACAGCTGAAGACTTGATTACCTAATTGATCACTGAATTTCTTATAGAAGCATTTGATCCTTAATATCATCCGGAGAGAAGTACTCCAGGTGATGCCATATGCTCTAGTGGTGTGCTCAGGAATCAGATGGACTACAGCACTCAACAGGATGACACCTACTGTATGAAATATTGACAATATTACATGTGCTGTATTAAAAATTATTTTCATGATGTAGAAGAACCTGCAAACTTTCCCAGTATGGTTGAGTCGATCATTCATTCTACTCACATGGATAACACATATATCTTCTATTTATTTATTTTTTAGTGTGTTGTTTTACAAGCTCTTTTATATTGAATGTTTTATGATTGCTCTATACTGCCTTTATAATCTTCAGACAGAAGCAGCTGAGAGCTAGATAAATACAAATATTTCAAGACATAGATGTTGTTATGTACACTTCTCCTGTAGATTGGATTTAGGTTCAGTTGGATTGGGAAATGTGTTAAAGTATATCTTTCTCTCACATTTTTCCTCAGAAAGACATCTTACTCCTTCATTTATATGTGCATCACCATTATTCCTACTGATAATAAAGTCACTTCGGACTGAGTTTCTTGTCAGTCTGGAAGTGAAAACGGGGCTTTTCTATAAAACATAATGGATTCTAGTGTAGCCAGCCTGAAAACTGGACATGTTTCCTGTATCTTTAATGACTGTGTGGAAGAGAGAAGTTCATCAGGTGTTGCTTGTTGTGCAATCCAGTAACAAGCAACACCTATTGAACTTCCCTCTTTTACTCAACCATGGAAGGTACAGAGGGATATTATCAATTTTTATGATGGAAACCCTCTACATATGGGGTCAGGGGCATCATTGTCAAGAAATATATATGCTTCTAAAAGAAGGGGGAGAATTTGAAAAGCACGACAAAATGAGAAGCTGCAACTTATTGATGGCAGTTGAGTATGCACAAAAACAAGAAACAAGAAATTAGACTGACTGCACTATTAGCATGATGTACTAGAGGTAAAATCAATCTGCATTTTGGAAGCACGTAGGATTCCTTCTTCTGGGATTCCACCCTAATATCTGTTCAGTAGCAAAGAAAGTCTTTCATCCTAAAAACCTTCCAGAACATTATATGTGTCAACTTACATGTCTGGAGAAATCCAAAACTCATTTCTATTTTCCTGACTTCCTTTGCATATTGCGACTTTCATTTGGATATTTTTAGTTTAATTGCTCAACTATTGTTAAATTAGTTTTGAATCAAGGTTAATGATCTTATTAGCTATTTATTAGCATTTTTTCTTTTTAGTTGAAAGTCAGGATAGCTATGTAATAAATTAATTAAATTTTATGGATCAGTTTGTCTTCAGTTAACAGAGAAGAGACTGATCAGTGTGCATTTTAACGCAACAGAAATAACAAATGTATATTGAACAAAATGAGAGCTAATGTTATTTTCTGAGGCAGAGGCAGCATAACACAATGTTTAACTCTCACCGCAGGGTAATAATGCAGAACTACCAGCACCTCTTGGCCTTAATATTTTCTGTGAAGGAGATCAACGCAAGCCCCTTGATTTTACCCAACATTACTCTGGGGTTCTCTATTTCTAACAGCAATTTTATGGCACGTCAGACCTTTCTTGCATCCATGGAACTTCTTTCTACTTGGGACAAATTTGTCCCTAACTATAAATGTGACACCCAGAACAATCCAGTAGCAGTAATTGGGGGGCCTAATTCTGATGTTTCTTTCTTCATGGCAGATATCCTGGGCATCTACAAGTTTCCACAGGTAAGAGCTACACATGTGGTACAAGAATGTAAAAAGACAGTGACACTTCCTTTCTGTTTACCAGTGATTCTGTAGTATTTAAATTAAAATGGCACAGACACAATGGGAGCTGAGTTGGCATGCATGGCCATGATGAATGCTGGGACATGAAAAAACCCAAGTGCCTTCTTTTGATCAGTTGCTTCAGGTCAAGAGACAGTCTTTTACTATGCTTCCATTGGCCACTGTAAGCTCTGCAGACTTGCTCAGGAGTACCAGGCTATCACATGGAACTTCCTCATGGCTACAAGACTGCAAGTCTTCCCACAGTCAATGAGGTCTGTGTAAAGAGAATGGTGGATTATAGGTAGGCCTTCATTCTGCCCCAACATGGCTCCTCTTGATTAAGTATTTCACAAGCTGGAATAAACAGGAAGAAGGGGAAGTGGAAGAAAAAGGACTGTGGAAGCACCTTTAGGACTATGGTTTTAGCCTAAGCTTCTGTGGATATAAACACACTTCTTCAGATACCATACAGTGTGTTATTAAAGCCTCAGGTTATAAAGTGAGTTTATATATTGTGGGATAGAATGTAATAGGATCTAGAAAGAGTCAAGTCATGTCCTCTGCCCTAAATCTTTTTGGATCCTATTACATGGGACATATGGGTAGAGGTTGTAAATGTGTTGTTAGAGGAGAATTATGTTCCCTTTTTATCCCTCATTTCCTTCTCTCTCTCTCTCTCTCTCTCTCACACACACACACACACACACACAGAGAGAGACAGACAGACAGACAGACAGACAGACAGAAAAAGGACAGAAAGAAAAGATATGGAGTGAAGTCCTGTTGACATGTTCAAGACGCTCAGCTCTCTGTCTCCTTTAAATCCCAAAACAGTTTGGGACCCAAATTATCTACAGGAGCATTTCACACTATGAGCAAGATGCTACATCACTTCAGCATAGCATAAAATCCACTGACAAGAGTTACATCATACAACTCCTATGCTGAACACCAGTGTGGCACAATGGTCAATGCATATGACTGACAATCCATTTTGCAACTACAGGGCACATTGTGCAAAGGCAATGTATAGGGATGTATGCATTAATGTGCTAATCTATGCACTTTAAGGACACTGCTGCATGCATGACAGCCGCAAATGCACAACTCCGCTCACCCAGCAGTCAGCTATTGTGTCATCCAGAATAAAAAAAATAACTCTGTATGCATAGTGCAATTTACACCAGTGTATGTCACCAACAGGGTGTCAGTCAATATCATCCCTGTGGCACCATAGAATCACCAAGGCAGGCTCTTCTCCAAATTATGCATTTGATATCAACAAAGGAGACAGCCTTCTTGATTGTAAAGCTCCAATTGTGCAGTATATTCTCCATGCAGTTGTAACTGGCATCAATACTGTTCCCCTTTGTTTCATTAACTAGGTCTATTTTTAACTATTTTCTTTGTTTTGATGACATGAAAATCATACCACCACCATATCGGTAAGGATAAAAGGAAGAGTTAAAATGTTTTAATAACTGACTAAACAAATAGAATTGCTTTATTTTCAGAATATTTCTACCTCTTTGGTTCTTCAGATCACATATGGCTCTGCTCCATTGATGGACAACAAAAAGCAAGCAGATTTTGTCCACCAGATGTTCCCAAATGGGACCCACCAGTATACAGGGATTCTCCAGTTAATGCTGCATTTCCAGTGGTCATGGACTGGTGTCATTTATGTAGATGATGAGACTGGGGAGAAGTTTGTACACACAGTGCTTCCCATGTTTTCACAGAGAGGTATCTGCTTTGAGTTCATAGAAAAATTAGTTCAAATCACTTTTTTCAGTGAGATGGAAACAATGAGGAGTGAATTCGTTGAAACAGCTTACCTTGTCATGAGAAGTACTGCCAACACAGTGATCCTACATGGAGAAATTCAAACAATTCTTGCTTTGAGAATTTTGTTAGAAATTCCTGAATATCATGAACAACCAAAAATAAGTAAAATATGGATTATGACAGCTCAAATGGATTTTACATCACTTCCTTTTCAAAGATCTTGGGATCTCAGTTTCATCCATGGCACTTTATCCATTTCAGTGCCCACAAAGGAAATTTCAGGATTCCATGACTTTCTGAAGAACAGAAGGCCAACCTCTGACTCACAAGATGGCTTCATCAAGGACTTCTGGCAGCAAGCATTTTCCTGTTTGTTCCCAAGCCCCAGTTTAGAGGAACATTCTGAGAAAATCTGTACAGGAGAAGAGAAGCTGGAGACTCTTCCTGTGTCTGTCTTTGAACTGAACATGACTGGCCATAGCTACAGTGTCTACAATGCTGTCTATGCCGTAGCTCATGCTTTGCATGACATGTACTCATTCATGGTCAAATACAGGAGAGATGGCAGGAGACAAAATCTTCAAAAACTGCAACCATGGCAGGTAATGATCAAACTCTTGCAAGAGGGATCGGCATGTTTGTTTTGGCAAAAATACAATGCAGAATGTGTAGAAAGCATTATTCTACAAAATAATGGTTAATGTAGGATATGGTAGACATAATTTTAACTTATACTTCTGTCCATAGTAAAACCATAATTGACTTGTTATCATGTCCAATGATAGTAATGTAATATTACCAGTCCTAGGTTTCATTGCATAATAGTGTTTGATCATCTTATGTATTTTTATTTGTTCTGATATATTTTTCTCAACTTGTCATCACATGTGGATTATGTGTTTGTGTGTGTGTGTGTGTGTCCATGCCTGTGAATGGATCTATGCTTCCAATAAATCAAACCTCCTCCTAAACCAAACTGTATGTCTTCATGTCACTTGTCAACTTATGATCACCTCATTAACTTAATAGACTTTCTATAAAGAAAATGAGGAAATGGTTTGTCATCATTACCTTCCTTTGAATAACACTTACAGCACCTGGTATTCCCATCTCCCTTCCAAGTATTAACCAGATTTCAACATGCTCAGTTTTTGAGGTGAGATGAGATCTGGTGCCTTCAGGTATTTAGGAAGTTGCTTGATGTTCAAGTTAACTCTGGCTGGTGACGATTGGGTTTTCTTGGCAAGATTGAGTCAGAAAAGGTTTGTCTCCCTCTGAGGCTGGGACAATGTGAGCTCCCCAAGGTCATCCATTGGGTTTCCATACATGAATAAGTATTCAAATCCTGGTCTTCCACAGTCCTAGTGCAACACTCAAATCACCATACTACACTAGCTCTTCTGCAACCCTCTGTTGTTGCTGTTGCTACTGTATGTCTTCAAGTCATTTCTGACTTATGGTGACCTGAAGGCAAACCAATCACAGGGTCTTCTGGGGCTGAGAGTGTGTGATGTGCCCAAGGTCACCGAGTGGATTTCCATGACTGAGCAAGAAGCTGAACCCTGGTCTCCAGGTCATAGTTCAGTGCTCAGACGACTGCAGTATACAACGTCTCTCTATCCTCCCCCCCCAAAAAAAAGGCTGATAAATGGATTTAAATATTTATGGATATGTATGATTCACAGATGACAAATCAATTGCCATTAATAGTGATATGTTTCCTTCAGGTTAGTAGAATCATAAATAGTGACGGATTGCTTGAATTCAGAACAGAGACAATTAGAGCATCCAAGCAGCAAGATTAAGATCCATAGGGCAGAATGGCAATAGGAGCTCTCAGTGTTTTTTCCCTCCACCCTAAGAGGTTCTGGAAGAGATGAGCAGTATGCTGTCTTGATGGGAAATCTTCCACACCATCCTAAATCAAAGTCTTAGGGGGAACAGGATGATTGTCAAAGGGATCTCGCTACTTGGATTGCTGCAAATAATAAATGATGTATCATCCCATCATGTCCTCCTTCATTATGCTACATCGCTGAATATCACTATTTAGTTTGCTGATAGAAAAAAAGAACAATAGCACTCTCTCTTCAAGTATGTCATCATTACCATTATTTTTGATGTTGGCTTAACAGACTTAGATGACTGATGATCTGGGGAAGAATGCTGGAGAAGAACAGTTTGACATGAACTGTCACTATAGGCCAGTGAATGACAGCTTTTAGAAACTATATTTCTGTTTTTGAATAACACCAACATTTACAGGTGTTTGGCATAAAATCTCCTGGAGCTACTGTCTAAAACTGGACAGTGTTAATCCCTCTTTAGCATCTCTAAATTTTACTCAGATATTATATTTTTATGCAGATGCAGAAAAAAGGATACTAAAAATGTTATGATGGATAACATTGAGAGGCTAAATAAAACTATGGGTATGATGCAGTCGATAATTGTGTGTAAATATGATGCCATCAATCCAATTGAGATCAAGGCGTCCATCTGTATTGTGAAGAAGTCAATTGAATATAATTAAAAAGCATTACTGTAAAAAGAATATAAAGGTGGTTAAAAAAATTTTTAAAGTATTTTTCCATGAAAGCGAATGGAGGAGGATTTCATTTCCAGAAGCAGATTCAAATACAGGGTCTAGATTTGAACAGAATGTGATTTGGATCAATCTGATCTAAAATGGGCCCGTATCTGAAGTGCAAAAATGGCATCAGGATCTAGACTGAGCTGAACCTCTGATCTTTCACAGTTGTATAATAATAGATACATCCACTTGGAAATGTTTGAGTAAGGAACTAGTCGCCGTAGACAGTAACCCTGCCTTTTTCATGTTGTTTATTTATATGGTGCATGTAATTGTTGAATTACTTTTCCTTCCTCTCAATCTAGCTCCACCACTTCCTGGAAAATATCTCGTTTAACAACTCTGCTGGTGAAAAGATCTTCTTTAACAAAAATAGGATTTTAGCCACTGGGTTTGATATAATCAACTGGGTCACATTCTCCAATGAGTCCTTTCTTCGAGTCAAAGTGGGAAAGATAGATGCCCAAACTCTTCCAAACATTGGGTTCACCATTCAGGAAGATGCCATCATATGGCCAAGCAGGTTCAATCAGGTAAGATGTGAGCAAATCCAGTGGTGTATGTAGACATTTTGCAGTGGTCAAAAAGTTAACCATTTAAAAAAATAACAAGAGGTGGCTTTGTTGCATCATTCTGGCAATGATAGGTGATGAATTGAAAACCTTGCTTTTGAATCCAAAGTTATTTTGTGATTTTTTTTTAGAAAAGTATCACTGTAAGGTATATGTGAAAAAAAAAGTCAGTCTTCCTTTCCTTCATTTTTTTTTAAACTTCAGATCCTTTCTCTCCTTGTAATAGCTATTGAGGTGACCATTATGCTTGTACTCCCTCCCACAACCATTGAGATCCAGGATTTGCGTGTTTCCAATGCTGGCCCACATTGGGCAGGAAGAGAACATTATGGAAAGAGGATGCAGGGAGACTACCTCATGATGGAGACAAGACTGTGGCCACTTTTGCATTACATGGTTACTGTACTATTATTCCACTTTCAACATCCTATGGAATTCTGGGGTTTGTAGTTTACTGAGGCCAAAAAACTCCCTGACTGAGAATTCTAAATGCCTCTCCCTATGCTGCAAATCCTAGGATTCCATAGGAGGTTGAATGTGGAATAATAGCACTAGAACAATGTAGTGCAGAAATGGCCTGTGATTCCATTCTCTAAGCTCCCTCTAGTTGTCTGTCTTCCTTTCAGGAAAGAACAGTAAGATCTCCTTGCAGGGAAGAGAATTTGCCCCACAGACCAAAATATTGGGGCAGAGAGGGGACAGAGCAATATCAGAGAGTAGCCTGAGGCTTACACCTGCTGAAAGGGTGAAGATCTTCATTCTTCAGTCGCAAGTAAAATGGATCTCCTTCCTATACAACTATGCCCAGCAAAGTAAGCTGGTGGAGGGGGGGAGTTATGATCAAGGTACTGGAGTCCTAATCATTACTGAATAGGAATTGTGAATGAGGAACAGTTAAGGAAAGGTAACTGCTACATATTTTGTTCCAGGTGATGCCCAATAAAGTAGGTTGGGGAGAGTGACAGGTTTGGCAATAGTAACACAGTGTTGCTAAGCAGTGCATGTGAACGTGGAACAGTAACCTATCCATAACTGTTCACTATTCACAATCCCTATGTAGTCCTGTCATGACACTATTGCCACAGCCTTAATTCCCCCCAAACCAACTTTACAAGGCATCAACTGCATGGAGAGAGGGAGGTCCATTCTGTTGGGAATCACAGCATAGGTAAATGATGTTTTGGTCAGGTTTGCAGAGGACTCAGGCCAGAAGAGGTTACTCAGTTATGAAGCTGATACACAATACTGGTCTATGTGTCATCATTAACTAATGAAACATTGTGTGGGATCACTTAGCTCAAGAAGTGAGTCCTCCTTACTAGGGAGAGCTGGACTGAGGAGGATGGGTGAGGAACTGACAGTGCAAACAAGATCACATTGAATGCACAAGGTCCATTCAAGATGGCTGGACCCAGTTTAAAATGAGGCCAGACATTTTGAACAAAAGAAGTTCACATTTTGAGTTCTTACTTCGTATTCTTTGTGTCTAAAGCATGATGGGAAATATCGAAGCATAATGACAATACAGAGAACAAAGCAGAAAACACTAGACAATGGAATCAAGGATCTGAAACCATGGAAAACATACATAGTTTTTCTATCATGTTGGAAACAGAGACAGTTTGCCAAAATGGTTACCAGAAAGACAAATATTGTAGATTTTCCAATGGCCTACTTCCATACTATTTCATATTTGCTTGAAATAACATTGAAACTCCTCCACAAGTGCAAGAGATTTGGGTTATTAATAATAGGGAGGTTTCTCAGGTGATGTTATGGGACACTATGAAAGCAGTGGAAAGAGGATTTGTATTCAGGAATCACATAATTTAAAAAAATGACAAGGAGAGAAAAAATTAAAATTAGAAATGGAGATAAAAAAGTTAGAGAATGAATATATAATATGAGTAAACTAATTTATATAAAACTGCAAACAAAAAGAAATGAATTGAAGAAAATAGAAATTGAGGAGGTTCAGAGGAATTTATAATATTTGAAGAGGAATTTTTTCTAATATAGTAACAAGAATTCTAAAATGTTGGCCAGATCTGCACAATCTAAAAAGGTAAGAAATATGAGTGGGGTAGTTAAAAATAAAACGGGTAAGTTATGTAGGATAATGAAAGATAAAATAAAAATATTTGAAGAATTTTACCAAGAATTATATTTAGCAGGGGAAAAGTCAGTGGATAATATTGAGGAATGTATTGAAAAAAATTTGGAAAATAAAAATAACGGAGGAGGGTAAGGAGTTGATGGAACAACCAGTTTCGGAAAAAGAAATAGAAGTTATAGATAATGTAAAAGGAGGGAAATCACCGGGAAGGATGGGTTGGGACCAGAATATTATAAAACATTTAAAAAGAACTTAATACCCAAATTGAAAGTATTATATAATAAAATAATAAATGGAGATAGGATCCCACCATCATTGGAACAGTCTTTAATAATATTGATTCTGAAACCAGGTAAAGATTTGACAGATCCAGGATCATATAGACCCATTTCATTAATAAATCAAGATGCAAAGATACTGATAGCAGTAATGGCAAAAAGGATGAATAAGTTTATCTATAACTTGGTTTTGTGCAAGACAGATGTCAAATTTAATTGGTAGAGCATTGAATAAAATTAATATAATTGAGAGGAACAAACAAAAAGCAGGAATAATGGCATTGGATATATGCAAGGCCTTTGACTGTGTGGAATGGTCAGTGTTAAAAATAACATTTAAAATATTGGAATTGGGTGAAAAAATTAGAGAATTGATAAACCAGTTATATTCATATAATACAGCAGTAGTAATGGTGAACAACGGATTAACAAAAGAAATTCCAATATCTAGAGGTACAAGACAAGGCTGTCCTCTATCTCCAATTTTATTTGCGGTTGTTATTGAAATTTTGGCAAATGTTATCAGAAATGATGAAAATTTGGATGGAATTGGGGTTAAGAAAAAGAATAAAGTAAGTTTGTTTGTCAATGATACCTTGTTGACAATTAAAGATCTGATAAAGAAAATGGATAGAATAAATGAACATTTAAAAGAATTTGGGGAAATGACAGGGTTACAAATAAATTGGGCTAAATTGGAGTTAATGTTGTTTAACTACACTAAGATGGAATAGCAAGATTTTCTAAAGGAAAGGAAAATAGATATTAAACTAAAGGAAACAATTAAATATTTAGGAATCAATAGCACAAAAAAAATCTACAAAGATTAGAAGAAAGAAATCATAACAAATAAAGACAAGAACTGAAACAGAAATTAGAGGAACATAAAAATATTAAGTTATCATGGTTTGGAAGAATTGCATTAGTAAAAATGAAAATATTACCTAAGATTAATTTTTTATTTAGGATGCTACCAATAAAAATATCAGAAATAGAATTGAAAAATTGGCAATTATTAGTGAATAACTTTTGTAATGGGAATAAGAAAATGAGGATTAACAAGAAATTTTGGTACAAACCCCCAAAAGAAGGTGGATTGTGCCTTCCAAACTTAAAATGGTGTTATACTGCAAATTGAGATATAGTATAGATGGAGTCTTGGGAAAAGGGGATTTAGAATGGTTAGAGATGGAAACAGCACAAATTGAGAGGCAATTATAGAATATCTTTTTTTGGAACTTTGGCAAGAGAGAAATAAAAAAAAATAGAAAACCCCTTTTTGAAGGAAATGTTAGAAATTTGGAAGAAAAATAAGGAAAAAATAATGCCAGCAATTTCACGATTAACCCTAGTGGTGATGATGGAAAAATTTCCAAAGAATTTGAGAGATGAATTAGAGAAGGAATTAAAGAAGCAGAGAATATATAAGTTAAAAGATTGGATGAATATAATGTTGAATAAAGAGAAAATAAAAGGGAGATTGCAGGGTACTAAGATATCGTGGTTTGATTATATTCAGTTAGGACAAGGAATTGGAAAAGTAATAATAAAGATTTTAGAGAATACACTAGATTTGAACAAATGGTTAAGCAAAGAGATGGTATGGAGGAAAATGAAATACTGAAGGGTACCACAAGTGAAATATATAAAATATTGTCAATATATGAAGGTGAAGATGAATATCTCAGAAAAATATGAAAGGAAGAACTACCACAAAAAATAGATATTCAAGAATGGGGAAAGATTTGAAATCAGCACCATTTAAAAATGTATCTGTAAGAATAAAAGAGAACTATTATAAATTGGTCTGGAGATGGTACCTAACACCAGTAACGTTAAATCATATAGATAAGAAATACTCAAGGTTATATTGGAGGGGCTACCAAGAGATTGGCACATATGTTCATATGTGGTGGAATTGTGAAGGTGTACAGAAATTTTAGCAAATTATGTTTAATGAGATAAAAGAGATAACAGGAATTGACTTACAGATATGTCTGAGTATAGCATTATTATCTATATTTGATAAAGCTAATTGTACCCAGGCAATGAAGGATTTAATTACAAATTTATTAACTGCAGCAAGGTTAATTATATCAGGAAAATGGAAATTCAAGAAGATTTTCAAATAAAGGATTGGTATAAAGAAGTGTGGAAAATAGTGATTAATGATCAGCTAACATGTCGAATTAAAGTCAAAAAAGGAATAATGAAAGGGAATGATTTTGAAGCAATATGGAAGATATTTGTGGAAAAGGTCCTAATAAAAGAGGGAAGTGTCACACCTCTACAAGAAGAATTACAATTTTGGAAAGTGGAGTAAATTGAAAGATAATTGGCTCTGGGGATGGGCTCACACTTAGGCCATTTCTGCACTAGCCTGTTATAGCATGACGATTCCACTTTCAACATCCTCTGGAATCCTGGGGTTTGCAGTTTCAGGAGGGGCCTGCCGGCCCCTCCCGAAACTGCAAACCCCAGGATTCCAGAGGATGTTGAAAGTGGAATCGTTGCACTAGAACAGGCTCGTGCGGAAATGGCCTTAGTGTTAGGGGTTACATTTAAGGTTACATTTAAGGCTACATTTAAGGTTAGGGTTAGTATTAACATGTTTAGTAATAGGATCTTATTCAATAGCAGCAAAAGGTTAAATATAGTTGAAAAAGATAGATTTAAGAATGTAACAAAAATATATAAGCAATATGATATATAACATGTGGAATAAGTATATGATGATAAAGGATCTGGAAAGAAATAATAATGCAAGCTTTTTTCATTGTAATTTTTTTCTTTTTCACTTTTATGTTAATCACATGGTGTTTTGTTTTGTTCCTTTTCCTTTATAATTAATAAAAATTTAAAAAATAAAAAAATTATAGAAATGAAACTCCTCTACAAGTCACCGGTTTATATACAATAAATCAGCTAGTGATGGAGAAAATTCCTAAATATATTTTCTGCATGGCCAAATGTTCTCTTTCCTTTGTGGACAGGAATGGCCTCTTTCTCTGTGTAATGATTACTGCTTCCCAGGTTATAGTAAGAGAAAGAAAGAAGGGGAGCCCTCTTGCTGCTATGATTGTATTCCGTGTCCAGAAGGGAAGATTTCAAATCAGAGAGGTAAGAGCTATAGTATTATACTCCTTGGCTTGAATCTTGATCATGCACTAGAGAGGCAGAAGGAGTTGTGATATGAAGAAAAGGAATTCAGCTGCAGAAACCAGGAAAGAAGTAATACATTGGAGAAACAGGGTGTGCAGAGCCTACTGGTTATATCTGCCTCCTCACACCATTGCTATGCAGCCCAGAAAAAAAATTCTAGTGCTCATGCATGGTACCAACAAGATTAATGCCCAGATTAATAAATTCCTTTAGGGGGACCAAAGGATGACCGGGGGGGGGCATGTCATTCCTTGTACTCCTGGTTATAAAAAATAAAATGTACTGTTATCACCCCCTCACACCACTCCCAAACATACATCCTTACGCAGTACAATTGAATCTCACCAATTGATTGACTGGTAAGAAAGGGTGGGAATATGACATCATTATCATTATCATAAATATTAATTAAATTTCAACTAATTTAGTCACATGATGCTCTAGGACAGAGTAGGACAACTGTTGGGGGGACTGCATTCACTTTCCCAGGGGAAGTTGGAGGGCTGCAGACCCATCAAATGCATTCCCCACAAGTGCTCTCAGTCACCAGATCACCAAATCATGAGGAAAATTAAATTGGGGTAGGGTTGCTGTGCAGAACACTAAGCTAAAATTTCTTTAATGATCTGGGATTCTTCCAGATGATTTCCAAGTATCTTTTGATATCTGAAAACTGGAAAATATTAGTATCTCTGACTTTGAACGCCCAGCCTTCATTCATGGCATTTGAATAGTTTTTTAAAACTAACATTACAGTAGTCATGAACCATACTATATCAATGTTTTCTTTTCCCCAGACATGGATGACTGCTTTCAATGTCCGGAAGATTGTTATTCAAACAAGATTAGGGATTTCTGCATTCCCAAATATCTAACCTTCCTCAGTTTCAAAGACTCACTGGGAACAAGTTTGGCCATCTTTGCTCTTTTCCTTTTTTGTCTTACTGCTCTGGTGCTTGGAATCTTCATTACACACCGGGACACTCCCATTGTCAGAGCTAATAATAGGAACCTCACCTACACTCTCCTCCTTTCCCTCCTGCTCTCCTTTCTTTGTGCTTTGCTCTTCATTGGTAAGCCTCAGAAGGTGACCTGCCTCTTTCGTCAGACAGCTTTTGGCATCATCTTCTCTGTGGCTGTCTCTTCTGTGCTGGCAAAAACCACCATTGTCATTCTTGCTTTCCTAGCCACCAAACCTGAGTCCAGTTTGAGGAAATGGATGGGGAAAAGATTGGCCACCTCGATTGTTCTTTCTTGTGTGTTTATTCAAGCTATATTTTGTACAGTGTGGCTGACAATCTCTCCCCCATTTCCAGATTATGATGTGAACTCAATGGCTGAAGAAATAATTCTGGAATGTAATGAAGGGTCAGTCATCATGTTTTACTGTGTTCTGGGCTTTATGGGCTTCCTGTCTATTTGCAGTTTCACTGTGGCTTTCTTTGCTAGGAAGTTACCTGACAGTTTCAATGAAGCCAAGTTTATCACCTTCAGCATGTTGGTCTTCTGCAGTGTATGGTTATCCTCTGTTCCAACATATTTGAGCACCAAGGGAAAATACATGGTAGCTGTGGAGATCTTCTCAATCTTGTCTTCTGGTGCTGGGTTACTGAGTTTTATATTTTTCCCCAAATGCTATATCATTGTTCTGAGGCCTGAGATGAATAGGAAGGAACAACTAATGAAAAGAAAACATTAAAGAAAGTTTCCCTTTGTTCATTTGTCATCCATTGTCTTTTCATTGAGATTTGGTTCGTGAGGTGGATAAGGCTGTCCTGGTGACACATTTTATTCTGGTACAGAAGACTGATATGTGTTTAAGCCTCATAATTTCATCAGTAGGATGAGTATCAACTGTAGTTTGGATTCAAGAATCTGAATATGTTAGGCCAGTATTCTAACTTGGAATGGGATGCTATATATAACTATAGGTTTAGAATGATGCCAACTTATAGCATGTACTGCTATCTGAAACAAAACATGCTAATTCCTTTTTATGCTCAGCCTTACACTCTCGGGTTGGTTGGTTGGTTTGTTGTTTTGTGCTTTTGTCATGGTATGGGTTATTACAAGATTATACTTCCCTAGACAAAAAAAAGAGCTTGTCTATTCATCATGGCCACAAAAGATGAGAAATGGCTTCCCTGGTATACCTCTACCATCCAGATGCCAGGCATAAGATATACTGTACAGAAGCAAGCATTTTTCTCCTCAGATGGTGACAGAGAAGATTATCCATCTGTCCTCATCCAGTCACTGCTGCAATGTAAATACCTTTTTGCACTTCAGGACTCCTTTTTGAGAAATCTGTTTACTTTATCTGCATGTACAAAGATACCATACTTTTCCCAAAAAGACCTCAGGTGGAATTCAATATTCTAGTAACCGGTTCACAACCTGGAACTGTAAGACCCTGCTTTGGGGGTCCCCGATATCATTATGGTTTGGATGGGCAAAACCATACTGAATTGGCACTATTTTGGATTGGCAACACATGTTCAGTTGGCTCTAATATCAAATTCAAACCTGAGAGGTGACAGAGAGGTCAAACCAAGTGAGGGAAGTGATCTGACTGTAAACTTTAGAAAGACTGGTCAGGTACAAATGGGCCATTTGTCAGGCAAATAAACGCCATGCCTGTGGATAATAGGCTTAAGCTGAAGCTGGAGTTTTCCCAAGGAATGCAACCATGACAAGAGATCAGCACAGTAGAGTGTCTTCTATAAAGAGTGTCCAGTATTGCAGCTGCAGGCACTTGCCTCCAGGAGAACACCTGTTGAGGGTCTCCTAAAGCCTCCCTTTGCATAAATGGATTGTTGTATGTTGCAACCACAACCCAAAGCAAAAGGCACTGAGGAGGAAATTAATAGAGTTACCGCTTACTTCTGAGTAGACATAAATAAGTTGGATTTTTCTACTATACTGCTTCTCCTACTTTCATGTGGGCAAGCATTCAGAGGTTCTTATGAGGGGGTTCATGAACATGGAAAGGGATGCTCGCAGAACTTTCTGCTGCCTTTGAGGCTTCAGACATATAACTGTGGTTTTGCCTCCCTCACACACTCAAATGAACAAATTAGTTAGCCCCTTGTCCTCCTGAAAAGGATGGCCATCTCTTTTTAGTTTTTAGAAAAACTTCTTTAAAATGATTTGTGACCTTTCAATATTGTAGTCGGACATAGGCACCCATAAGTTTTCTTTATGCATGTATCTGTCTTTTTTGGGTCACTGTGGGGGTTGGTACTTCATTTCTCCCTCCATAATGCCCACCCCCACTTACAGAACAGTCTCAGAAGCCTACACACACATTGCCATTCTTACTTGCTTTATGGCAACCATGCAAGATCAAAGGAGCATCTGGCTGTGTCCATATAGACAAAAAAGAAATACTGCAATTATTTTGTGTCTGGCGATGGGGATGTAGCCAGATGCTTCTCTGATCCTGCTTTATCACCACAAAGCATAGAAATGCAGCAGGAGGGAGGTCTCAGAATCTGTATGGTAAATCTGGGGGTGTTACTCTACTATTCTGATAAGTCCAATTGGCAAAATATATATAAATTGGCAGGTATGTTTTATTGGCATAGAAATCATGCAACGATAACTGCATAAGGCCATGTGGAAGAGGAACTGACTGGAAAAACAGGTCAGAGATGATCCCCCAGCATGGCTGAGTTCAACTTAATGGCTCTTGCAAGGAGAACAAAAGGCATCTCCAGAGAAGAGTAAAAACCCCTGTGGTTTGCATATCCTATGGAAAACCAAGCCATAAAAACTGGCTACCAACTTACTAAGGCCCTTTCCACACAGGGGTAATAAAATGGTGTAGCACAACCTCTGACAGAGATCATCTACACCGTAAAGTGGATTGGGGCAGACTACTTTAGCGTAGTTCCACACCTCGGAAGTGGTGGCACCGCATGCTTTTTAAAAACCACTTTTCAGGAGGTTTTTAAAAAGCACGGGGCATGCAGCCGCATGCAGTCCCGTCACAGCACCCGGTGTAGATTTGCAGGCGCACGCAAGTGCATGCCTGCAGATCTGCCAAGGGCGGGCTTTCCAGCTGGCGAGCTTCTCCGGTTGGTGGAGAGCCTCCACCAGCCGTAAGCCGCCATTTTGGACACTGCAGGACGCCAAGGAGTGTGGAGCAACGAACTCGCACTGCTCCACATGGCGGCGGACTTACCCGGTTTCAGGTAAGCTCCATTTCAGCACGTTTTTACCCCGTTTCTTCCTCCACGTGTGAAAAGGGCCTTAAAGTGACACACAGTTGTTGGAATATTCAAAGAAAGAGTTTTTGGTTGATTGATAACTCTGGTTCAGGAAAACAGGAAGATTTCAAACAAGTCCATAATTGCACCATCCTCACACCTATGATCTTTTTCTTGATCTCTAATCACACTGCCATCAAAATCTTTAGCCATCCACATGTTAAAAATCATCATCTGTTTCCTTCAGGCTTTAACAACCATTAAGCAAGCCATTCTGTCTCTTTTGTTCACTCTGGAAAAGTCACTCCTCCAGGGCACATTTTGGGGCATAAAGGGACCTCAATTTTGGGTTCTTGACACAGCACTTCAGTTTCAGGGGACTTCTTGCTGATTTGCTTGGGCATCAGGCCAAGCTACGTCACCATTTCTCTACTTCTCCTTGGATGGTAAATATCCCCCAAAATCCATTTTTTCCCTATTCCCTCTATCAATTTTCCTCCCTTTCTTTCAAGTTAGCCTTGTGTGATTGTTTGTGTGTGTCTTTGTGCATGCATGTATACTTTCTCCAATAAAACACATTTAAAATTGTGCTACAAGTTTTCTGACTGGTCTCTTTAGCAGTTCCTCATAATCATAGGTGAAGAGATCCTAAAAGTTACCCCCCCCCTTGCAGAGTTCTTAATTTGAGTTAATTATTTCCCCATTTTTACATTTAATGGTGGGTTCTGATATAGGACCTCGCAGGGTCTCTTGGTCTTGGGGTAACAGGGGTGGTAGTAGATGACTCAGCCTAGTATACATCCACATGGAGACCAGCTGCACTATGCTGAGCCATACAGGATTGCAGCTTATATATGTTTAAGTACAATCTCTATGCGAGTCAGCATATGGTAGTGGTTTGAGCACTGGGTTATGATTATAGAGACTAAGGTTCAAATCTCCATTTGACCATGGAAATCCACTGGGTGACCTTAGGCAAGTCACACAGTCTCAGCAAAAGTAAAGGGACAGAAAATAGGCTCAGAATCCTGAATTCAGCAACCTGTGCACAGGGACAAGGAGAGCTGCTGCTCAAATTTTTAAAACTATCAGGAGTGCAAGACTTGCATGCCTCTTGGTCATTTGCAGGCTTCAGTATAGATAAAGACTGCACAGTTTGTGCCTTCTGTAAAGTGCTCAGCCTAGTTTACAATGCTGCAAGGGTTGTCTCCTATTCATGATCCAATACGGGGGAGGTACTTTAATGGGAGTCCATTACTTGAAACCTTGCCTGTAGGTTTGTCCTAACTTTCCAAGATGCTATGCTCAGTCCTTGCAGCCTATGAAGTACAACCTGTCATCATTTATGTGCAAAATTGTGTTATATCAGAAACCATTCCATCCTCCATCCCCCAAATTCCTGCGGATGGGGGAAGAATCCCTCTAATTCCTTCACCAGAGAGAAAACCAAAGAAGAGTAACACTGAAGAAATCTTCCTTAAAGAAAGATTACAAAAAAATAATGCAAAACGGGAAATCAAATTGTTGGAAATGTGATGAAAAGACGGAGTCTTTTTTCATATGTGGTGGACATGTAAGATAGCAAAAAAAAATTGGAAGGGGGTACACGATGAAATTCAAAGAATTTGTAAGCTGAATTTTGAAATGAAACCAAAGCTTTATCTGTTAAATATGCTAGGGCAACAAAGAGAAATGAGAAGCCATCAGAAGATATTATTATATTTAATAACTGCAGCAAGGTTGACATATGCACAACACTGGAAAGAAAAGAAATATATTGGTATAGAAGAATGGAATTTAAAAGTCCTGGATATGATAGAGATGGAAAAATTGGCATTTTCTTTGAAGAATAAATCTATCCAGAGCTTTGAGAAAGAATGGAAAGGAGTATTGGACTGGGTAAGGATATAAATGTATAAGAAATCAAAGAAGAAATAATGTAATTGTTCTTCTCTCTGTAAGATGGAAATTATGTTTGTATGGACTGGAAATAAGCAATTTCAACTGGAAGATTTAAGCATGGAAGTGGGGGGGGTATTTTTGAAATTAAACTTTTAATAAAAATTACTACAACAAAAAGAAATCTGCCTTAAACAGTCTTTAGTTATGTGCTTGTAACACAATTGATGTTTTTGTTTTTATTTTTACTTTTGCATTTTTAGCTAAAGCTTTATTTTACCATTTGTAACCCATCTTGGGTGGTATGCTGGGAGAAAGGCATGATATTCATTGAATAAATAAATAAAATTCTAGACAGAAAGAAAGAGAGAAAAGGTGATGTTGCTAATGCAAACGACAACTATTTCTGAGGCTCTTTCAGCCTCAGAGCCACCACTGTCTGTGACCACCAATGGGTTACCCATGATTGGTAAGATCAAAATGGTGAAGGCTGATGGAGACAGGCATGTCTCACCGGGACTGACGTGAATGTTCTAAAGGTCCCCTTTAATTCAATCACCTGTTTGTCCAAAAAGAAGGAAAGGGGGATATCTCATATTCCCACATTGAAGTCTTCCAATGTTGAAAATGTGGATAGGTAATCCACCCATCTGTGGAACTGAATCCCACCTTTGCAAGATTAATGAAAATTATTTAGATAGATTTAAAAATGGATTGCATATATGTACAGAGAGTGAAATTAATAATGAATTCCAGCTCTGCTGACTGAATATAATCTCCAGCATGAAAAACATCAGTATTAAAGTAAAAGAGGCAGAATTCTTTGACCTCACACCCTGCTTGTAGGTTTCCTAGTGGAATTTGGTTGCCTACTGCAGGAAACAAGATGGCAAACTATCCAGCAATGTTTTTCTTCATTTTGGAAGCATTAGCCCATTTGTTCCAAACTTGTGCAAAACACTGGACAACCTTTTCAAATTAATGCTTTGAAGTCTAATTTTTTTCCTTGTGGCTTTTTTTCTTCCTAAGGATGCCTTTTCCCAGTGGTGTTTTCTAGACACAAATCATTACAAGCCCATGTGACTCTTTTTAAACTCAGTGCAAGCTGAGGAGACATCTGTAGAGATGTGATAAACATATTTTTTTTCAATGTCCCAGAGCACTCGAGTTTAATTACCAAGCTTACCACGTTTCCATCTACTTCTATTTCCCTAGAGATTTTGGGGGCAGTAGTGAGATAAGAACCTGGGGTTGTTTTCTTACACAGGCAGACAAAGAACCATATCCCCTTAAACTCAAGGGGACATACCTATGAGTGGACTTTTATAGGAGTGCATTATTACAAAAGCTATCAGTATTGCTAATGTCATCCAGGACTGGAGCTGGAGAAAACCGTAGCTCCATTGTTCTGACTGTACAGATACTTCATAGTGTTCAGAAACGATTGCAAACCAGCAAGCCAGCAGCAATATCAAATAGGCCATACTGCTGCAGAAGGCCTGGATAACAATGTGGGAGGTACTAAACAACTGTCCAAGTAGGACCACTATATTCAAAGTTGTGCTGTTCCTTGAACTGGTGTTCATTCTGCTGCTGTTACTTCTGTTTCAAGTAGCTTGCATAATTTCTGTCCATTCATGTGGCACTGGCCACTCACTTTTAATTCATCACAAATATCACAAGTCAGGAGACTTGCTCATTGCTGCCATTCTGTCCCAGATTTATATGTTTTCCGATGATATATCTTTCATACAACAACCCTCTGAGGAAGCAAAGGGAGATCCAACGTATGAATTTGATTTTTTTTCAACTTATTTTATGCATCTCTTTTCAACTTATTTTATGCATTTTGATTCACCCCTATAATATCTTCAGATATTATATAGATTTCAGGGAGCTTAGAAATCTGTTTAAAAGTCCATAGTTATATTTTAAAACCAGTTTTAATTAATGATGGGAAAAATACTAGAAAAGATACCCCCAAAAATGGTACAAGAATAGGTTTGTTTGTCATTTGGGACTTGTTCTATGTAAAATTCCTATAGAATTGTATTGTGCAGAAAAAATGTATTTTCTGTGTAGGAAACAGAACTTTCTGTACATAAAAGAAAAAATGCAGTTTTATATGCAAAAAATAACACATGAAAATTTTGCATAGAGTAAGTCCTTAACTCAGAAAGTCTTGCAAAAATTTTAAGGTACCTTCTTCCAGAGGAGAAAAATTTGCTCTGATTACTTTTTGCTTCTTTCAGAAGAAAATTGGAAAAGAATATTTTTTTTAATATTGAACATATGTATGCATACATATATTCTGATTCACACCTTCTGAATTAGTACTTGTGTTGGCCTATATATTTGAAGAAGACTCAAGCCCATTTTTGATCATCACACTTTCTTAGTCAGATACTCTTCAATAGCTTTCAGTGCAATGTAGGCAGAACATGAATATTAACCTGAAATGCTATATTCTAAAGCAGATGAACTGTAATTCTTATTTCAGGGTGTTTACTCACAATTACCAGCACATCCTGGCCTTGATATTTGCCATAAAGGAGATCAATGAAAACCCCCTGATCTTACCCAACATCACCCTGGGCTTCTTTATTTCTAACAGCAATTTTTTAGCCAGGTTTACATATCTTGCATCAATGGAACTTCTTTCTACCTGGGGCAAATTTGTCCCTAATTACAAATGTGACACCAGCAACCACCCAGCAGCAGTCATTGGAGGACCAAATTCTGATGTCTGTCTTTTCATGGCAGATATCCTGTGCACCTATAAGTTTCCACAAGTAAGAGCTACACATAGAAAACAAGAGCTTAAACAAAAGAACTTCAAGGAGAATTCAATTGCTATACCCATGAATCTGCTCTTTGTGAGCTTTTTCCTCATTAAGAGGTTTAGAGAATTAATCTTGTACATATTTTTCCACTCTTTTGAGCAGTCTAAAAATATTATCTCAATATGAATTTAAACATTCACATGTCTTTCCTTCATTCATTCTTACTTTCTCTGGGTAACATTTCTGATCTGAACAAAATAAGGTTTTCTGGCATGAACAGAATAGGGGCAAGTTTGCACCAATATGATTAATGCTGGGACATGCCAGTGGTGGTGGTTCCATGTCAGTGAGGAAGTTAATCTGATCTAGTTTTAATCTGGAAAATATTAAAACCTGGAGTGAATTCAATGCCCCACTGACATGGAAGCATCCAGACACCATGGGCTCCTGTCTCACAGTGTCATCTTGGGGTGCATTTTTACATTTGGGTCACCTGTATCATTTGGGTCTCTCAGCCCTGCTAATCTACAAATCAGAAAGATAGAAGGCATACAGCTTGAAAACTTGGATAGCAGAGAGAATATTGGTGTGTCCTTCCAGTAGCCAATGTGATTGGAGAATAATAATGAGTTCTCAATGTTTCGTTGTTTCACCTTATCCTCCTTCAGACATAAAGTTCTCCTCTCCTTTCTGTTGATCTACTATTTATTTGGGTCCAGGTGTCAGGATAGAGAAGCCACACAATACTATACTTCCACCTTATCTAGACTATGTCTCTGTGTCTTAGCCCACTTCCAATTCATCGTACTAGCCAGATAATGGCTGAAGATCTGTATGGCATCCTTGACAGGAATTACAAGCAAAACAAAGGGTTGGATATTACCTCTCGGTTGATGGATTCCACCACTAAAAATCTGGATTAGCTCTTCCACCAGTTTCATGAAGATTTTATTTTATGTTTTATGAGAAGTTGACCAAAACCCAAATCTAAACATGGGATGAGACAGAAATTTATGGGACCTCACAGCTCAGGTTCTACAAGATCCCATAAAGATGCATCAAATCCCAAACTCTTACAAGGCTCCTTACAGAATGTAGTGGAACTTGAGCAGTGGAGTTCTATAAAGATCTGTCTTGTCCCATATATATATATATTTAATATTGGTATGAAACCATTAGATAACATCACTGGGGGATAAAAGGAACAGGTGTATCAAGAAGTTCTTCTCCCTCATCTTTATCTTCTCTTCTACAATAAATCAAGGGCAGGTGTAGAGATGCTGATTCAATTTCTGGATGAAGCCCAACAAGATGGAAATCTTTTGAGTGTTCAGGGATTCCTTTCGTGTGGCCTGTCCTAAACAGACTTATTCACTCACTCTCGACTTCTCATTCCCTGGAGTTATTTACTCCCTTTGAAGGGATGGTTGCATAGCATGTGATTCTGCCACTGTCATCTAAGGCTCAGTCAGACCCACTACTTTTTAATACTTTTGGAGAGTTTACCAGTTACGATCATTCATGAGAAGGACGGCCTGGGCACAGTATTTGCCTTGCAACCATTTATCTAACAAAGAATGTGAAAACCAGATTTGGAACTTGAGATGATCTGGTGGACCTCCCGTCACTATTTAAAGTTGCTGCATCTTAAAAAGTCCTATCAAGTCCAATAACAATTCTTTCAGCCCCTGAGGATGAAAATATTGCAGTTGTTTAGAGAGATTTTTTTTCCTCCTTGGGACGATTTGCATTGGATTATTTCCTTTGCTCCATTGTTTTTTCTTGTTATTTGTTGCTTCTGATTACCTTATTGAGTATGTTATTATTTTAATTCTATGCTGGCTAGTTTTGACTCTACTGGTACACTTCACTTTATTCATTCATTAAAATTAAATTAATGAGTTATTTTATTTTTGTAATTTTTTTTTAATCTCCTCATCTTTTACCCTCAAGCTTACATATGGCTTGGCTCCATTGATGGGTAACAAAAATGAAGATGTTTTCTTCCACCGGATGTCCCCAAATGGAACCCATCAATATATGGGGATTCTTCATTTAATGTTGCATTTCCAATGGACTTGGAGTGGAGTGATTTACATAGAGGATAAGATGGGAGAAAAATTTGTACAAAAAGTGCTGCCCATGTTTGTGCAGAGAGGGATCTGCTTTGACTTCACACAAAAATTAACCCAAATAACCTTTTCTAATAAGGTTGAAATAATGACGGATGGGTTATATGAAATATCATACCTTGTCAGGAGAAGTACTGCCAATGCAGTGATCATACATGGAGAAATTCAGACAATGCTAACTTTGAGAATTTTGACAGAAATTCCAGTTTTCCATGATTTACCAAGAATAAATAAAGTCTGGATCATGACAGCCCAAATGGATTTTGTTTCCCATCCCTTTCAAAGAGAGTGGGACTTGAGCTTCATTAATGGTGCTTTATCTATTTCACTTCACCGAAGGAAGGTTTCAGGATTCCATGAATTTCTGCAAAACAGAAAACCAGGCACAGACCAAGATGATGGCTTTATCAGGGACTTCTGGCAACATGCATTTCTGTGTTCATTCTCCAGGTCCCATTTAGAGGAGCGCTCTGAAAATGTCTGCACGGAGGAGGACACCCTGGAGGCTCTTCCTGAGTCTGTTTTTGAAATGAGCATGACCAGCCATAGCTACAGCATCTACAATGCCGTCTATGCTGTTGCACATGCTTTGCATGACATGGATTCAACCGGGTGCAGATACAGAAAAACTGGAAACAGAAAAGGTGTTCAAAAAATGCAGTCATGGCAGGTAATGTTCAGGGCACACTATTACAGAAGAGTTCAGCGTATTTGTATGTGCAATCACTAACCCAGGATGTTTAGGGAGCACTTTTTCTGGACAAGGTAGAGTGCTGGTGTCTAGGCACCAGGAGTGATGCAACCTGATTTTACAGTGGCTTCACTGTTGCTTCTGTTCACATGAAAGCATAATCGAGTTGATTCATTTGATATGTTCTGATTACTCTAGCTTGATGTTATAATTCATCTAGATTTAGTGCGTGTATACAAATTTCAAAAGCCAGCCTGGTGCAGAGGCTTGACCATCGGACTACGACTCTGTAAACCAGGGTTTAATTCCCCATCTGGCTGTGGAAACCCACTGGATGACCTTGGGCATGTCACACACTCTCAGCCCCAGAAAATGCCATGATAGGCTCACCTTAGGGCCACCATAAGTCAGAAACAACTTGAAGGAACACAACAATAGTGTTGTAGGCAGGAAATATAGCCTGCAGCACCTGGTATTCATTGCATTCTTCTATCTAAGTACAAACCAAGGCTGACCTTCCTCAACTATATTTCCTGGCTACATGTAAAATAATATTCAAAGTATAAAGTAGCATTTTTGAGGGAAGATCCTTTCTCCTTAACCTTTTGAGTTTCATCTTCACTAGACTATAAATCTCCAGGCCTACACTTAATTATTGGTATCATTAATAAAAAATATACCTTCTACAAGGTTTGTTAAAAAAGGTCAAATATAGACATCAGCTGTGGAAGATTATTATTCTGAGATGGTTATTTGTACAGTAAACATCCTTTTTATCAGTGTTTCCCCACTCTCAATTTAGCTCCATCACTTCCTAAAAAGGGTTTCATTTAACAACACTGCTGGTGAAAAGATTTCCTTTGACAAAAATGGAGAGTTAGTAGCTGGGTTTGATATCATCAACTGGGTCACGTTCCTCAATGAGTCCTTTCATCGAGTGAAAGTTGGGAGGATAGAACCACAGTTTCTTTCAAATACTGGGTTCACCATTCAGGAAGATGCCATTATATGGCCCAGCAGTTTCAATCAGGTAGGAGGTGAGCAAATTCCGTGGTGTATCAAGGCATTTTACAGTCTCCTAAAATTGGTTCAATGGTGATACACTGAGGCAGCTCTGTCTCTCAGTTCTTACAATTTCATGAGTCCCTCATGGGTCCCATAATTCAACAAGGCCCATAAATTCAAACCCGAAATTTGCACCTGACCCCTCCTCATGAGATTTGTCTTATAAGGCAAATTGACTTTCCTGTTTAATTCAAGCCTGTTCTAGGCAAGAGGTTTCAAAGTGCTGGGACACCAGCTGAGAAGGTCCTCTCTTCTGTTTCCATCAACCAGACTTGTGAAGGTGGTTGGCCTCTCTTGCAGATCTCAGATTCCAGGCAGTCTTGTACAGAAGAGATTGTCTGTCAGATAGTCTAGACTTAAGATGTGTAGGGATTTACAAGACATCACCAGCACTTCAAACTATGCCTAGAAACAGACTACCAGCCTGTTGGAGCATCGGAGCCAACCCAGTTAGTAGCTTCAGCTCTATTATCAGCTGAAATTTCTGAACTCAATGGAAAAGAAACTCCATACAGAATGTGGTATAGCAGTCCAAAGGGGGTGTAACTTCTCCGTCTTATCTGGATTAAATTTCAACTTGTTTGCCCTCATCCAATCCATTCTTGATGCCATTATTGATGCCATATGGTGGTTTAGAACTGAAACAGCTTCCGTGATGTTAAGCAGAAAAGACAAACAGAGCTGAGGGTCATCAAGGTACATTTTCTATGTGTTGAAATATTTTCTTTTCTTTGTGGATAGGCACAACCTCTTTCTCTGTGTAATGACAACTGTTACCCAGGTTCTAGTAGAAGAAAGAAGGAAGGGAAGCCATTTTGCTGCTATGATTGTACTCCATGTCCAGAAGGGAAGATTTCAAACCAGAAGGGTAAGAATGGTCACAGTATACTGCTTATTGTCAATATTTTATTCATCTAACGCCCATGAGTACATTTAGACATTCAGTTTTTTTTAAATTTCATTCAGTGGTTAGACTAGCTGCCACCAACAATCACCATACACCTATATAATAACTCATTTATTGATACTATGTGGATAGTACTTTCCTTGACTGAAATAGGAAAACAAACCCAAGCTATTGAGACAAATCGGACACGTATGAAAAAAGATACAGTAGTGAAAACTCACTGGCTGTGATTTCCAAAGAGATAAGACCAGTAAGCACCATAGTTGTATATGCACATGATGGAATAAGCCATATGATATCACACATATAGAATCATGGGTCAGAGAGTATTATACAATGAAGTATGTGTATGCGTATGTGTGCCACCAGGTAACCTGTTGACCTATGGACACCCCATCCATTTCGTAATGTTATCATAGGCAAGGAATACTCAGAGGCAGTTTTTCATCACCTTCCTCTGCAATAGAACCCACAGCAGCTGGTTTCTTTGGTAGTTTCCCATCCAAGTACTAATCAGGCCTGAGCCCGCTTAGCTTCAAATATCAGATGGGATCTGGTGCCTCCAGGGTATTTAGGCAGAACCACAGTGAATAGTTCAGCAGTTGAACTGCTATACAGCTGGAGCACAATACAAACACTGTAAGCAATGGAAGTTCAGTGGAAGCATAATTGGCATCTAGAAAATAACCTATTTCCTATGTATTTTCGAAGAGATAGCATTGTCCTTTTTCAGACACAGACAGAAAAGATAATAGATGGTGGGCAATGCCTTTCGTTTATTTTGATAAGGTTAAAAAATGTATTTCTCTTATATTTATGGGAGGGCTAATTGTTAGGTTTGTGTTAAATGGAATGCTTACTTAAAGTTTGTCAGAATGGAAATGAAAAATACCATACATGATTTCACTCTTCACTCTCATACCTATTTTGAACTTGAGGAAAAAACAGCTGCATGAATTTTAGAACCCCATATCTCATCTACCCCACCAAGGCCCCTTCTCTTCTTTCCCTTTCTCCATCCTTTACAATCTCCTTAAACTCCCTCTTTCTTTGCCTTGTTGATTTCCTCATGGATCCCAAGCAAAGTTTGGAGAGTAAGAGGTTTAACACTGATGTTCCTGGGGTAGAAGAGAAACATCTGTTTAACATTGAATGTAGAACACAGGAAGACCACCTGGATGCAAAGACAGACACATTTTTAAGCTATTTGATTCTTATTGCTTTTTGTATTTATTAAACTACTTTATGGTGCAATTAGTTATTCACCTTCCATGCATGCATGTTTTCTTAACTGGATCTACAGTACTTTTAATACCCTAGATCAAGTGGGCTATAATTGCAATTGCCACTGTACTGAGATCCTCCTTAGGATGCTTTACTATGGGGAAAAACTCTTATTTACTTATTCTTATGCTTTACTATGGGGGAAAACTCTTTATTTACTTATTATTTACCTTAACTTCCCCCATTTCCTCCAATAAGCCCAAGCTGGCAGGGATGGCTGTCTTTCAACTCCTTCCTCCTCAAAAACCACTTTGTGAGGTATGTAGGTCAGACTGAGAGATAGCAAGTGGTCTGAGGTAACCCCATGGGTTTTGTGGCTCTTTGGAGACTTGAACCTAGATCTCCCAACTCCCTATCCAGCACTGTAACCACATTTTTACTTTAGATCAGACAATCATATTTCTCAAAACCAAATTCCTAGTTACCTGGTTAAATAAATCAGGTCTCAGGCGCTTCTTCCTCTCTCACTGAAATTTGACAGGATAAATATCAACATACTTTTACAGTTTCATACAAAGAATAACTGAATATTCATTACAAATGTAATAAACTGAAAAGATTCTTGCATAGGTAGGACTGGGTTTTCTTGTCTCAGGATATCTGCATAGACGTCTTCCTGAGACTATGACCTAAATCCAATTGTTATTTCACCTAGAGCAGACTTATTGAATTATGTGAACTTACTCACCTGATAATATACCATTCAGAAATGGATGCAATGTGTCTACTCCAGTTTGGTTTAGGAATTGCAGTTAGGCCAAGTAATATTTAGTGAAATAGAAGAGAATATTGATTTATGTTCTCAAGGGTTTTTTTTTTCTTTTTCTTTATCTGTGTACTTTCTTTTGTTTCCCCTTCCTCTTCCCACTTCCTTCCTACTTTCTTTCCTTCCCATTTCTTTCTTTCACTTTGCTTCACAGGCTGTGTGTTTTCTTTAACTTTCTGGAGTCCTTCACACACCACAGAAAAAAAATCCATTTTTTTTCCAATGGTAAAAAGAGGGATGAATAGAAAGTACTTAGATATTATTCAAATTAAGGAAAGAAATACAAATGAATAAATACTGAGATACCTCCTTAAGACACCAAATACATTGTGAGCTCTTCTGCCATTCTTTCACAATGAAACACCCCTTCAGGTAGTGGCTCAGTGGGGAGCTGTTCTCTCACTTCTCCCCCTTTTCCAACCCAGAACAACAGGAACTTAGAGTTGGAGGCATTCATGGACTGGATGAGTAGAAAATTTGGACCCAGAGTACCTCATCCTGCCCTGAAGGAATGGACTGGGATTCCTTTGTTGACTTGTGTTTCCCCTGGACCATTTTCTTGAATGTCTTCTAAACTCCTTTAGACCAGTGGCTTAATTGGGAGCCACACTCTCATTCTCCACTTTTCTCCAAGGGGACAGGAATGTTGGCATTTCTCTCTACATGGTTTTACTGGGAGCATTCATGAGTGGGATGAGTTGACCTGGACAGCTAAATTTGGGGTGTGGATCAGAGGCTTGCATTCCTGCCTCCCATGATGGGCTCAGATTCAAGTCTTTCAAACTGTGTTCTAATTGCATTGATTGGCTTTAATAAGGCTGCCATATGTATCAATCTGTTCCTTTCCCCAGACATGGATGACTGCTTTCAATGTCAAGAAGATCATTATGCAAACAAGAATAGGGATTTCTGCATTTCCAAACATGTAACTTTCCTTACATTTGAAGAAGATCTCGGGATAAGTTTGGGCATCTCTACCCTTTTTCTTATTTGTGTTACTGCTCTAGTGCTTGGGATCTTCATTAAACACTGGGACACTCCCATTGTCAAAGCCAATAATCGGAACCTCACCTGCACTCTCCTCCTTTCCCTCCTGCTCTCCTTTCTTTCTGCTTTGCTCTTCATTGGTAAGCCTCAGAAGATGACCTGCCTCTTTCGTCAGACAGCTTTTGGCATCATCTTCTCCGTGGCTGTTTCTTCTATTCTGGCAAAAACCACCATTGTCATTCTTGCTTTCCTAGCCACCAAGCCTGAGTCCAGGTTGAAGAAATGGGTGGGGAAAAGATTGGCCAACTCCATTGTTCTTCCCTGCTTCTTTATTCAAGTCCTAATTTGTACCGTGTGGCTAACAACTTCTCCCCCATTTCCAGATCTTGATATGAACTCAATGGCTGAAGAAATCATTCTGGAATGTAATGAAGGATCAGTCGTCATGTTTTACTGTGTCCTGGGTTTTATGGGCTTTCTGTCTATTTGCAGTTTCACTGTGGCTTTCTTTGCCAGGAAGTTACCTGATAGCTTTAATGAAGCCAAGTTTATCACCTTCAGCATGTTGGTCTTCTGCACTGTATGGCTGTCCTTTGTTCCAACATATTTGAGCACCAAAGGAAAATACATGGTAGCTGTGGAGATCTTCTCAATCTTGGCTTCCAGTGCTGGGCTGCTGAGTTTTATATTTTTTCCCAAATGCTATATCATTGTTCTGAGGCCTGAGATGAATAGGAAGGAACAACTAATGAAAAGAAAATATTAAAGAAAGTTTCTGATTGATCAGTTGTCACCCTTGTCTTTTCTTTGGGATTTTGTTCCTGAGGTGGATAAGGCTGTCCTCGTGACACATTTTATTCTGGCATAGAAGACTGATATGTGTTTAAGCTTCAAAATTTCAATAGGATGAGTATCAGTTGTTGTTTGTATTCAAAAATCACAATATGCTATGCTGGTATTATAACTCAGAATGGAATTTAATAGATTTAGAATGATGCCAACTTACAGCATATACTGCTATCTGAAACAAAATGTGCAAATTCCTTGTCATTCTTAATATGAAACTCTGAAGTTTATCATGGTATGGATCATTAGAAGACTATACATCCCTAGACGATAGAAGGGTTTTCTATTCACCACAGCCACAGACTATGAGAAAACCCATTCCCAGGAACACCTGTACCATCCAGACACCAGGCATTAGGTATACTGTACTGGACTGAGCATTTCTGTACTTAGATGGTGAAATGGAAGATTGTCTACCTTTCCTCATGCTGCCACTGCTGCAATGTAAACACCCTTTGCACTTCAGGGGTCCTTTTGCAGAAAACTTGTTGTCTGTGTGCGTGCGTGCATGTGTGTGTATGTGTGTGCGCGCATGCAAATATATCCTACTTTTCCCCAAAACCCTCAGATGAAATTCATTAATGCATATTCATAACCTAGAACTACTCATCCATAACTGATTCATATTCATGAAGCTTACGTATTCATGATTGTGGCACTGTTGCCAAATCAGAAAAAGTCCCACAATCCTCTTTGCCAGACATTAGCCACTGCAAGCAATGGAGGCAAGTTTGCTTGTCAATTGAGGTACAGCAGACTGATGTTTCTACCCACTCCCACTGCTAAAAATTGCTGGTGCAACAATCAGAAGCAGGATCCCTATCTAAAATCCTCATCACATTAGAGATTTCCTGGACTACCCACTCATTTGTACTGTAGGTCACCAGTTGGACAGGTTTGCATGACTTGGAATCCATGCCTTTCCAGAGGACCTTCATGTTTCTAATGGCACCTGCTTCCCAGAGGAGATCTGCCACCTTCTAAATTTGGTCTGACAGGTAGCTCCATGGGAGTATGTCTACGTCTATGGGGCCCAGAGCCATTTTCATTTGGGAGTTCAAGCTTCCCTACAGGAGCACCTTGAAACCCTCAGTGTCACAATCATAAGAGACCAAGTCCAAGGAGTACTGAACCTTCCAAGCCAGGATAGCTAGCAGCATTTTCCTGGCTGTGTAAGCCTCCAGATTCCCTCCCGGAGCCTAGTGCTCCATCACATACAGTGAGTCAGCCATCAGCCCTGGCCATAAGATCTGGAAATGCCCTCTCATCCAGAGATACTTTTCCAACATAACCAAATTGTGGGTGGCTACTGCCAATGCCAGAGCTGGCAGATCTCCTGGGGAAATGCAGAGCCTAACTAGCTATGTGTGGTCTTGGCCAATTGCTGAGGGATATGTGTGGGCAACAGCACTGAGCCATACAATCCCTGAGTCCTTTTTTAAGGGGCCTAACTGCTCAGAAATGTCTTTGACCTCTGTAGCAGTCCACAGGACCCTCCTCTCAACCTCTTTGATCTCTGCAACTGTACAGGCTGAGTTGCCTTTTTGGGTGGTCATTGATTTGGTCTTGACTGTGTGGAGTGGAACTGTTTCTTCCCAGTTGGGGTTGTAGTGCACATGGGGGATTTCATCCTCCAGTAGGGACTCATCTGGAGTATACACCGTGAATGAGGTAAGGGTCTTAGGACAGACCCTGGCAATGATCAGTGGTCAGTCTCTGGCTCACTTTTGCAATTTTTCTATGCCAAGCTGTTACCCTGCTTGCTGGGGGTCTCTTAGGGGGATTCCTAGCACCTGTCAAAATTATCACTTGTGGGGAAAATTAGCTATGAACACTACTATAGCAATGCAAAGAGGGCAGGGTAATTAGGAATCTTGAGACTAGCTCTACAGAGTTGGATCACAGAGAATCAGGCTAACTGTTCAAATTTAAGTATTTTATTGAAATAGATGTTAAAATCCATACAATCACTCAGCTGCACTCACTCCCACAAGCATACAAGACTATACAAATTAGACAGAGGTGAAAATTAGGATAAAGAGGGACATGAGGGTTTTGGGGCTATATTGTACCAATCCAGAAGTCTTTGGCTGGGAAAAGACAAGTGAAAAGCCCAACTCAGCCTCCG
Organism: Ctenosaura bakeri; assembly: GCA_948474755.1. Lineage (NCBI taxonomy): Eukaryota > Metazoa > Chordata > Lepidosauria > Squamata > Iguanidae > Ctenosaura > Ctenosaura bakeri. The sequence continues at coordinate 222,245 of CAOLHI010001609.1, forward strand.
GGGGCAGAGCTGAGGGAAACTTTTCCACTGGCAGAAGCATTGTTTGCAAGCCTGGGAGAACTCCAAAAAGGGATCCTAGTTATAGTGTTGAACAGAGCTAAAACATGTCCTGGAGGTCAGGTGGCTGCATTTTTATGAAGATGGATCTCAGCTTTGTAGTTCAAAGAAAATACAGCCAGGCATCCTGCTAGATGACTTTCTCATCCAGGGACACATGCCTCCAAAGTGTAACATTCCTGGCTGTTTGAAATGTCAATTTGATCCCAGAGACCTCTTGTTTCCTGTTGGCGCTGTTATTGCTGAAAATCCATTCAAATGGTTTGTGAGAACTATTTTGAGATTCACCTCGGATGTGTGACAGGAAACAGGGCTACCCTTTGATATGTATCCATAGCTCTACTGCCTAAGTGTCCTTCCAGTAGATCTCTATGGCTCACTATGTTTGATATAAAACAATTATGGTCCTTACGACATAGCATGTAAGTGGGTAACAAAGCCTTGTGGCTCACATTCTCATTCTGCACCTTTACCTGACTGGACAGATACTGAGCGGCATGCTGTGCCATAGCATACTTGTCCTCAAGGGTGGTCAGCCTATCCTGAAGTGCCTGAATTTGAATAGACGCGCCTTGGAGTGGACTGGGTTTGGACTACTTACCATAGATACGCACCTCAGTCTGATCCGGAACAACCTCAAGTGGTCCTCCAGCATGCTTTTAAAAAACCAGATTTTTCCGGTCTTTCAAAAGCACGGAGCACGCCACTGTGAGCCTCCTCTCATGTGCAGATTTGCAGGCTCACACCAATGCGATCCTGCGATCTGCCAAGAGCAGGCTTTAGGCTGGCGAGCTTCACTGCTTGGTCGAGACCCACAACCAGCCAGAAGCTGCCATTTTGAACGCCCGTGCAGTGCAGATTGATGACCACGCACTGCTCCTCCTCACCCCGGACCAGACTGGACCACCAGAAGATCTGGTAAGTAGCGGCGGGGGCGATTCCCTAGTCCAGTGCAGAAATGGCCTAAGTCTGCTTTATGCATGATATCTTCAGTGTACAAGTTAAATAGATAGGATGATAGAAGGAGGAGGAGAAAGCCAAATAAAAGGAAATAAAGGAAGTGCAATTAAAGGAAAAGCAAACTTTTGTAAGCCATCCTGGGTTGTATGATGTGAGAAAGGCATGATATTAATTGAATAAATAAATGAATACAAATCTGCACAGAAAGAAAGAATGAAGAGGGAGTATGGCTAAGAGAATTCACAACTCTTTCTGAGACTCTATGAGCCTTGTAGCTACCATTGTCTGTCACCACTGATGGGTTACCCATAGCTGGTAAGATCAAAATGGCAGAGGCCAATGAGTACAGGTATGTCTCACTGGGACTGAAGTGAGCATTCAAAATGTCCCGCTTGAACTCAATCACCTGTCCTCCAAAAATAAGGACACAGGGGGCATTTCCCATTCCCACATCAAAGTCTTCTAATGTTGAAGATGTGGACTGGAAATCCACACATGTGTGAAACTGAATCACAGCCTTGTCAGATGAACGTAAACCATTTAGATAGATTTAAAAATGGATTACATACATTTACAGGGAGTGAAATTCATAATGAATTCCAGCTCTGCTGACTGTACATAATCTCCAGGACATAGCATGAATAAAAGTAGTATGAATGTATAAGAGGCAGAATCATTTGACCTCATATCCTGCTTGCAGGTTTCCCAGTGGAATTTGGTTGACTACTGCAGCAAACAAGATAGTGAACTATCCAGCTCTTCGATCTGATCCTGCAATGTTCTTCTTAATTCTGGAAACATTAGCTCATTTGTTCCAAACTTGTGTAAAACACTGAGCAACCTTTTCAAATTAATGCTTTGAAGTCTAATTTTTTTTCCTTGTGGCTTTTTTCCTTCCTAAGGATGCCTTTTCCTAGTGGTGTTTTCTAGACACAAATCATTGCAAGCCCACGTGACTCTTTTTAAACTCAGTGTGAGCTGAGAAGACATCTGTAGAGATGTGATAAACATATTTTTTTTCAATGTCCCAGAGCATTCCAGTTTAATCACCAAGCTTACTATGTTTGCATCTACTTCTTCTATTTCCCTAGAGATTCCAGGGGGCAATAGTGTGATAAGAGCCTGGGGTTGTTTCTCATACAGATATACACGCAACCACATCCCTCTAAGCTCAGGTGGATTTATCTATGAGTAGGCATGTATAAGAACGTGTTATTACAAAGGCTAACAATATTGCTAATGTCATCCAGAGCTGGAGTTGGAGAAAAGGATAGCTCCGTTGCTTTGACTGCATAGATACTTCACACTGTACAGAACTGATTTCTAACCAGCAAGCCAGTGGCAATTTCAAATAGGCTGTACTGCTGTAGGAGACCTGGATAGCAATGTGAAAAGCACTGAACAGTTGTCCAAAGAGAACCTTTTTAGGCAAGGTTATGCTGTTCATTGAATTGGTGCTCGTTCTACTGGTGTTCACTCTGTTTCAGATGGCATGCATAGTTGTGGCTGGCTCATGTGGCATTGGCCAGTCACATCTTATTCATCACAGGTACCACAAGTCAGGAGACTTGATCATAGCTGGCATCCTATCTCAGATTTATATATCTTCTGATGAGAATTTTTTCAGCCAACAACCCTCTGATGAAGCGAGAGGAGATTTGATGTAAGAAATTTACTTTTTTCTAACTTATTTCATGCACGTCTTCAGATGTTATAGTGATTTAAGAGAGTTTAGAAATCTGTTAAACAGTCCATAGTTATATATTAAAACTGATTTTAATTAAGGATGGAAACTATAGTAGAAAATAGTTTTTTTGTTTGTCTGTTTCAAATCTTTTTATTAACCAATATAACAAAATAACCACATTTTAGCCTTCACATTTTCACACGTTATAAACATATTAAAAACTGAAATGATCAAAATTGATTGTTTGCCATTTGGGACTTATGCTGTGTAAAATTTGCATATGGTTGTTTTGTGTAGCAAACATTATTTTCTCTACAGAATATAAAAACATGATTTTCTGTACAGGAAATGTTGTTCTCTATTCAAAAATACCATGTGAGAATTTTCCATACAATAAGTCCTGAACTGTGAAAGTCTTGCAAAGTTATCCCAGACCTTCCCACAGATGAGGGAGAACGGCTCAGATTCCTTTCTGCTTTCTTTGAGAAGAAAATTAGAAAAGAATAACATCCCAGGTTTTTAATATTGAACACATGTTTGCATGCATATATTCTGATTCACGCCTTCTGAATCAGTACCTGTGCTGGCCTATATATTTAGAGAAGATTCCAGCCTCTTCTTAACCATCGCATTTCCTTAGTCAGACACTCTTCAACAGATTTCAGTGCAATGCACACAGAAAATGGATATTAGCCTGAAATGCTATATTCTAAAGCAGATGAACTGTAATTCTTATTTCAGGGTGTTTACTCACAGCTACCAGCACATCCTGGCCTTGATATTTGCCATAAAGGAGATCAATGAAACCCCACTGATCTTACCCAACATCACCCTGGGCTTCTTTATTTCTAACAGCAATTTTTTAGCCAGGTTTACATATCTTGCATCAATGGAACTTCTTTCTACCTGGGGCAAATTTGTCCCAAACTACAAATGTGACACCAGCAACCACCCAGCAGCAGTCATTGGAGGACCAAATTCTGATGTCTGTCTCTTCATGGCAGATATCCTGTGCACCTATAAGTTTCCACAGGTAAGAGCTGAACATAGTATACAAGAGTTCAAACAAAAAGACTTCAAGGAGAATTCAGTCTCCACACCCATGAATCTGCTTTTTGTGAGCTATTTCCTGATTAAGAGATCTAGAGATTTAATCTAGTGTCTATCTTTCCACTCTTTTGAGCAGTCTAAAAACATTACCTCCATGTGAATTTAGACCTTCACATGCCTGCCTACCTGCCTGCCTGCCTGCCTGCCTCCTGCCTGCCTTCCTTCCTTCCTTCCTTCCTTCCTTCCTTCCTTCCTTCCTTCCTTCTTCCCTCCTTCCTTCCCTCCTTCCTTCCTTTCTCTCTTTCTCTCTTTCTTTCTCTGGATAACATTTCTGATGTGAACAGAATAGGAGCAATTTTGCACTGATACGATTAATGCTGGGGCATGCAGTGGTGAGTGGTGGTTACATGTCAGTGAGGAAATTAATCTGATCCAGTTTTAATCTGAAAATATCAAATCTTGGAGTGAATTCAATGCCCCACCGACATGGAAGCCACCAGACACCACAGGTTCCTGTCTCACAGTGTCATCTCAGGGTGCATTTTTACATGTTGGTCCCCTGTACTGTTTCTCTCAGGTCTGCTAATCTATACCTAAGAAACATGGAAAATACACAGTTTGAAAACCTGGGTAGCAGAGAGGATATTGGTGTGTCCTTCCAGTAGCCAATGTGCTTGGGCAAAAATAATGAACTCTCAATGCTTCATTGTTTCACATTGTTTAGCACATCCTCCTTCTCAGTCCCCAGACATAAAATTTTCCTCTCTGTTCTTTTGACCTACTATTTATTTGTGTCCAGGTGTCAGGATGGAGAAGCCACACAGTACTATACTTCCATCTTATCTAGATTATGCCTCAGTGTATCAGCCTACATCCAATCCATCATACTACCCAAATGAGGGCTGAAGATCTCCATGGCATCCTTGACATGTTAAAAGCAAAAAAATAGAATTGGATATTATCTGCCTATTGATGGCATCCCCCAATAAAACCTTGGATTGGCTCTTCCACCAGTTTCATGAAGATTAGGGATGGGCAAACTATGTTGTTGTATGATATGTTGTAGAAGGAACTGATCAAAACTCAATTCTATACATGGGATGAGATGGAAATTTATGGGACCTCACAGCTTAGGTTGCTCTGGATAATGTAAGGATACGTCAAGTACTAGGCTGGGATGGGTCCTTACAGAATATACTGGAACCTGATGAGTGGAGTTCCATAAAGATCTATCTCATCCCATGTATTTTTTAATAATGATATGAAATCATTAGATAACATCATTAGGAGATATAAGGATCAGGGCTATCAAAGATGGTCATGATTCCCATCTCTAACTTTTCTTCCAGTATAAATCAAGTGAGGGTATAGAAATGCTGAATGAATTCCTGGAAATGACAGTTGTCAAGATGAAGCCAAACAAGGAGGAAATCCTTTGAATGTTCAGGAATTCCATTTTTGTGACCTGTCCTAAATAGAGTTGTTCACTCACTCTGACTTCTCTCTCCCTGGAGCCATTTACTCCCTTTGAAAGGGTGGTTGTATAGCTTGAGGTTATGCCACTGTCATATGAGGCTCTGGTAGCTCCATGACTTTTTACCACCATTGGCTGGTTTAGCATTTATGACCATTCTTTGAAAAGGATAACCTGGGCATAGTGTTTGCCTCCCAACTGGGTCACAGTTAAACATTTCACATACGGCTGCCCTTCAGGATGATACAGAAGATATTTCTAATGATGAATGTGAAAGCCAGAGTTGTAACTGGCTTAGTCTGGTGGACCTCCAGTCGCTAGTTAAGCTACTGAGTCCTATAAAGTGCAATGACATTTCTTTCAATCCCTGGAGGCAAAAAAACTGCAGTTGTTTAGGAGGCAGTTTTAAATATTTTTCTTTGGATTATCCGCATTGAAATATTTGCTTTGCTTCCTTGTTTTCTTCTTGCTTTTTGTTGCTATTGATTACTTTTTTGAGTACTTTATTATTTTATTTCTATGTTGTGGCTTTAACTGTACCAGTACACTGCCTGCTCAAGACTTCATTCATTCATTAAATTTAAATTAATGGGTAAAATAAATTTGTTAATATTTTTACCTCCTTATCTTTCACCTTTAAGCTCACATATGCCTCTGCTCTATTAATGCAAAACAAAAATGAAGCCATTTTCTTCCACCAGATGTTCCCAAATGGGACCCATCAATATACAGACATTCTTCATTTAATGTTGCATTTCCAATGGAAATGGAGTGGAGTGATTTATGTAGAGGATGAGATGGAAGAAAGATTTATACAGAAAGTGCTGCCCATGTTTGTGCAGAGAGGGATCTGCTTTGAGTTCACAGAAAAATTAACCCAAATAACCTTTTCCAGTAAGGTTGAAATAATGGTGGATGGGTTCATTGAAATATCATACCTTGTCAGGAGAAGCACTGCCAATGCAGTGATCGTACATGGAGAAATTCAGACAATGCTAACTTTGAGAATTTTGATAGAAATTCCAGTTTTCTATGATTTACCAAGAATAAATAAAGTCTGGATCATGACAGCCCAAATGGATTTTGTTTCCCATTCCTTTCAAAGAGACTGGGACCTGAGCTTCATCCACGGTGCTTTATCTATTTCACTTCACCAAGGGAAGATTTCAGGATTCCATGAATTTCTGCAAAACAGAAAACCAGGCACAGACCAAGATGATCGCTTTATCAAAGACTTCTGGCAACAGGCATTTATGTGTTCATTCTCCAGGTCCAATTTAGATGAACACTCTGAAAATATCTGCACTGCAGAGGATACATTGGAGTTTCTTCCTTTGTCTGTTTTTGAAATGAGCATGACCAGCCATAGCTACAGCATCTACAATGCTGTCTATGCTGTTGCACATGCTTTGCATGACATGGATTCATCCAGGTTCAGATATAGAAAAACTAGAAAGAGAGAAGGTGCTCCAAAAATGCAGCCATGGCAGGTAATGTTAAGAGCGCACTATTGCAGAAGAGTTCAGCATATTTGTACGTGCAGTCACCAACCCAGAATGTCTAGGGAGCACTTTTTCTGGAAGAGGTAGAATTCTAATATCCAGGCCGTAGGACTGATGCAACTTCATTTTACAGAGGCTTCAATGCTGCTTCTATTCACATGAAAACCATAATGGACTTGATTCATTTGATAAGTTCTGACTATTGTAATTTGATGTTACAATTAATGTAGCTTCAGTCTGTGTATACACATTTCAAAAGCCAGCATGGTGTAGTGGTTTGAGCATTGGACTACTACCCTGGAGCTTGATTTCCCATTCAGCTCTGCTAACGTATTGGGTCACTTCAGGTATGTCACACACTCTCAGCCCCAGAAAACCCCATGATAGGTTTGTCTAGTGGTTAGCATAAGTCAGAAACAACTTAAAGGCACTCAACAACAATATGTGTTTTGAAAGCATATGATATGATACAGTCATCTCCATTTCACTTTAAGTACTTTTATTTAGTTGGTTAATGTGTCTGTCTGTCATTCCTTCTCTGTGTGTATTTCTACTAACTGGAGAATGGATACATGTGTGTATGTGTGTGTGTGTGTGTGTGTGTAAATAATCAGTATATATTGGTTAGACAATTGTTTAGAATATAAAAAAACAACATATAAAGAAGTAGAAAAGACAGACAATAAAACTAGGGATGGGCCAACCAAATCCTCAAATCCTCGGCAGGGATTTGAGATTCGGGGTTCTGAATCCCTGCGCCAAAATAGGCAAATCAAATCTTTCGAATCCGCCACCCAAACAGTTTGTTGGAGACTGGGATGCCTGAAAACCTGGGACACCGGGATGCCTGAAAACTTGGGAGACTAGACACACAAAGGGAGATGGTAAGTAGGTGAATTTTTCCCTTGAAGTAGTAATGGCCTTTGCTAACAATTTCACAAATTACATCTGGGGTTGTATTTTAAGATATTTAAATTGAACATTTCATATTTAAGTTCAGCACTTGACTGGAAGCTACAGACCTGAGATTTCAAGGACAGCTGAAACATTCCTTTGCATACTTTCCTTGCAAACCTCTTTCAGACACAATTCTGGAGTTTCTAGTTTTACAAAGTGTCACAGCCTTCTCTGCCAAAGTCTGCTGGTGCATCATCAAACTACAAACCCCAGCATGCCAGAAAGAGCTATGCAAAGAAAAGCCAATTTTGACCTGGATTAGCTCTCTACTGTAGTATCTGGCCCTGTTTACACAGGCAGAAAAATGTGGGATTAATCCACATTTTCCTGCCTGTGTAGAAAAGGCCTTCATGTCATTTTCAATCTGGGGAGATCCTGAGGCAAAACTATGACAATTGTCCTGGCCACATTTCTTCAGAGGGAGGTTTGTCTTTGCCTAGGCTTTTGCTAAGGCTGAGAGAGTGTGTCTCGCCCAGGATCATCCTTCTTTCCCTTGCTTTTAAAACCCTTTTTTAAAAAAGGATTCAAAAGATTCGAGATTCATGAGTTTCGTGGATTCCCAGAAACTTCCAGGGATTCGAATCTGGATTCAGAAAAATCTGGATTTGTCCCATTCCTACAACAAACACATTAGGAAACTAAACTGATAACTAAACTAATAACTGAAGAGCTAAAACCAACTACAAAACTAAACCAAACTAAATGACTTCCTGCTGTTCAGCTGTTGGTTATATGAGAAACTACATAATATACTTCTTCTGCCTTATAACATAGTCACACCCCTCTGCAAGTGAGTAATAACTATTAATCTTTTAATCTTCAAAACCAAAAATTGAGAATGGACACATGTTGATAGCAAACAACCTCTGAACAAATCTTGCCAGAAAAACTTGGTTTTCCTTAGGGTAACCATACGCTGGAAACTATACAACAACAACAACAATAACAACATGACAGCCTCTCATATAGTTTTCCAGCTATCATGTTCCTTTCAGTTTTCTCTTGTCATGTCCCCAAAGAAACAGTTTTCCATTCCAATTTCCATACTAGTGACCTCCTCTCTTGCCCTGCTTCATATCAGCCCCTTCTAATAGCATAAGGCTTGGAACATAACACTGTTCTCCAGGTCAAATCAAATGAATTCCATTGGGTTTCCTTAGGCAAGGAATACCCAAAGGAAGTTTAGCCAGTTCATTCCTCTGAAATATACCCTAGAGTACCTTGGTATTTGTTGGCAGTCTTCAATTCTAGTACTAACCAAGGCTGACCCTGCTTTGCTTCCAAGATCAAACAGGATCTGAAGCCTTTAGGGTATTTAGGCCTAATTAATGCAACTTGAACTTGTGTTAGCTTCATCACACTGATGACTCAGGGATCAGCTTGAGATCAACTAAAAGTAGGAGATCATTTTCATGTGTACTACTGCCAGGTCAGGTATTCTCCATGCATCTTCTGGGTCCCAGTCCCTCTTTCCCTGTGTGTGTGTGTGTATATGCATTTTGATCAGCTTTGCATTTCTCCCTGCTGAATTCATTTTTGTTTCTTCTAAATCTGTGCCATAGGCAAAGTTCCCACCAAATACTGTTTCCTAGAGAGAGTAAGAAGGGATTTTGTATTCCTACCTGCCTCATGCATGTCACAGAAGTGTCTAGCTGGCCTTTGGTCTGCAATCCAGCAATGGTTCTATCTATTTATGAAATAATTCCTTGTACATAGATTGGCTAGGGGAAGATACTGTGAGGATCCATTTCTGTCCCTTGATACTTGTGAGAAAGATTTTAAAAAATTAGGCAACATACTCAGGTCCTGCTTTTTCCTTCATTTGTTGAAGTGGAAAAACTGAGGAAAGAAGCAACTTCCTTTGGAGGCACCATCTTGTATTTCATCTCAGGCAGCAACCACTCCTTGCTGACTTCTGCACAACAGGACTCTCAAATAAACAAGAGGTTTCTCCAAGTTTTGATACTCTTTCCTGATAAAAGTAGTTGGTACTGGAAGAAGTGTCTATTGCTCTGTGTCTTAGATATTTCCTGGCTTGTAAGGGTTCTGGTCTGTGACTAAGTCCTTGCAGGATTCCACCTGCAAAGATCCTGGCCTTGACCCCGTTTTTTGCAGAATCCTGCCCACTGCCTCAGACCCAGCTGGCTGCTCAGATGCAGGCTGGGGGTTTTCTGCAGCCATTGCCACAGCAATATTGGTCTTTTTTGCACCTTAGCTGGTGCAGCTAGCGGTACATGGGGATCATGGGAAAAGCCTTGTCTGGGAGGTACTCACGTCTCCTCCACACCAGCTCTGTGCTGGCCAGAAGGAAGCGTAAATGCTCCTCCTCCTCCTTCCACAGTGCAGCTGGATACTTTCCCAGGCTGCACTGGGAGAGGAAGCATGATGGTCGTGTGTTCAGAGGCTCTGCAGGCAACGTAAGTATGTGTGGGGCACAGGAGGGATGTGTGATAGCACATCATTTTTAACAAAGAGCTGAAAATGATAATAATGCATAATCACCCCCTAATGGCCTCGGAAGCATCGCGCGATTGTGAGGACATCATGTGGAACAGTCCTTGCAATTGCACAATGCTCCCGATACCATTTTGCGATAGGACTGGCGTGCCAAAAAGGCCATAGCCTCCAGTGCTGCCTATAGCTGCTTCTGGCTCATCAGTGTTCCTGACTGCTAACCCCTGGACTTGGACCTCTGCTTTTTCTGGACCTGCCTCTGGTCCTGTGGGCTCTTTTTACCTGGTAGGCTTCTACTGCCTTGAACCCTTGTCATATCTTGACCTTCTGCCTGTCTCTTGGACTTGCCTCTCATCTTTGTACCTGTTTATACCTGTTGCCTGGAAGGCTCCTGTTGCCTGGAAGGCCTCTGTTGCACTCTGACCTCTTGCCTGTCTCCTGGACCTGCTTCCTGCCTCTGGCCCCATGGACTTTTGCTACCCAGAGGACTGCTGCCTTGGGCTCTTGTTGTGCCCTGACCCTCAGCTTCCTGACCTAGTACTTGTCCTTAGGCCCAGCCCTGGCACCTGCACCAGTAGGCCCTTGCCACCCACACCTTGGACCCTGACATGGGTATATTCAAAGTAGCGTTTTTGAGTGGAGATCCTTTCCCCTTCTCCTTTTGGGTTTCATCTTCACTAGACTATAAATCTTCAGGCCTACTCTTGATTTGTCTTTTGTTGTATTTCTCTTACCACAGCTGCTATTTACAACAAATTTCAAGACCCACAAATGGCTGGGTTTTTTTGTCAATACTAATGCTAATTCCCCTGAAAGCATTTCTAAATACTTATAGCAAAAGCATGTGTATTATCAGCTAAGTGCTCTCTAAGCAGTTACAATGTTTCAACTAATTGCCCCCAACAAGCTGGATACTCATTTTACTGACTTGCGGAAGGATGGAAGGCTGAGTCAACCTGGAGCCTAGCAGGATCAAACTCACAATCTTGTGGCTGCAGTACTGGCATTTAACCACTGTGCCAGCAGGACTCTTAATTTAATTATTAGTATCATTAATAAAACATATACCTTCTGTAAATCTAGGTAAGGACTATCAAATATAGATGTGAACATGGAAGATGATTAGTCTGAGTCATAGACTGGGCAGTGAACATCATTTTTAACTGTATTTTCCCACTCTCAATTTAGCTCCACCACTTCCTAAAAAGGGTTTCATTTAACAACACTGCTGGTGAAAGGGTTTCTTTTAACAAAAATGGGAACTTAGTAGCTGAGTTTGATATCATCAACTGGGTCACATTCCCCAATGAGTCCTTTCGTCGAGTGAAAGTTGGAAGGATAGAGCCACAGTCTCTTCTGGGCATCGGGTTCACCATTCAGGAGGATGCCATTATATGGCCCAGCAAGTTCAATCAGGTAGGATGTGAGCAAATTCTGTGGTGTATCCAGGCATTTTACAGTCTCCCAAAACTGATTCAGTGGTGATAAACTGAGGCAGCATTTTCTCTCAGTTCTTATAATTCCATGAGTCCACCTTGCCTCCCATAATTCAACTAGTCCAATAAATTCAAACTGCACATTTGCACCTGATCCCTCCTCATGAAATTTGACTTATAAGGCTGAAATTGGGGAAAAAATATTGAATTGGTTTGACTACTTTTCCTAAAAGACAAGATCTCAGTGTCAGACATCAGTGTCATACACATGTCATCTTGGGAAAGAAAATTAATATGTTTTACAACAGGGACTATGTTTTACAATAGTCCCAACCAGCGACTATTCCTAGCAGTCTGCAGATCTTTTCTGTTTAATTCTAGCATCTTCCAGGGTAGTAATTTCAAAGTGCTCGGGCAGCAACTGAGAAGGTCCTCTCTCATGTTTTTACCAGCCATATTCATGAAGGTAGTTGGACTAAAGATGGTGGGTCTCCCTTGCAGATCTCAGAATCCAAGCAGCCTTGTATAGGAGATATGATCTCTCAGATAATCTAGCCTTAAGTTGTGTAGAGCTTTACAAGTCATTACCAGCACTTTGAACTGTGCCTCAAAACAGACTACCAGCCAGTGGAGCTGTTGGAGCATCGGAGTAGAACAAGTCAGCCCAATTAATACTCTGGCTTCCACTCTTTGTATCACCTGAAATTTCTGAATGCTATGGAAAGGCAACCCCACCATAGGATGTAGTATAGTAATCCAAATTGAATATAACCAAGAAATGTGTCACTGTGGCCAGATCAGACCTCTTTAGGAATGGGTGAAGTTGGCTCACTAGCTTTACATATTCAAAAGTGCACCTGGCCACTGCAGAAACCCAGACCTCCATGTTCAAGGTTTAATCCATCCAAACTGTCTTCAGTATAACCCCATCACCACAGGCTGTATCATTAATCCCCTCAGCTGACCATGAGCCCCTCTGTCTTGTCTGGATTATACTTCAACTTGTTTACCCTCATCCAATTCATTATTGGTGCTATACGGTGGTTTAGAACTGAAATAACTTCCTTGGTGTTAGTCAGAAGGAAGAAACAGAGCTGAATGTCATTGCCATATATTTTCTACGTGTTGAAATATTTTCCTTTCTTCATGGATAGGCACAGCCTCTTTCTCTGTGTAGTGGCAACTGTTACCCAGGTTACAGTAGAAGAAATAAGGAAGGGAAGCCGTTTTGCTGCTACGATTGTACTCCATGTCCAAAAGGGAAGATTTCAAACCAGAAGGGTAAGAATGGTCACAGTATACTGCATATTGTCAATATATTATTCATCGTGCCCATGAGTGCATACAGACATTCAGTTTACTAACTTGTCATTCAGTAGTAAGAATAACTGCCACCAAGAACAACCAGACATCAACTTATATAATAACTTATTTATTTATACTATGTGGATAGCATTTTGCTTGATTGAAATAAGAAAACAAACCCAACATAATGAGACAAATTGGACATGAATGAGAAAAGAGGCTGTAGTGAAAACTTACTGGTTGTGATTTCTAATGATGTAAGACCAAGTAAGCACTATAGTATTACCTGCATGTATTGGAATAAGCCATATAATATCACATTTACAGAAGCATGAGACAGAGAGTACTATGCAATGAAGTGTGTGCCTTCAAGTCACCTGTTGACTTGTGGTAGCCCCAATAGTTTCATAGGGTTTCCTTAGGCAAGGAATACTCAGAAGTAGTTTGTCATTACCTTCCTCTGCAATATAGGCTGATTTCCTTGGCAGTTCCTCACCCAAGTACTAATCAGTACTAATCCTGCTTAGCTTCCAAGATCAGATGTGATCTGATGTCTTAAAGGTATTTAGCCATAAGGATAGGGAATAGTACAACAGTTGAACTACTATAAGGCTGAAGCACATTATAAACATTATAAGCAATGGAAGTTCATTGGAAGCACAACTGGCCTCTAGGTAATACCCAGTTCCTATGAATTTTCGAAGATATAGCAGTGTCCTTCTGTTTCAGACAGAGACAGGAAAGATAGTAGAAAGGGACCAATGCCTTTGTTAATTTTGATAAGGCAAAAATGTAATTTTGTTAACAAAGGGTTAATTGTTAGGTTCATATTAAATTACCACTTAACATTTAAGTTAAATGCCTCCGTCAAAAGCTTTGCCAGAATGAACATGAAAAATGCTGTCCGTGGTTTTATTCTCCACTTCCATATGTGTTTTGAATGTGAAACAAAATTGAAGAGCTGCATACAGAGTACTTACCTATTATTCTAATTAAAGAAATGAATATAAATAAATAAATGCTAAGACACTGCCTGAAGGCACCAAATACATTATGAGCTCTCTGCCATTCTTCCATAGTGAAACACCACTTCAGGCAGTGGCATAGTGGGGAGCTGTTCTCTCACCTCTCCCTCTTTTCCAACCCAGTCCAACAGGAACTTAGATCTGGGGTTTAATTGAGGCATTCATGGACTGGATGAGTAGAAAATTTGGACAGAGAGTACCTCATCCTGCCCTGAAGGAATGGACTGGGATTCCTTTAGTGACTTGTGTTTCCCTTGGACCATTTTCTTGTATGTCTTCTAAACCCTTTTGGACCAGTGGCTTAATTGGGAGCCACACTCTCATTCTTCACTTTTCTCCAAGGGAACAGGAACGTTGGCATTCCACTTTACATGGTTTTACTGGGAGCATTCATGAGTGGAATGAGTTCACCTGGACGGCTAAATTTGGGGTGTGGATCAGAGGCTTGCATTCCTACCTCCCATGATGGGCTCAGATTTCTTTGCAGCTTACATTTCTCCTACACTTATTGTCAATATTCCTTCTAACAGATATATAGATATGAGAATGTTGACTTCACAGGTTTCATTATGGTCTTTCATACTGTTCTGATTGCATCGATTGGCTTTAATAAGGCTGCCATATATATATCAATGTGTTCCTTTCCCCAGATATGGATGACTGCTTTCAATGTCGAGAAGATCATTATCCAAACAAGAATATGGATTTCTGCATTCCTAAAGGTGTATCATTTCTTGCATTTGAAGAACTTCTGGGAACAAGTTTGGCCATCTCTGCCTTTTTTCTTTTTTGTGTGACTGCTCTAGTGCTTGGGATCTTCATTAAACACTGGGACACTCCCATTGTCAAAGCCAATAACCGGAACCTCACCTGCACTCTCCTCCTCTCCCTCCTCCTCTCCTTTCTTTCTGCTTTGCTCTTCATTGGTAAGCCTCAGAAGATGACCTGCTTCTTTCGTCAGATAGCTTTCAGCATCATCTTCTCCGTGGCTGTTTCTTCTGTTTTGGCAAAAACTACCATTGTCATTCTTGCTTTCCTGGCCACCAAGCCTGAGTCCAACTTGAGGAAATGGGTGGGGAAAAGATTGGCTGCCTACATTGTTCTTTCCTGCTTCTTTATTCAAGTCACACTTTGTACCGTGTGGTTGACATCCTCTCCCCCATTTCCAGACCTTGATATGAACTCAATGGCTGAAGAAATCATTCTAGAATGTAATGAAGGGTCAGTCATCATGTTTTACTGTGTCCTGGGTTTTATGGGTTTCCTGTCTATTTGCAGTTTCACTGTAGCTTTCTTTGCCAGGAAATTACCTGACAGTTTCAATGAAGCCAAGTTTATCACCTTCAGCATGATGGTTTTCTGCAGTGTATGGCTGTCCTTTGTTCCAACGTATTTGAGCACCAAAGGAAAATACATGGTAGCTGTGGAGATCTTCTCAATCTTGGCATCCAGTGCTGGGCTGCTGAGTTTTATATTTTTTCCCAAATGCTATATCATTGTTCTGAGGCCTGGTATGAACAGGAAGGAACAACTAATGAAAAGAAAACATTAAAGAAAGTTTCTGTTTGATCATTTGTCATCCCTTGTCTTTTCATTGGGATTTGATTCCTGAGGTGGATAAGACTGTCCTGGTGACACATTTTATTCTGGTACAGAAAAATAATATGTGTTCAAGCCTCACAATTTCATCAGCAGAATGGGTAACAGTTGTTGTTTGCAGTCAAATCACAACATATTATGCCAGTATTGTAATGTGGAATGGAATTCTATAGGTTTAGAATGATGCCATCTTACAGCATATTCTGCTATCTGAAAGAAAACATGCTACTTCCTTTTTATGCTTAGTATTACACCCTCAGGTTGGTTGGTTTGTTGCTGTTGTTGTTTTGTGATCTTGTCATGGTGTGGGTCTTTACAAGTCCATACATCCCTGGACTAAAGAAAGGTTGTCTATTCATCACAGTCACAGAAGATGAGGAAATGGCTTCCTAGGAACACTTGTACCATACAGATGCCAGGCATTAGATATACTGTACACAACTGAGCATTTTTCTCCTCACATAGTGACAGAAAAGATTTTCTGCTTTTCATCATTCTGCCACTGCTGCAGCATAAATATTTTCTGCACTTTAGGACTACTTTTTTGAGAATTTTGTTGATTGTATGTGTATGTGCA
Organism: Ctenosaura bakeri; assembly: GCA_948474755.1. NCBI lineage: Eukaryota > Metazoa > Chordata > Lepidosauria > Squamata > Iguanidae > Ctenosaura > Ctenosaura bakeri. The sequence goes on from CAOLHI010001609.1 coordinate 238,328, forward strand.
CAAAGATGTTATATTTTGCCCATAAGACCTATGGTGGAATTCAATTTTGCAGTTACAGATGTGTAACCTAGATCTATGTAACTATAGCTGATTTGTGTTGGGAGTTAGAGTTTCCCAGGGTGTTAACCCTTTTGAGAAATTCTATGAAAGCTAAAACTGCTAGAAATTAGCCTTCTTTTAGTAGAGTTGCAGAAAAAGCATGTCCCAATCTCTGTGTGGCTTCCCTGAACTGGAGGCTGACTCGAAAGCAAAACAAGACAGGTAGTTTCAGCTTCCAAACTTAAAAGATTTCCTAATAAACTTTACAATTACATATGCACTGGAGAAACTAGATCCTAAAAGGATTTGGGAAAATAGTAGCTTCATTCTTAACTCACCAACTTCTTGGTGGAGAGGCTAGCATAGCAGAGAGAAGATGCTAGAAGCAAGATTGCTAAAAGGGCAAAGAGAGGGAGATGTGGTTTCCTATGTAAGGCCAATAACAGACTTCAGAGTATATCCTGTGTCACATGGTCTGGATACCATAGCAAATCACATTAAATAACACAGAGCAACAGTTGAGCCTTTAGGTGAGAGGCCAGAGGGCTTTCACATGCAAAGGAAAATTAACCCTATACTAGCTAAGCCCCATTTATCCTAGAACAAGGGAGTGTGAGAGAGAATGCTAGAGTTTTTCAACAATTTGTATTCACAAAGGCTACAATATTCATATTGTGGTACTTTCACCATGATTATAAAATACCCCCAATCCTGCTTTGCCAGGCATTAGCCACTACAAGCAATGGAGGTTAGTCCTCTTGTCAGTTGGGGCACAGTAAACTGCTGCTTCCACACCCTTCCACTGCCAACAATTTCTGATGTGATAATCAGAAGCAGGATCCCTATCTAAATTCCTTCTAACACTAGAGGTAGCTCACAAGAGTGGCATAGAAACATCAGTCTGCTGAGTCCTGGTGGGTATGTTCTGGATGGGACACAAGGGACTATTTGCTGCCCTTTGCACTCCATTTGAAAGCCTCCAACCACTTGGAAGCTGGAAAGCCTTGAGTGTGATTCCTGACAGTGTAACATACCAATGTGGAGAAGAGAGAGGGAGCTGACCATTCTGACCAAGATCTGGCTGCTCTAAGCTCCATGGAAAAGGAATATGTAGGTGCACTTCACAACTTCATTTGTCCCCCCTCACCCACCCAAATGACTTCTCTGCAATCTCAACTGCCTCCCATTTCCTTCCACTCCCTACTGGTATGTGACAGCAGCACCCCTCCACACACAACGGTTTGATATATGCCTGATGCTTGCAGTACACAGAGCTATATGCTGATCCAGGGTGTTGGGCATAGACAGTTAACTGCTGCACTGGTAACAAAATCTGCTTTTAATCCAGCATTATGAGGCAAAGTGTGACTTCTGACAGCTGAATGGAATATCTCAGACCTCTAGATATATGAGTTCTTCACGTTCTCCATTCCCTTTGCAGTTCAATTCACTGAGATGTATGGTTTCAAAAGTTCCTCCAGCCTCTGAATCCATTAGCTTTATCAGGCTTTTCTGGGAGCATGCATTTGACTGTTCATTTCCAGATGAGGGTAAAGATTAGGGCAAGCTGTACTAAGGAAAAGCTGGAGAGGCTTTTCTTAAAAAAAAAAAAAATTAACATGACCAGCCAAAGTTACAACATCTACAGAGCTGTTCATGTTACATGCCTGTTCAAATTCTTTTGATCTATATGCTCAAAAGAATGTCATATACCAGGACAAGAATTGTCAAAGTTGTATCACCTTGATCTGTCTCTTTATTGCTGTCCAAGTCAAGCAGGATCCCTATCTAAATGCGTTCTCGCATGAAGAAAAGTATTTTGGTGTAGATCTTCAGATGGTTTCTAAGCTGGATACAACTGGAATTATCCCAAATTGTCCCTCAGTTCTACTCTAGCCATCATTCTTTCTCTTCATCACCTTAAGCTCCATGTTAAGCTAGGAAGTAGAACTAATTCTACTACTCCGAAAAGGCAAGTAAGATTTTTTTTCCAGGATCATAGTTAGTAAATTCATATTGACTATTCCAACTCTAAATCTCACAAATCTTCACGTATTCTTACAGTTAGTAAACAGAAATCTGAGTATGGGTCACATTTAATTAAATAATTAATTAAAGTGGCATTCATAAATGCCAGTGTTTTGGAAGAATCTTTCTTGAGTAGAATTTACAACATCTCACTGTTCCACATAGCCTGGAATCATCTGATCTTCTCTGCTACTCCCCTCAAATGATGCAGTAGAGGCTGGTTTTTAGTGTAAACTACTCAAACTACTGAACCCTAACTGCAAAATAGATTGAGCATCTTAGATACCTACTTTAAAGTTCACTGCCCACCAGAGGAGATTCATTGACTGCTGACATCAGACCATCCAACCTTCACTCGCATGATATCTGTGTATTGGTCTGAATCCAGTCCCCACTGGAAGGATGCAAGGGATGAGATATTCTTTATGGTGCCTCACAAAATAAATGACATCAGTCATTTGTGACTGGGTATGTGACTGGGCCAAGACAAAAATCCTGATTTAATGATGAAGGTTGCCACTGAATGTTTCTAGACGTTTTGAAAATATGTTCATGTGAAGCTGGAAACTCAACCTTGAATGTCTAATTGGAACTGAGTAAAGTCAAGGTAAATTTGGATGGTTGTCAGACAGTGGAAAGGTGGTTGGGAAATTTGCTTTTGGCTAAGTGTGTGTGGAGAAAGGGTTCAAAGCTTAGAAATGGAGTAGAGATTGGCCGAGGAGATCTAAGTTTTGTCAGGAAGTCTATGGTAGAGTGGCTATCATGGAATCTACATCTTTTATAATCCCTTGTCACCACACATATACCATCACTGTTCTGAAGCATCCAAGGTCTCTTCCCACTACATTCCTTTTCTACAATTTCTCCCATACTCTGAAGCACTAAGGCAGTTCTGAACCATGGCCTTCAACAAATTCTTGTTATTTATGGCATGAAGTAATGGTCTGTATCAGTAATGCAACTTGTTTGCATGAATCAAGGGCACCTCTGAGATGGCATTCCATTTTGCTGATGTCACCTCTTGAACATGGTTGGCTGAACTCACAATTCAGTGCTTCACTTTGGGTTGAATTGTGTCCATGTTTATAGTTATAATACATCTGGCACTTTACAGAATACAATACATGGAGGAATATGATTGCTCACTCCGTAATTATCTAAGATGACAATTATTCAGTCTCTTTGTTACCACAGACCACCTGGATCTTTGAAGTGCATATATATATAATAATAACGTACTTCTCAGAATTAGATAAGATACTATAAGCCAGCCAAGATTGTACAATTCTTTATGTGAAGATTGTTTTACTAGTTGAATTGTCAGATCACTTTAGTAGTAGGCTCTGAGGCCAGTAAGAATACACCACAATGTTTTGAGTAGTCGTTTGCTGAGTGACAATGATTAAAATTGGAACTGGATTTGTTTCTCTGTCAGTGGAAGAAGGTTTTGCCTTTTGGATGACAGAGTACTTCTTCTCCCTGAGAGTCTTGCTATTGCTGCTTCTTCCACAAACAGATAGTAAGAGGAATCCTATTAAGTGCACTATCGTCAATCCCATCCCTATTCATTACCAGTATTATCAGCCTGGAGACATCATAATTGGTGGAGTCACTTCTCAGCTCTTCTCCGTTTCTGAACCTGTCGACTTCAGTGAACACCCTAAAACCAAATTTTATAATGACGCTGTGTAAGGAGGTGCAACATACTCTGGATTGTTTCATATTGCCTCGTCAAATTAATGAATGAATAAGTTTTTAAGTGCTCTGGTTAAATGTCTCATGATAGAATTCATCTGAATGAAATACAATTTTAGCTAAAATAAACTCTATAAGTAACATGCTACATTGAAAAACAAAAAAATATGTTTTATCTTTTATCTCTTAGAAAACAGCTACCATTTTTGTAACAGTTTTTTTTTTCTGGTCTTTTTTCCTGATTTTTTAGATATAAAATGAACTGATTATTTCTTAGTTTTTTTAAAAAAAAAAACCTTTGTGTTGCCGCAGTTAATGCAAAGAGCTTTGTTCCTAGAGTAATTAAGAAATGACTTGTCTGTGTTTTAAACCTAGTTGGATTTGTTAGAGGAGGGCTATACCATCTGTGTAAACATTTCTTCAAGTTTCAGTGAACCAAGTTCAGGGGAAAAAAGACAGAAAGTAAAGCTATTGGTGTAAAGAGTTCTGGTTAATATCTAGGAACAAAGAATAGAACTACTACCATGTTCAAAACTCCACAAAATATTTCTTATTCAGGATTGAGAAATGAAATTTTTAAAAATTCTAGTCTGGAGCAACAAAGTATTTAATATTCTGGGTCAGATTTAAACTGAGTTAGCTGAACTTGGTTAATATAAATCCTTATTGATATCAATGAGCACCAAGATTGATGTGCCTAATGGGGAGTAAATTCCATTAAACTCAGTGGCATGTGCATCTGAATAAATAAGCTTAGGATTGTACTTTATATGCAAATAATTCAGCCTAGATTGAACTCAGGCTATCTTTGCTTCAGTATAGTAACAAAGAACTACCAGCATGCCTTGTCCTTGGTATTTGCAGTGAAGAAGATCAATGAAAATCCCAAGATTTTACCTAACATCTCCCTGGGATTCCACATCTATGACAGCTACTTTCTTCCCAAGTTGACTTATCAGAACACCTTGTATCTTCTCTTTAATCAGAATAGGACTGTTCTGAACTATAATTGTGATGGCCAAAAAAATCCAGTGGCTGTCATTGGAGGTCATGATCCTGAAACCTCTCTGCACATAGCCACTATATTAGATCTCTACAAGATCCCACAGGTAAGATCATATACCTTGGTCTGTTTTTATTTCCCCAAGATAGACTTACATTTTGTGACACTTGCACTTTGTGAAGTTCTGTTCCTATTTGAGTTTGAAGGAGAGCATTGCTATTGATTTGTGTTATGCACATTGTGGTCCAAAGATATATTTTGTATCAGTCTCTCTCTGGGATTTCTAGTCAAAAAATTATGGTGCAAACCAGTGCTTCAGTATGCATATGCCAAATACAAATACAAATACAAAAAAAAAAAAAGTAACAGAATCCAGAGGAAAAAAGGGAAGAGAAAACTCCAAGTGTTCTGTAGATGGTCTCTATTTATTATTTGAAACAAACCCAACATGTTTTAGCCTATGTAATTGTTTCAGTGCCCTTCTTCAGGGGCAGAATGTGCAAATAACAGCAAAAATTTCTGGAGCTGAAAAAAATCTTTATCAATTTGCTGGACTGATAAGCAACTAAAGAATCTGTGTGATCAAGCAATGTATACAGTATAAATCATGCACACAGATGTGTACATTTGGGGGAAAGTAGACAAGTGATCGTCTCCCATTATAGTCTCCCAAATAATGGAAATTGAACTATGAGGGATTTTATTTGTATTCTGACTCCCTTCCTCACCCATATGGTATCACTTGGCTTTTTGTTAAAAAAAAGGAAGATAGATATGCATTCATGATGATGACAGCCTATATTTGGAGAAAGTAATTGACTTGTGTGGGACACAGAGGTTGAGATGGGCACTGAGGGAGGTGGGTGACACATAGAATTGGTCCTTGCAAGAGACTGGCTCTTTTTCAAAAACATTAATTATACAGGCTTTTCCATTTTTACACTAGTGATATTGATATTAATTAGTTCTGTCTAACAATAGGGATCAGTTCGGAGAAGTGGAGGTACAAACCCAGTCTCAGTTAAAAGGATATTTGTATAGCCTTCTTCGGAGATAGTATTCTAGGTTTTTTGATTATTTTATATTGTGGATTTTATTATTTGTAGCTACCTTGGAGCCTTTTTTAATGGAAATGCGGCATACAAAATGTAACAAATGGAAAGTAAATCTATGAATGCTTCACTGAATTCCATGGAGGATTGTCAGAATACAAACATAGCAGGTAGTGTCCGGTACCCAATGGTCATCCCTAAAGAAATTAGACCCATTAAATTAATGGAACATATTAGAATTATTGACTTGTCAGTTTTCTATGAATTTCTATGAATTCAAAGACTCTGCTCTAGCAGACACAAATAACTCAATTTAAGCCAGCTCCAGTTAACAACCTGGCTGCAGCTCTTTGGACCAGCCAAAGTTTCCAAGCACTCTTCAAAGGCAGCTCCATTGTAGAGCGCGTTAGAGTAATCCAACCGGGATATTACAGTGAATTGCAATAATGTCACTGTAATTCACTGCAGTTCAGCAAGTATTTTATGAACACCCCCCTCCCAGAATAATCTCTATCCTTCTCCTGGATTCAACTCTGAGCCTGGAAGCCAAGATCTCAGCAGTAACTAGACGTGCACTTGCACAATTGAGGTTTGTTCGCCAGCTGCGCCTGTTCCTTGAGATGTCAGATCTGGCCATGGTGACACATGCCTTGGTTACATCCTGGTTGGATTACTGTAATGTGCTATACATGGGGCTGCCTTTGAAGAGTGTTCAGAAACTTCAGCTGGTCCAAAGAGCTGCAGCCAGGTTGTTAACTGGAGTTGTTACAGGGAGCACACAACACCTCTGTTGCAACAGCTCCACTGGCCGCCAATCTGTTTCTGGGCACAATTCAAAGTGCTGGTGATGACCTTTAAAGCCTACATGGCTCAGGTCCTGGTTATTTGAAGGGCCATATCCTCCCCTACGAACCAGCCTGGACGTTGAGATCTACAGGAGAGAGGGCCTTCTCTCAGTCCCACCACCCTCACAGGTGAATTTGATGGGAACATGGAAGAGGGCTTTCTCAGTGGCTGCTCGCAGGATCTGGAACTCCCTGCCCAAAGACTGGCAGCATCCCTGCCTACCTTAAGGAAATAGCTAAAAACATTCCTCTTCCAGCAGGCATTTTATATGTAATTTGTATCAGTGCTGGTCATTTTAATTGTTATTTTAATGCTGTTTTTGTATGCATTTTAACATGTTTTAATTAATTGTAGTTTAATCTTTGTTTTAACTTTTGTATATGACAGTTTTTAATTATGTTTCTTTTAATGGCTATAAGCTGCTTTGAGTCCCCTTGGGGAGAAAAGTGGGATAAAAATAAAGATGATGATGATGATGATAGTACCCTAGTGATATGCTGTTGCTTTTTCTTAGATCACATACTGTGTATCAGTTCCAGATATGAATGACAAAAGCCAGTTTTTTTCATTATACCAGATGGCCCCTAAGGAAGACTTTCAGTACGCTGGAATTGTAAAGCTACTCCTGCATTTCCAATGGAAGTGGGTTGGGGTCATTACAAGTGATAACAACAAAGGAGAAAAATTTGTCCAGACCATCATCCCTCTTCTTTCTGAGAATGGCATCTGTAGTGCTTTCGTTAAAAGAATACCAGTTTCAGGTGACCTCTTGCACACCTTCAACTTGCTCGATCCACTAACTAATCTGGCAAATTTTCTAATCACGGCACATTTCAGGGTGTCTCTTGTACATGCTAACACTCGTAGCATGTTGTGTTTCCAGTCAGTGTTAAATCTGGTAAAACAGAATACCATAATAGGGAAAGTATGGATTATGACAGCCAATTGGGACTTCTCATCAGAGATATTTCACAGATTTCTGGATATACAAGTCTTCCATGGTGCCTTATCTTTGGCAATTCTATCCAATGAAGTTCACAACTTCCAAACTTTCCTTCAGACTCTGAACCCCTACTCTGATAGAGATGGTTTCATCAGGGTTTTTTGGGAGCAGGCATTTGTCTGTTCATTTTCAGATATGGATACATATGTGGAGAGTAAAAGATGCACAGGAGAAGAGAAGCTGGAGGACATTCCTGGACCATTTTTTGAAATGCACATGACTGGTCAAAGTTATCACATCTACAATGCTGTCTATGCTGTGGTATATGCTCTGCATGCCATGTATGCATCCAGAATGAAATTTAGAGAAAGGGTGATTGGAAACAGACTGAGCCTTGCCAAGGTACAACATTTTCAGGTAACATCTCAGAAAGAATTCAAAACAAATATTACTACTACCTCTTGTTGTGTGCCTTCAAGTTGTTCAAGTTGTTTCCAACTTATGGGGACCCTAAGGTGAACCTGCCATGGGATTTTCTTGGCAAAACTTTTTTGGAGAGGGTTGCCTTTGCCTTCCTCTGAGACTGAGAGAGTATGATTTGCCCAAGGTCACCCAGTGGGTTTCCATGGCAGAGTAGGGATTTGAATCCAGAGTTGAGGTCCAGTGCTCAAACCGTACTACTACTACTACTACTACTACTGTTATAATAAACCTTGCATGTTACAAAAGAACTGAGGGACAGAGAGGTTTCTTTTCGTCTATATGGCATGGACTAAAAAACTCGAAATTTCCTGGGCAGGAGAAGGGAGAGCTGGTGGCAAGGGCAAAGCAAGCACCATAAGGCCATGCCTGGAAATTCATGATCACAGTGATGAATGCATAATGCAGAGTCATACATCTGTAACTTTTTCACCTTCACAATCCCTAAGTATTCAATAGTACAGAGAATATGTAGGCATTGTAAGAGTCCCCCGAGCCTGACTACCAGACAGCAGCTGCTATGACTAATGGGCATCTGTTCTCCTGTTAATCAGGATGTGTGTGTGTGTGTGTGTGTGTCTTCAAGTCATTGGTCAATCTATGATGACCCCTTGAAAGGGTCTTTTCCTTTCTTCAGAAAGGAATACTCAGAGGCTGTTTGTCATTGTAAAATAAATATAGCCTACCAAACCTGTTATTTCTTGGCAGTTTCCCATCCAGGAACTAATCAGAGATGACACTGCTTAGCTTCCAACATCAGACATGATCTAGTGTCTTCAGGATATGTAGACTTTCCAAGAATCTTGGGCTTAGTGTTATTATTAGAAAAAAAAGGCAAAACCAAGCAAGTTTTAATAATGTAAAATATGTAACAGTAATTTCCAGAATGAAAACACATTATGTTTCCTCATGAAACTGTTTGTGCAAGCCAAGGGGTCTAGGTATCAGTGGGGAAAGGGAGTCTATGTCATAAATGTGTACTGGTCACTCTCATCTCATGATGATTGAGCCCTGACTACTGGCTACTTCCTCCTCCAAATAACACATTCCTCTGATACCTGACTTTAAATGTGAATTTTGAACATTTCAGTGCTGCCAACTTTGAAATTACCTCACAGAGGTTGATCCAGACTTAGTCCTACCTAGACTGGGGACTTTTCATTACTACACTTTTATATCCTGTGGAATTTTGGAGTTTGTAGTTTCCTGAGGCCAAAGAGCTCTCTGGCTGAGAATTCTAAAGGCCCCTCTCTAAACTGTAAACTCCAGGATTCCACAGGATGTTGAAAGGGGAATAATAGCACTATAACAGTGTAGTGTAGAAATGCCCTGGATATATTGAAATCAAAGAAACTTCAGTTAGTCACAACTAACCTAAGTCCAACTGATTTCAGTTACAGTAATCTGCACATAAATAATTTGAGAGCCAACCAGTTATTATTAAGGAAGAGAAATCCACCAAGTGTAACAGTTTTCCAATGCAGTGTCCTTGTATTTCCTCTTAGCTCCACACTTATCTGAGGACCATCTTGTTTAACACCAGTGCTGGAGAAAAAGTCTCATTAGATGAGAAAAGTGATCTGGCAACTGGATTTGATATCATTAACTGGATTACTTTCCCAAACCAGTCATTCATAAGAGTGAAAGTAGGAAAGATGGATTTTGCATCATCAGCAGAAGGCACATTCTCTATTAATGAAACAATCATTACATGGCACAGCAGCTTTAACCAGGTAGTACTTAAGTAGAATTTCTATGGTTCAAATGTAAGCAGGCACCATGAAAAACCTACCACAGTTCAGATTTAACATGAGAATATTGTTTTGTTGGTTCAAAAATCTGTGACAGAGACTTGGGAAATTCTTCACTGACAATGAATTGATTTTAGCTAATTTCTAAAGATCTAATGAAATAAATGTTTCTATCTAAGAACATCTGTCTTCTGGGTCTTCATCCCTAGACTGTAAAGTCACTGTAATAAAATGCATTATTATATATTTGTGGCATAGATATAGGCCATGCTTATCCTGTCAGAACTCACTCCCTAATTCAAATTAAATGACTCCAGACCATTGGTTTAATTAATATTCTTCTGGGAAATGGCTGAACAACTAAACATTTATTTATTTATTTATTCATTCATTCATTCATTTATTTTCCCACCTCTCCCTCAATATGGGAACTCATGTGGCTTACAATAGAAGTTAAGTCATCAGTCCTGTGCAGTCCTTGCACTTGATCCCATTTTTATTATTTATTTGATCACTCAAGCTTTGCATCTAATAACCAGATGACTTCTGTTAAAATGTCCACAAGAAATTGCCTTTTCAAAGCCAATACATTTTTGCATCTAGTTCTTAGACATTCCCATATTCTGTACTAAGAGAGGGCCCAAAGATTTTTGTTAGAACTAGCTTACATTTATACAGTCTCTGTCTAGTCTCAAACAATCCCTGTTACTGCTAATAGAACTGGAGATCCTGGAAATGTGGTAACTTAACATTGTCCCAAAATGGGGTGTGTCTCTTTTAAAGCTACTGGATGTACTTTAAAAACTTGCCCACACAGCAGAGATCCTACAGTCTTAAACTATTCAGTGTTTTTCTATTATTCATCAAAGCTTTCCTTACAAGGTAATAAGCAAATGATGCAAAATGCATATTTTCTCCTCTTTTTTTATGAATAGGTTGTTCCCCTTGCCCTGTGTAATGACTATTGTCATCCAGGTTACCACAAACAAATGAAAGAATTGGAGCCATTTTGCTGCTATGAATGTATCCCATGTCCAGAAGGGAAGATTTCAAGGCAGAAGGGTAGGAAACCTCATATTCTGCAACTTGTGGGGTCTCTCCTCTCTCTCTCTCTGTCTCCCAACACACACACACACACACACACGAGAGAGAGAGAGAGAGAGAGAGAGAGAGAGAGCAAGAGCAGTCATGTAGGGATGGGGTGGCGGGGCAGCGATTCACATCAGGGGGCAATGTTCTTGGGGCGTCCCAGCCCATAGCTATGCTTCCGCACACCATGGTCATGCCCCCATGTGCCCTAGCCACACACACACACACCGCAGTCATGCCCCTGCACACACTGGCCATGCCCATCACACCATAGCCCCACGCCCTCCTGCCCCTCCCACACACACACACCAAGCTCTGCCACTGAGAGAAAGAGAGATCTATGTGTGAGATATACATATTCTATGTGTGAATCTCATAGATATTGGTGTTGTCTCAGATGGATCTGGCCTGCATTATTAGAAGTGTCTGAAGTCTCAGAAATCATAGAAAGCCAGTTTTATGAAAGTATTTTATGAAAGTCTTTACACACTTAAGCTTCAAATATCCTTCTGAAAACCTCCTTTGGAGGACCACTCCAAAACATAAAAGTGTAGTAGATAGGGCAGATGTGGGCAACTATCCCATGTTAAGGTGTTCTCATGTGCCTTCAGTAAACCTGGAAGTATCACGCAAACCCAACTATTCCTCACCCTGTTTTTCTTTTTCAACCATTTAATTGTTTTAACCAACCTCCCCAACATACTGTAGTGGTTAGGGGGGCAATTTTGCCATGTTTTTTGCCTCTTCCTGGGCTGTTTTAAATCCAGGAGACGCCTTTATTCAGCCCAGAGGTAAACCAGAAATCAATTCTGCCCTGATTATAAAGCGGGCTCTTCCGAAATATGAGTGGTATGGTTAAATTTCCTTATGCTCACAAGAGTGTTTTGGGGCCATGTTGAGTAAAAAACAATGAGAGGTGGGGGCCTTTCAGAAGAACTTAAAAGACATTGGTACTAGCTCACAGTCCAAAGGTGGCATTTTCCCACTTCTGGGATATGGTGTTTCCTAAAGAGAAAATCAAGTTCCTTAATCAGTCTGAAAGGAAGCAACTTCTTTAAGGCAAAACTACTATGTGATGCAACTCCATTTCTTTGGTTTGTCAGTGCAATTTAAAAATAGGAGGGAGGAAAAGAGAAGGCATGAACTCTGCTTGAAAGGTTCTTCTGTATTAGATGGAGTTGTGTTTTGTGCATGTATGTAAGAGAGAGAGTGTGTGTGTAGAGAAACAAAGGAGTTGGGTGAAGAACCTATGAAAGACATGTGTTCACTGCTCTTGAAAACATCAAATATTAGGGCCTTTCCACACTACACTGTTATAGTGCTATTATTCCATTTCAACATCCTATGGAATCCTGGGTTTTGCAGTTTAGGGAGGAGCATTTAGAACTCTCAGCCAGAGAGCTCTTTGGCCTCAGTAAAGTACAAAACCCAGAATTCCACAGGATGTTGAAAATGGTATAATAGCACTATAACAGTTTAGAGAGAAAGGACCTTAGACCCTCAGTGTTATAACATTACTAAGTGCTCTCAGCAGGCCTCAAAATGATGCCCTTATGGAATCTATGGCAATTTCCAAGAACTTGTCTCAGGAAACAAATGACTGAAAACTTCAAAATATTACATATAAATTAGTAAAATATTTATCTTCAAATATTTAAAGATGTGGTCATTGTATCAATTGCCCAGAAGATGAATATCCTAACAAAGACAGAAATGAATGCTTTGCAAAGTCCCTCAACTTCCTGTCTTATGATGAACCTGTGGGCATCACTTTGGCTATTTCAGCTCTCACTCTCTCTGCAACCACACTTTTGGTGCTTGGAATCTTAATTAAGCATGGCGACACTCCCATTGTCAAAGACAACAACAAGAACCTCACCTACTCTCTACTTATCTCACTACTGTTCTGCCTCCTCTGTTCATTACTGTTCATTGGCCAGCCACAGATGGTGACTTGCCGTCTACAACAAACAGCTTTTGGTATCACCTTCTCTGTAGCCATTTCTTCTGTCTTGGCCAAAACCATCACAGTGGTTCTGACTTTCATGGCCACTAAGCCAGGATCCAGAATGAGAAAATGGATGGGGGAAAAAATTGCAAACTCTGTTGTTCTCTGCTGCTCACTAATTCAAGCAAGTATTTGCATAGTACAGCTGTGTGCCTATCCTTCACTTCCACATTTGGACACGCATTCTGTACCTGAAGAAATTGTGATGCAGTGCACTGAAGGGTCAGCCAACATATTTTACTATATTTTGGGGTACATGGGACTTTTGGCTCTTGTCAGCCTCATTGTGGCTTTCTTTGCTCGGAAGTTGCCAGACACTTTTAATGAAGCCAAATTTATCACTTTTAGCATGATGGTTTTTTGCAGTGTTTGGGTTTCATTTGTTCCCACCTATTTAAGTACCAAAGGGAAATATATGGTGGCCGTGGAGATCTTCTCCATATTAACTTCTAGCACTGGATTACTAGTTTGCATCTTTTCACCAAAAATTTATATCATTATTTTAAGACCAGAATTGAACAGTAAGGAACTATTTATAAGAACTAAGAAGCAAAAATGAAATATATACAGTATCTCTAAGCTGTTACCTGCCATGGAGAAAGATTCCATTTTCATGAAAACTCCTTCAACATGTGAAGAGGAATTATATGATTGCTTAGTTCAGAATGCAATTACTGAAAAAAAATATATGCCGCAATATATTTGAGTAAAGCATAAGTTCATGTATATTGGGTAGTACTACAGACTCTGTCTGGTCTGGTCTCCCAGTTCGAAGTCAGATCAGTCTTTATAAGTAATAAACTGGATCAACATTACTCTGTTTCTTTTGTGTCTATGATTCTATTCAAAGATAGAAGAAATCGAGCAGCAGTACATCCACATAGGTTTTCTACACTTAAATTGCAGTTCTACCTTTTAAAATATATACAAACATTTTGCTGCTCAAAATGATGCATGGAAAATGTGCTCTCTGATGTGAAAAATCTATTCCACAAAGTACTCTGATGGCTCACTTTGGAGAAAATCCCATTCTGCACATGATCAAAAGTTTAAGCAAAAATGGTATTTTCATGGTTTGTATATTACAGAGCTGGAAACAAGCAAACAGAATGATTGCAACGTTGCTTCTGAATCAAGAGTGCACAACAGCATAGAACATTGAACATAGACACTAAGATGAAGCTGGACACAGTACTGCAATCTGGTTTACATTTTAATAAACAAAATGTCCATCCAGACTCACAGAAAATCCCAGCTTTGTGTTTATTACAAAATATTTTCTGACAGTCCCCAGTATGCTCAAAGATTCTTTATACCAGCTCCTCAGGTCAGTTTACTTTAACCAAGTATAGAATCAGAAAGAACAGGAACAAAATCTGAGGCTTTTTCTATACTACAGTATTTTAGTGCTATTATTCCACTTCTAACATCCTATTGAATGCCAAGGTTTGCAGTTTAGGGAGAAGCCTTTAGAATTCTCAGTCAGATAGCTCTTTGGCCTGAGTAAACTACAAACCCAGCATTCCACAGGACATTGAAAGTGGATAATAGCAGTATAGGGCAGAAAGGTCCTGAGATTTTTTATTCAGGCTGGATGCACCCAAAGTCAAAACATAGATCCTATCCAGACTGATAAAAAAGACCAGAAGGTCCCAGATCTTTTTCCTGTTCTTTCCAATTTTATTTCTGAGATCCACAGCCATTTGTTTGTCCCAGAATATTTGCTATCAGCTCCTGGTGCAATCAGTGACTCTTTATACTGGGTCTCCAAGCCGGTTTGTTTTAACCCAGTAAAATTGGAAAGAACAGGAACAAAACACAGGATTGTTCAACCAGTCTGGACACACTCGCAAGTTGTGGACCCAGAGATCTTTCATAAACTAGAGAGAATATCAGGCAACTTTGGGAGCTCAGGAACAGCATCATTCTTATCAGAAAAGTTCCCAAAGCCAACTTTGAGAATTTTAGGTTTCAGTTACTGGAGCTGCACCCAGAGCTCAGCTGCAGTTACTCCTACATTATGTGTGGTCTTACACTTGAGGAAACTATTTAATCCCAGGGTGTCCCCTACCCACTAGGAGTTCTGTCCTGTAACTGAATCTTAAGTTAATCTGTGCCTTTACACAGGGTCACTCCTCCAGACTGGGAGGCAGTCCAGCCTTGTTATGGCCCTGCGTACCCCCCAAGATTAATATGGTTTAATTGGCAAATATAATTTAATTGGCACTACATTAACTGACATTTATGTGAAATGGAACCTGAGGTGACTGGAAAGTCAAGCTGGAAAGGGGAAAATTACTGACTATTAACATGAGATTGCAAGGGAGGTCAGCCCACACCCCCTCTGGGTTCAACCGAAGTCACTGTCAGGCAGATTGTGAGGCAACTCTGGAGATAACAGGCTTAAGATGAAGCTGGACATCTCTGTGCAGAAAAGAGAATTTCTCACCAAACTGTGATTGTTTTAACTGTATTTCTTTGCACCTGAATGTTTCCCCGCTTTGTCTTCCAAACCTTTCCACAATATAGAGTTATTGAGAGAGTGATTACCCCTTTGTCACCTAGACACTAAGACCATTAACACTATCTAGACCTCACTGTTTGTGTTACTACTCCCATTGTCCACCAGGCTGGGAACGTCATTCTCACTCATACCCAGAGGGTAGTCTTCAGGTACAAAAACCCTCAGTTTTGAGTGGTTCTGCACAGTCTCTCACTTTGCTGAAAGCAACACTGTCAGCTATATTTCTGAACAAGAACTATCCTTAGGTGCCTACCTAAGCCATATCACCATTTTTCTTCACTTCTCTCCAGACTCGTAATTATCACCCTAGCCCTAAAATTCTTCTATCCACAACTTTCCTCCCTTTACCTTCATTTAGTTCTTGTGTGAGTGCATGAGTGCTTGGATGTTTTGCATGTGTGTGTGACTTTCTCAATAAAACACATTTCTAGTTTACATTTTTGGATTCTCTGGTTCTTTCCTGCAAGACTCCGTAAATATTGATGGAAAGATCTCATTAAGTTACTCCCTTTCTTTTGGGTCTCCAAATTTTGAGCTAATTAACTCTCCTTTGTCACTGCAGGTGGACCCCTGAGGTGGCCCCCTGAGGCACCCACATTTTGGAGTAACAGCCTCTTCCTCTCACTTTGGGATCAGACTACCTCTCCCTGGTGAGTCAGTCTCCTGTGCCTCTGAGGTTCCTATGTCCACAGGTCAGCTAGTTCATAACTATCCTCTGGTGAGAAAAAGACACATTCTCCCATAACTCCCAACGTTTCTCTCAGTGATCAGGTTGACGGCAAAGTATCAGCCAACAGTTGCACTGTGTGGAAAGGCAATCCAGGCACTGTGGTATGCCAGAGCTGTAAAGTTAAAGCCTATAAAACAGAGGTGAGACTATAGGTCACACACATACCCTTTGTGATCATTTCCATATTCCCCTGTGACCTTGTTGTGACTGCAGGTCCTTCCCACTCCAAAATGGAAGGAAGGAAGGAAGGAAACCTTGGATAAATAATCACTTGTCCCCATGCCCTTCACTCCACAAATAATACTGCAGGCTCAAAACGACACTACCACCATTGCTATCTATCCTTCATAAGGTACAATGTAGAAAATGGTTTGATATAGAAGGTAAAAGACTATTGCATGGAGGAAAAGACTATTAACAGATGAATAGAAATAAGGAAAATAAGGAAATGTTGGGTGTTTGTGTGAAACTTTTGGGAAGTTCCCATTAGTCTAAAATGTCAGCTGCACATCAAAAGTTACCCTCATGAAGCAGTAACAGTATTGATTGCACCTGGGAGTGTTTTCCTTCATCTGAAATGTGCCCTGTTTACCTTTCCTTCTGCACCTGATGCCATATAGAATATGATACCTTGAGGGATTGATTGCTCACTCTGCAATTATCCCTAGTCACAATTATTCACCCTCTGGATGACTAAGACTAGCGTAGAAGTTTTAAAATGCTGATATAAAAAGTCTATATACTTCTCAGTGTAGGGAGGGAATATAACTAACTAAGGTGGTATCAATTTGGTTACTTTGCCATTTTTCCTTTAGATTTAAAAGGTAGCTGTTGAATAGTTTAGCATTCACTTTACTAGACTGGTGCCAAATGACAGAGATCAAGATTCAAACAGGGGGGATTGTTTCAAGGACAGGTGCTTTTGCCTTTTGGATGATAGAGTATTTCATGTCACTACAGTTCATGCTACTGATGCTGCTTCCTCAAGCTGCCCTCCAGACAAATCCTGTAATGTGCACAACATTTTACAGCCTCCAAGTAAAAGAACAATATTACCAGTCAGGTGATCTCATCATTGGTGGAATCACTTCTCAGTTTTTCTCCATCTCTAGTCCTCTCGACTTCAGTGAACACCCTGAAACAAAGACTCTTGATCAATTTATGTAAGAGATGTCACCTCTCTCTCTCTTTCTTTCTTAACACACACATACGTTATAGTGTGGTTTTTTGTTTTGTTTTGTTTTTTGTTGTAGTTTTGTTTTATAAGGAGCACAGATTGAAGCAATCAGAGGCTTGTGGCACCCTTAAGACTACCTTGTTTTCTTTTCCTGTAAGCTTTCATGGGCAGCAGCCTACTTCTTCAGATGTAATTCAATGCTTTCATTAACTCAGGCTGTTCATTTGTTTGTCTTACTAGTAGCACCTACAATCCTTAGAATTTGTTTCAAATGTAGTTCTGTTACACCCCAGGGTAACCCTAAGAGAGGGCCCCTAAAACTGGCATGACTTCCCCCATACTGGATATTGGTTAGCAAAGGTCAGTCGCAGTTAAAAACAACCTTGGCGTTGAATGGGAAATCCTTAACACTATACTGTCTCCCTCTGCTGTATGAGAACGTAGACAACATCATTTAG
This sequence comes from Ctenosaura bakeri, assembly GCA_948474755.1. Taxonomy (NCBI): domain Eukaryota; kingdom Metazoa; phylum Chordata; class Lepidosauria; order Squamata; family Iguanidae; genus Ctenosaura; species Ctenosaura bakeri. The sequence continues at coordinate 256,151 of CAOLHI010001609.1, forward strand.
GCTAAAAGACTGACCTATTGTTCTGAGTCACGTATCTCTAGGTGGACAATAGACTCGCTCCTGGACATTGTCACACCCCAAGCTACTTTGATGAACTGTGCGTAGCCAAACAAGCAAAACCTATCAATTCGGAATTTTAAACCTGGACTTTCTCGAGTGGGAAAAAACCAAGGAGGGATCATGATATTTGCCTAACATTATATTCCACAATCATCGCCCATAAACACCACTTTGCTAGCCGATACCTGGTCTGAGGACAGATATTGGCTATAAAAACCATCACTTTCTGAGCCTCTTTGGAGAGCCTCCCAGACCGGACAAGGGCCCGTTTCGCTGCTAGCGAGGTGTCCCACTCAAGCCTCTCAGACATTGCTGAGAGCTAAAAGCGACTCGTGTCTTTGACCCTCCGTGGAACCCCGTTTTGGCCAGCCTTCCAGCCCCGGGATCCAGCCTCCCCTTGGTGCTTTACACCAAGCCTTCACTGATCTCCTCCCTCTCCAGGACATCTAGACTAAGGTCCGTATGCTCTCTTCCCCAACTGTCTCCTATTTCCAACTTCATTTCTGTAGCCCTCATGTGATTGCAGGATTATTTGTTAATGTGTGTGTGGTGACCTTTTCTGTTAAGTTTTAATAAAGTTAATTTGGGTTGTTTCTCTGACTCTCGTGTGGTTCTGATCCCGTAGACATAGGGTTAAAGATCCCTTACCCTGACCACTCGCAAGCTTTGAGTTTCTCTGTTAATTCCCTTAATTTGAAGCCTGTTTGGGTGTCCTCGAGACACCCCCAATTTCAGGGTAACAGTTCCATGCCAAATGAATCCAAAACTGCACACACATACACACACCCGTTAAAAAATGCCAAAGATTTCTGATTGATTTCAAGTTCAAAGGAAAATGTCTGGGATTTCAGGGAAGTCTTAAGTGTTAAATTCGATCACAGTTGGTTCATAAATATGCATTCTAGGGTCAAAATTACAGGAATTCTAAGTATAAACTACCAAAATGGTTCATAAATAAGTAGAAAATGTTTTGTGCTGTTTCCTTGTCTTCTGAAATTTTATTGGAAAGCTTGCATCTATTTTCAACCAATTTTTACAGTGCTAAAATGTCATGTATCCATAATCCATATAGATGTGAGTGGCTATGATATGGAATCTTATATGATGAAATGAACGAGAAGCTTCTGCAGGAGCAGTGGATGAGAAGGGATTTGAGGGAGATAGAATGTCCACCCTAAATGTCATTTATCTCTTATTTTAGCACATTACCAAAAAACTATCAGCATGTCCTCTCCTTGGCATTTGCTGTGAAAGAGATCAATGAGAATCCCAAGATCTTACCCAACATCACTTTGGGGTTCCACATCTATGACAGCCACTTCAATGCAAAGATGACATACCAGAACACCATAAACCTTTTGTCTAGTCAGACGAGGACTGTCCCAAACTACAGGTGTGATGTCCAGAAGAACCTTGTGGCTGTGATTGGGGGAAAGTACCTCTGAAACCTCTGTCCATATGGCCGCAATTGTAGACATTTACAAGATTCCACAGGTAAGATGATATATGGCTACAGGGGATGGATGCCTTTCTAGAAATGTTTTGTGGAATAGAAGATATTCACCTGTTCACTAGACTGTTCTTCTTGTGTCAGCCTAATGTCTCTCAATTTTCTGCAGTAAAATATAGATAGAGGGAGGATGTATCCTAAACTTGGCCAAGAATTGGGGTCTCATCAAAAAATAGTCAAACATAGTAGTCATATGAACAGTAGGAGTAATGAGACCCAGTATGAGAGAGTGCCTGGAGTGTTACACTAGGACTCCAGAAACCAGGGTTTGAATTCCCACTCGACCAGGCAACACTGGATGACCTTGGGCACATGACACCCTCTCCACCTTATAGAAAGGCAATGACACCCCCCTCTGAGCAAATCTTGTGGAGAAAACCCTGATAGCTTTACTTCAGGGTTTCCAGAAGTCAGAAATGACTTGAAGGAACACAACCATAAAGTAAAAGTAAACCTATACCACTACACCATTTTGGCAATATGGGTTGTTTACACAGGAGGAAAAAATGTGCAATAAATCCCTGAAAGACTTCACAAAGTATGAAGAATCTTTGCCACCACACTCTTCTCCTCATAGCAGTTTCTTGAGCTTCAGGCAACCCACTATTCTTCAGAAAAATTAATAGTAATGAATATTTTTTTCTCTCCTTTATCTGATTCCATAAGAGGTACTTTGAGGTTGCTGACAAAAGTATGACAAAAGTATCTGACAAATTAGACAATTAGAGTTTGTATGCATCCATGCACAAAAATGTTCCTCCAGAGAGTTTATGATGATGGGCTTTGAAATCTGTATTCAAGTTGATATATGATAGATTTCTCTAGCAAACCCTACTATAATGATTTGAAGGGCTGAAAACTCAAATGGGGCTCATCTTTTGTTCACTTCTACACAGACAGTTCTTTTCAATTTACTTTTATATTATACTTGCGTATATACCTGGCATTGCCCAGGATTTTATTTTCTCATAGGTAATACTTATTAGAAAGATTTGAGATCCTGTGTCTCTAATTCCCCAAACTGTCTTGTCCAGTATCTCTAACTTTTCCCCATATTCCCAATCCAATTCAGAGTTATTAACATACAGAGGTTGGGTTCCTGAGGGAATACACTGTCCTCCTCGTTGCTGCTAGGCCTCATCTCCATAGCAACTGGCCTATTCCAGACAGGCACGTTTGACTGAAGCCCGAGAGCTCTCTGGATGAGAATTCTAAAGGTCCCTCCCTGAACTGCAAACCCCAGGATTCCATAGAATCTCCTTAGGCAGACAATTATGTGAGGTCTTCGCCTGACACAGACAAACAAACAAACTTTGACTTTTATATATTAGATAGTGCTCTGACTCATTAAGTGGGAGGTCCAGAAGCCCTCCTCACAAGCTTTTAATTCAAATACACTTCGGGGGAGGAGGATTTACTTCTGCAATAGGAAGCTGGATGTACGGTTTTTGGGAGTATAATCAGTGCAGGGTTGAAAATGGTCTCAGGTTTATAAAGAGCAGCAACGAAGGTGCCCATTCACACTATGCAATTACAGAACTCTTGTTTTATTTTAACTGCTATGGTTCCAACCTATGGAATTCTGGGGTTTGTGGTTTAAGGAGGGCATTTAGAATTCTCAATAGAAGGGTTCTAGCGCTTCAGCAAACTACAACCCCCAGAACCATGGAAGTTAGTGGAATAATATTGCTACAACTGTGTGGTGGGAATGGGCCCCAAGGCTCAGTTGCACTTGTCATGCGCACATACATACACACAGCCCCTAATTTCCCAACAAGTAGTAACAATAGGTAACTGCACATTGGAAGACATTACGTCCAGTTCTGAACTCTTTCAAGGTTGGTTAGAATTTACATATAATGGAATAAATTTGATTGATTGATTGATTGATTAAATAAGTTTTTATTGTGCAAATAATATGTATCAGTTCCATCACAGTAACATAAACACCTTTGTTCTGCTTAGATCATGTATTGCTTATCTGCTCCAGACATGAGTAATGAAATCCCGATCTCTTCCTTATACCGGATGGTCCCCAATGAAGTACATCAATATGCTGGAATAGTCAAGCTTCTTCTCTACTTCAATTGGAAGTGGGTTGGAATCATGGCAATAAATAATGATCAAGGAGAAAAGTTTGTGCAGACTTTGGAACACCTGTTTTCCCAGAATGGCATCTGTACACCCTATACTGAAAGAATGCCACCCCAAAATAGTGTTACAGATATATTTAGCCTTTTTCACCTCTTTCAGAATATGTCCATGTTCCTATCAAAGACAAAAATAGATACATTTGTTGTCCATGCTGACGCTTATGTGATATTAGATTTGCAGTGGGTGCTGCTTCAAATGGAAGAGGGTGATGTGATGATTCAAGGGAAGGCATGGATTATGACAGCCCATTGGGACTTCTCCTTAGCACCATTTCTCAGAGCTTTGAATATACAGACCTTCCATGGTGCCCTGTCCTTCTCTGTACACTCCACTGAAGTTGAAGGGTTCCAAAATTTCCTAAGGAATCTGAATCCCCATTCTGAAGAAGATGGCTTTGTCAGCATCTTCTGGGAGCAAGCATTTGAATATTTATTTCCATATCTGAATTTAAGTGAAGAAAACTGCACTAGAGCCAAGAAGCTAGACAGCCTTCCTGGACCATTTTTTGAAATGAGCATGACCAGTCAAAGCTATAGTATTTACAATTCCGTGTATGCTGTGGCACATGCTTTGCATGCCATGTATTCATCAAAAACCAAAAGTAGAGCAATTGCAGATCTACACAAGATAGAGCTTTCTAAATCATATATGCAGGTAATATATGTATTTTTGCACACTTAGCTCGAAGAAGGAAGTGAGATATAAGCATTGTGTGAACTAGGGCCACAAGATTTTTTCAAGTAGGGGCAGTTATGTAGCACATGAGTATAAATGAAAAATACAGTTGGGTATTATCTTTAGTCATAGAACCATTACCTTGCCACAAAAGTAGCTTCAGTTCTTCAGAAGTTTTAACCAGTTCAGAAAAATCTTCATCAACAACTGAAGAAGAGCAGAAAGGAAGTTAAAAAAGTGATCTGGAGTCAGATGAAGGAATGGAATGGGGGTTGGTGGAAGCGGCTTCTTTGCTTTATCAGGGCAGATTAAATTTAGGTGAAGAAGCAGCCTAAACAATGTAAAACAAATTTGGGCTTGTGGTTAGAAGAGGATGGAAGCTCCATGCAGTGCAATCCATTGTTGCCGTCTTCTCATGACAGATCTTCAGTGGTTGTTTTCCATCTCTGCAGACAAAGGACTGGAAGACACTGAGCAATCTTCCCATTTTTATGCCATTTTTGATACACTTCATGTCAAAAGCCCACTTAGTTTGGAAAAATTGATTATCTCTTTCTACCACTTTTGTACTAACAGGACTTTTCTTTGTAAAAAAACATTCTAGCTTCATCTTTTTCTGAAAAGGATCTCATTTAACAACAGTGCTGGAGAGAAGGTGTCTTTCAACAAGGAAGGTGAATTGTCAGGTGGATTTGATATTGTGAACTGGGTTACTTTCCCAAACAAATCTTTCTTAAAGGTTAAAGTAGGAAGGATGGATCCTCAATCACTGCCAGAAAGACCATTTTCCATTAATGCAACTATCATCACATGGCACAGCAGATTTAACCAGGTAGGAACTTTACCAAGGATACCAACAGCAGTAAAATGGCATTGGATAAAACATAGAAAATCTGCCTACTATACTAGTGATAGAAAGAATATTTTAAAACATTAAAAAAAAGAAAAAAACAACAACACCCACCCCATGTTTTTTAAGTGTCAATAATACCTGACAAAGAGAATTCCAGACTGATGAGAATCTTCACTGTTTAGGACTTGTGTACAAAATTTTTGCATGGGATTTTTGAACAGAAAATTTTCTGTGCAGAATATTTTCTCAACATTTTCTACACAGAAATATTATTGCTGTTTCCTGTGCACAATCAGTCCCATCCTACAAATAGTCTTTGAAAACGCCACAGTTTTCCAAAAAAGAAAAAATCCATGCAGTGGGAAGAAAATTTCTAAAATTACTCACCGCATGCCCTCACTACTGACGTAAAGGTCTGATTTTTTTTATTCTAAATGTATCCTAAAGTAATAGGGCCTAAGTGGACTTTATTCCAAGATCTCTGGCCCAAGCATAGTCAACCACCCCTCTGGTGTCATACAAAGAGCTATCATAGTTAAGGGCTATAGAGTCCGGCATCTTGTGTCCCAATGTCACCAACCGGATTTATGTGAAAAGCATGTAACAAAAACATGAAAGCAACTGCTGTGTTCCATTACTGTTTCCTAGCAGCTGGTACTCAAAGACACACTGCTTCTCATCCTGGAAGCAGCATATTGTTATCATGATTAGGGATGGGCAAAGATTTGTCTGGTTCATTTTTCTTTTAGCAAGATCTCCAATCGGCACATTTCTTCATAAATGGTACAGAAAGAACTTGAAGTTTTAAAAAATCAAATGTGAAAAGGAAATACAAGTTCATATATCTTTATGGCTCGTAGCCATCAAAGATCTTACTTTCAATTAATCAACCCCCTTTTAAAGCCATCAAGGAATTCACTACTACACTCTGGTAGTAGTGAATTCCACAGTTTGACTAAGCGCTGTGAGAAAATGAATTTCCTTTCATCTCTCCTGAATCTTTCACCATTAATGCTCAATGAACAAGCTCAGGGATAGTATGCTATGATTTAAGCAAACTATTCCCTATGCACTTTCTCCATGACATGCACAGTCTTCTAAAGTACCATTATACCCCATTCTTTCATCACCATCTCCTTCTCTTTTTTTAATTGAAAAAGGCCCCTGAAGCTGTGATTTTTTTCTCACAAGGAAGTTAACCTAAAATCTCCCCCAAATCATTGGAAAAAACTCTGAATTTTAGGAAAATGTAGTATGCTCAACCATAGATAAAATACACACTTTCATGCATTGTCCTCTGCTCTTTGCCACCCCTCTGCCCACCAACCAGGTCCATTGTCTCCTAATACCCTAACACAACTGGTATTGGACAGGAAGGAAATCATTGGCAGAGGAAGCTGCCAATACTGAAGGACTGACTCTAATATATCACTTCTTTTTGTTCATGTCAAAAAAGCCAAAGACTGCAGAGAAGATCTGGAGAAACTGGCACTCTGAAGAGGTTATTGTCCCATGGTCCCCAACTAGATTGCCCAATACATTAGAAAAGTAGATGATGAAAGGATGATAAAATCAGACATTCATGGAATATACTTGTCTCCTGGTGCTCTGTTTTTTCCCCTTAGGTTGTGCCTATTGCCTTATGCAATGACCCCTGTTATCCAGGTTACAGCAAACAAAAAAAGGAAGGGAAGTTATTTTGCTGCTATGATTGTACTCCATGTCCAGAAGGGAAGATGTCTGACCAGAAAGGTAGGAAGCATGTTAATACTGACAATACTATGAGCAGTCAAGTACACAATCAAAGTCAAGCGGGACCTTGCAGTGCATTCTCTGATCCAGAGCACCAGCCATTTTCTCTACACACCCCATCTAACCCAGTACTCTATGCTTCTGTCTCAGATTTCAGCCCATTCTGTCTTCAGTAGCTAATAGGCATTTTCAGTCATCTTTGTTTCCTTTTTATGAGTTCCCTCTTTAAAAAAAACACAGTACATTTTCAACATATGGGTTTCCTACCAGCTCTGATGATATCTCTGTATTATTGTTCAGTGGCCCCATTTTTGGTCCACTCTAGGTATCACTCATTACTTGTATTTGACACTGGAAGTGCTGATATAATATTATAACTTCATTCTCCAGAATGAGAGAAAGAACAAAATAATGGCTTAGTGAAAGACTTCTATAGAACAATTTTAAAAGGAAAGTTAATGTGAAGGCACTGTGAAATCATAACTTCCTTTCCATTCCTAAATCAGACCCCTACAAGTGCATCATTCAAGAGAATTCACACTCATATAGAAATAAAATTTGGATATATGGCAATTTGATTTTACAGTTAAGCAATTTATGCAGGATCTTCTGTCTTGCTCACTTATGCATTCTTCACTATATAAGAAAGTATAAGGCATGCTAACACGTCACAGTACACATTAGCTTAAAGACAGAGCATGCTTTCTGCTTGCTCAACAGCAAGGATGGTGGGGCTCTGATCTGGACTGAAGACTTAGCATGGTAGGAGAAGGTTAATGCTTTCATTCCCCAGATGTGACCCTCTTCATAATCTGTCAGGGTTAGCAGGAACTGGCTCCTCTGAGAATATGTAGAGTTCAAACAGTGAAGCAAGGCTTCACCATGGCAGAGGTATTCAGTGAAGCAGCCAAAAGGTTCTGGAGTCTCATTATGTTAAACTTAGAGGCAGATTTATTGCTGCACACTAAGATAAGGCTTTCGACAAACATTCCAGAAAGCAATTCAGTAAGAAAAACATCAGGAGACAAATGGGCAGCATCCCCCCTTACAAAGCATAAATTGTCAGCAGCATGACATGACCAAATAGGAAAACCTAACTGGTGACTTGTGAAGGCAAATCCCTGCCTTTTTGAGTCTCACTGTCACTCTGACCATATGGGGTGACCCAATGAGTGTTCTGGTGTGTGGCCTTTCCCAGTACACAAGTTATAGTCATAACAAACCTGATAGCCTTGCACCTGCTTGTCTGGCCACATCACCTCTTTCTCTACTGTCCACTTAGAGGAACCATGCCTGACTCAGCATAAATCCTTGACATAATCTTCCTCTGAACAGTTGTTAGTTATTTTTAAAATATCTACTATTGGAAACTTGAATGCTTTCTTTTGTGGCTTATATTCATAAACTTGAGTGAACTACAAAAAAAAAAAAAGACATAAGCATTGCATAACATGTAGGTAATGTAACAGATAGTTGGACCCTGATTATTATTATATTATTTAAGATCAGAATGACTGCATCAGCTGCCCAGAAGGTCAATATCCAAACATGGAGAGAAATGAATGCCTTCCCAAACATCTGAATTTCCTGTCTTACGATGAACCTTTGGGTCTCACATTGGCGATTTTAGCACTCTCTCTGTCTATGACCACAGCACTGGTGCTTGGAATCTTCATTAAATACCGGAACACCTCCATCGTCAAAGCTAACAACAGGAGCCTCACCTACTCTCTGCTCATTTCCCTCCTCCTCTGCTTCCTTTGTGCTTTGCTCTTCATCGGTCAGCCACATGTACTGACTTGTCATCTGCAACAAACTGCTTTTGGTATCACCTTCTCAGTGTCTGTTTCTTCTGTCTTGGCAAAAACCATCACAGTGGTTCTGGCTTTCACAATCACTAAGCCAGGATCTAAGATGAAGAAATGGGTAGGGAAAAACCTTGCAAACTCTATTGTTCTTTGCTGCTCATTTATTCAGGTATGCATTTGCACAACATGGTTGTGTACTGATCCTCCATTCCCAAACCTGGATGTGCATTCTCTGCCTGCAGAAATCATAGTGGGATGCAATAAAGGATCGGCCAATGATTTGTATTCTATTTTGGTGTACCTAGGATTTCTGGCTTTTCTTAGTTTTAGTGTGGGTTTCTTTGCTCGGAAGCTACCAGACACTTTTAATGAAGCCAAGTTTATCACTTTCAGCATGTTTGTGTTTTGCAGTGTGTGGGTATCCTTTATTCCAACTTACTTAAGCACTAAAGGGAAATATATGGTAGCTGTGGAAATTTTCTCCATCTTGGCTTCTAGTGCTGGATTGTTGAGTTGCATCTTCACCCCTAAATGTTATATAATACTCTTCAGGCCAGAATTGAACACTAAGGAACAACTAGTAAAAAGGAAACGAATGTAAAGAATGTATCCATAATCAAAATGAATTTAAAAATACTTTACTGCAATTCACAAAATCAATTCAGTTAAGAACGTGAAGTGACGATAATAGGTTTTTAATACAACACATAATAATAGTTATATTTTCTGTTTTTTGAAACATTTCTGACTGTATCTTTTTAAAAAAATTATTATGTCATTACGATATTCTGTGTTTTAAAATGATTAATACTTTAAAGTTTTTGACCAGCTGTAACATTAGATTTAAAGATAGAATTAATTACCGATAGCATTTTGGTACAGAATTAAGGAGATTTGTCACTACTATATGGTATAATTTAACTGTTAAGGATAAATTAGAAGAGTAACATTAGATGACTTAGATGAATATGTAACCTATAAAAATAATATTAAGTACAACTATTAGGGTAGGATCTGCTTGCAATAAGTGCGGGGATTAATTTTTATCTATATGTAATCATTCTTAGCTTTTGATAGTATTGTTATGTGCTGTTTTCTATTTTGTATTTTCTAGTGTTTTGTTTTATGTTGTTTTGGTTTTGTGCTATATTGTTATATCAGTGTTTTAGTTTTATTTAATAATAAATTAAAAGAAGAAAGAAGAAAATAAAATAAACAGTAAGCAGCAGTTTAATCTTTTTATTACTTTGTGGTTTAATGATTAGGGGTTACTGTTAGATGATGATTTGCTACTGGTAGCAGGGGGAAACCACTTTTCAGGAGGTGTGGTTAGTTTAGTAGTTTGACATTTCCTTGTGTGTAGTTTATTGCATTTTTGTAGATTTTGTTTGATGTTATGTGTGAGTGTATGGTGGGGTTTTTTTGTATTTTTTATTATTCAATAAAAATCATTTCAAAAAAAATTAGTGAAAAACTTGGTTGAAAAAGTTGACTTTCCTTGAAACCCCAAGGCGTGCCAGGAGAGGGGAAATGGTCAAGCCTCTTTGTCGATTACAAGGTATGCCACCATAATACAATGGTTGAAATGTCCTGTACTAGGAGTGACAATCAGGAAGTACAGCAAAAGTCACAATGTGGATTTACCCTGATCCAATTCTTGGCATTCTTGCTATCTTGCCCTCCGCTCTCCCTCCCTGTATGAGACAAGGTGATCAGGCTGAAGCAGTGCTCCCCAAAAAACAATCTTCTGGGGCACTTAATGCTTCCTACATCCCAGCTTAACATCCAGAGAGATCTTTTGCTGCCACAAAGATTCATTTCATGAATCAGCCTCAGCTGAGGGGATTACCAGCGTTTCCAACCCAATTGACAGTCACAGGGAAAAAGAACTCAATGGGTTGCCTCCTTGTTCTGGAACTCCAACCCTGAAACCAAAATGGTAGCATTTGTTAAGCCACCAGCGTATGAATCTAGGACTTGCTAGAAACAGAGATATGTTGGATCCATCACTGTCATTAGAAGTTCTGGTGGCCCTGGTGGCTTTGCATGCCTTTTATTAAGTTAGGTTAATGGACCATCTATGATCATAACAGGGTCAAAATAGACTTGCAACAGTTATTCAGTTTCTTAAACCCCTGTTCAGACTATTGGAATGTGTTAATGCTGCATAGGCCTTTAAGGATGATCTGGGAACTTCTGTTTGTATAAACAGACCATTAGGCTGGGCAATATAATCCTTTATATGTTGCACAGGCAAGCGGCCCAATTCCACACCTATACTGCTGGCTTGAACATTTAAAGCTGTAAAACTCTAAATGGTAAGGAGCAGATAACCTAAAGGTTACATGTTCACCCATATTAAAGCAATCATCTGAGATCTTTCCAAGTGACTTTGCCTAAGCATGAGAGATAGTGAGCTGTGTGATTTCGGAGTTTTGTCTTTCTTTAAAACATTGTGTTTTCAGGGTGGCATAAAATAAGAAAAATAGTTTAAATACAACTAAACATAAAAGCAAAAACAACCTAAGAATGACAGCAGAAACTCTAGTTTTCAAGCAGAGTCTACCTGTTACAATTCCACTTTCAACATCCTATGGAATCAAGGGGTTTGCACTTTAGGAAGGGGCATTTAGAATTCTTAACCAGAGAGCTCTTTGGCCTCAGTAAACTACAAACCTCAGAATTCCACAGGATGTTGAATGTAGAATAATAACACTATGAGGAAAGGCCCTTAGACTACAATGATTATTTTAAAGATGTGAGTAAATCCAAATGCCTTCATCTGGCTCTAAGAAGATCCCAAGGATGAAAGGGGGAAGAGAATCTTCTTGGGGAGGCTGTTCTATAGTCACGTTCCCATACAGAAAGGGCCCTGTCCATAGAGATTATCTGACTCACTTCTCTCAGCAGGGAAAGTTACTTCTAAGCTCTGAAGATCATAAGATATGAGAAAAAAAGCTGCTGACAAACCATGAAATAACAAGACCAGACACAGAACGTTGAGCTGAAAAGGGCCACTTTATTTAACCTAAAACCTGTTTAAACTGGCTGAACTTGGAAAGGTGAAAGAGGGGGGAGCAACCAAGCACAGGATCAACTGAGGCCTCACATCACTCCATAACAATCTTCTCAGCCTTCCACTGGATCAACCCCCTGAGCCCCACGGGCAACCCAATATCCCCATTTAACCATCTACTGAAAAGTAGACCCAAGGAACCCCACCCACAAGGACTTAAGTAAGGGCAAAGCCCCCCAGACCATAGCACCATAAGGAGCTGTACTAAACACACTACTGTTGGCCTGCTGCATGTCCCCTAAAGCCCCATAAAAAACTGCAGAGAGTAGGTTCCTTATGGGAAACAAAGCCAAGAAGCCATGTGGGACTGCACTAGACTCAGACTGGGTTGTGTGGGAGGCCATCACCATGCTATCCAGTCCCCTCTGCCAGTGCCTACAGAGGCTTGCTCACCTGGGGGACTCCCAACCCTCCCCATACACAGCTATTTATATAAACCTGCATGGATATTGTCATTGTTAGAAGGCTTATCTGAGAATAGTCTCCACCAATTACAGACCCCCTGACACCCTCGACACTGACCACTGGATCATTCTCCATTACTTCAGGCAAAACACCGTCATCATCACTTTGTCTCTGCTTTTCCAAAGCATTTAAATGAACCAAAGTTGTCAGGGCATTCCAAGTATGAGTGCAGTGTGGTCAGGAAAGGTTTTTCTAAGTGGACGGACAGATAAGCAGACAGACAGAGAGATGCAGCACAGCTGCAAGGGAATGTTTTGGCTAGCCTGCCTCAAAAGATCTTACCACATGTGAGAAGTAAAATATATTTTAGTTTCTGCAATATTATTAATAGTATTGGTAACATATTAGCTTATAGCCTATAACACATTTTAAATATATTCACACACATATACTTTAGTATGTGAGCTTTTGAAATACAATGGAGTCTAAAGAAACATAATTTTAGAAGCTGGCAGCTTGGAGCCAGAGAAGACCTTGGAGCGAAAGGGAACCAGGCACACAGATAAGGATTCAACAGTGGGATGTATGTACTTTTGTTTGAAGGCACCTGCTTAGGCAGACTGAAGGTCAGCAAAAGCTGAAAGTGGGTAAGAAAAACTAGAGAAGAATTTGGCATTGTTTAGCAAAAATGGGAGGTTAGAATCTGGTTGATGGGCATTTTGAAATAGCAAATGAGAGTTAAGAAAGCACAAGGTTAAAGCTTGATTATGTGCATGATCATATATGCTGTAAATATGGGGAAGGGAGCATGTAACTTCTTAGGCGATTCTGATAGGGTTGTAACTTTTGGGTCCTGCCCAAGGGGAGGGAAGCTGGCGTAGGGGATAAAATGTGTGTTGTTTTGTGGGAGGGGGTCCTTATCTCTAGAGAACACCCGTGTCTGCAGAAACGTATTTTTTTAAATAAATGCTTGATGCTTCAGCCGATCCTGTGTTAAATTGTTTCATGAGTGTTATCAGCTATTTCCCACACCACATCAGAGAGCACCCAACATGAGGAGCTTGCGTGTTCTGAGTGCAACTGGGTCACCCCATACGGACAGGGTGTGGTTAAGCGTGTTCTGAGTGCAACTGGGTCACCCCATACGGACAGAGTGTGGTTAAGCGTGTTCTGAGTGCAACTGGGTCACCCCATACGGACAGGGTGTGGTTAAGCCCTTAAAAAAGCTTAGCTGGGACAATGTAATTCGCCTTAGGTCATTTGCCTTTGGTCACGCTGCTGAAGGCTATTTTTGTACTGCCTCTGGCCATGCTGTATGTCTTCCGTTCTGCTATTTTTTGTGCCTGAATGTTTTTTGCTTTTAGGTTTGCTGCCAGAGGCCCTAATGCTTATCTTATGTTTCCCGTTGAATAAACAGCACTGATCATTATTGCATTGAGTCTATGAGGCTTTTTTTCCCCCTGTCTGGAGCAACCAGTTGCACGTGGGCACCACTTCCTTATCAGCACTCTGGAGCTACTTGGTCTGTGAAAACTACAAAGCCTGTCTGAAATGCCAGAGCAGAAACTAAAGTCCCCTGGCAGGGATGAGTCCTAGATGAGCCCCAGAAGCCTACCGATAGCTAATAATGGGCTACACAATTGAGGCGGGGCAAAATGATGCCATAGCCATGGCTAATAGCAATGCAACAATAACAACCCCTAACTTTCTGAAACGCTTCCAAGCACTAGCCACCTTCAACAAACCCAGTCACCCCAAGTACCACCCATCTTAAAGCCGTTCATTTGTGCAGTCCAATAACAAGCCACCAACCCAGCGTTGTCCCTGGTCACTCCCTCTAAAGACCACCACCACTGCTGTCTTTTCCCTGATGCTCTGCTCCATCCTCCACCCCCTACTCCATCATGAAGAGCAGTGGACAGAGCTATGAAATCCCCTAGCTCCATCCCCAAATGCCTGGTGTCATGGCACATTGCACCTGATGTCATCAACACTGTTGTCTCCTCCATTGGAGACCAACAAAAGTGGGTCCTCCTTGACATTGCCATATGGGTCCAGATTTGTACATATACGGAAAGGTAGTCTTTCTGGCAACCTAGTCATAAGGTTCTTTATTTGACATTGGTTTTATGAAGTTTTACATTGCCTTTACCTCTAGTTCCTGGTTCTATATTGTGACCACCTTATGATTATACTGCTATTGACATTTTGTATTTTAAGACCACAATTTTCTTGTACAAAAGCAAAGAACTTTGGTCATTAAGCATTAAAAAGTTTGCTCATTTTTAAAAATTTAAAAATAAGTACACAAATCAGCACAACTTTAAAAAAAAAAAAGAAACTTTCAACACCTGATCCTCTAACAGAACCAATGCTATAGGGAATGTGATCACATAATCTATAATTATCTGAGAAAACAATTATTCAGCCTCCTCACAGTCCTAGCACAACAAAACACAGATATATAAAATAGAGCCTTAAGGTAGGGTTGATAAATTACCATTGTATCATTCTTAAGGGGGCTATTTTAATTTTTACTTATAGAGGCCAGTAGAATTATCCAGAGCTATGAAGTCCAGGACGTTCTAACCATGCTGATGATGGATAATAATGATCAAGATAGAAACAGCAGATTCTGTATCAAGAAGGAAAGTTTCCGCTTCTGTATGACAGGGTACTTCTTATTCCTGAGACTCCTGCTATTACTGCTGCTGCCTCAAACAGACTGCAAGATTAATCCTCCTATGTGTACCATGAAAAATCCCATGCAGGTCCGATATCAATATTATCAGCCAGGGGACCTTATCATTGGTGGGATGACTTCTCAACTCTTCTCCTTTGCTGATGGAAAATTGTTCACAGAACACCCTGCTCCAAATTATGAGGTTGCTCCTCTGTAAGTGAATATTCTATTGTTCCTGATAATATATACTTGGCTGTTTTAGGATAACTCCAGATAGATACTACAAGCAACTGCTTGTCCAGCAAATGTACCACTTCTGTTTCTAATATTAAGAGAGTGGGAAGATGGTGTTAAGTCTTTGGGGGGGAATGAACATGAAGTGTCCTTGTGAGGTCTATTTCAACAGATTCTACCATACCAAATGCTCTATAGGTCAAATACCACTTTCCTATTCTACCCTCAGCTCTCCCCAGTATATTCTTACAATTTGCATCAATTATTGTTGGTGTGTGCCTTTGAATCATTTCTGACTTAGGATTACCCTGAGGCAAGTTTAGCAAGTGGATTTCTTGCAAAATTTATTCATAGGGGAGTTATGATTGCTTTCCTCTAATGCTGAGAGACTATAACTTGCTCAAGGTCACCCAGTGGGATTTCATGGCCAAGTGGGGATTTGAACCCTGGTCTCCTAGTCTAAAACTGAAACCACTACACCACACTAGCTCTCTAACTTGCATATACATATCTTGTTTATCCTCGCTGCCATGTAGAATCATAAGAGGTAGTAGGATGCAATGAATTAGATTGTTTGGATTTGGTTGGGAAGAACTACCACCAAATTCTATGTCAGCATAATATTATATGATGGCACAAGAGGATATGATGACGACTGACAAGGCTGCTTTTTGGAAGTGTTATTGTTCCATGATTATTTACCACAGTGATTAAATGAAGACAGGATGATAAGGTGAAAACTACAGAGTCTAGAAACCTGGGCTATCAAGATCAGGGCCATAAAGACAAATCTAAAGGGGTATGGCACTCAACTGGGCCAATCATAGCTTCAAACATGATGTATTAGTTCACATCTATCATCTAAATCCTGCACTTCAGCTTTTGGAAAAGAGTTGCCAGAAAATGGGTTTTCAGTCAAATTCTCTGGTGTACCATAACCACAATTAAGAGTTATTATAGAATGATAAATGAAATGACAAACACTATGAGGCACTTTGAAGCAGACACACCTGCCTGAGCCATAAAGAGTGAAAAGGATCCTCTGTCAAGAATATCATTTCTAACATCTTGTGTTTTCAACTTTAGTACAATCCTGAAAAAATATCAGCACGTCCTCTCTTTGGTATTTGCTGTGAAAGAAATCAATGAAAATCCCAAAATTTTACCCAACATCACCTTGGGGTTTCATGTCTATGACAGTCACTATGATGCACAGATCACTTATCAGAACACCCTGAACCTCGTCTTTAATCAAAAGAGAGTGCTTCTGAACTACCACTGTGGCATGCAGAAGAGCCCATCTGCTGTCATTGGGGGCCTTGATTCTGAAACTTCTCTTCACATAGCCACTATTTTGGGTGTCTACAAGATTCCACAGGTAAGAAGAGACATATTTCTTGTTTGCTTGGGAGAGAGGTCTGTAGGTGCCTTTTTAACCCTCTTGGTATGTGCATATGCTATGGAGATCTTTAGGTATATACATGTGAAATTGGGTTCATTCTTTAATACGCACACACACACACACACATATATATATATATTCAGTATCCGTACTCCCCAACATATTCCATTCATGGTTTTACATTCATACCATAATAAGAACATAACAAATACCTTATGATGTATTTATGTACATATAGCTCTTTAACCGCAAACATAAGAGAGAAGTGGAAGTGAAGCCAGGAGACCCAGGTTCAGCTCACACATTAGAAGTATTAGCTAAGCTTCAGTTAGATCTAAATTCTCAACCTCTTCTACTTCACTGCACACACATGAAACAGATATCTTGTTGCTCAATGTACAGGAAGTAAAACAGGGAGAATCTTGTCCAAATCAAACATTAAACATACTGGCTCCACTTCATCTTGTCCTATGTCTCAAGCTGCTCCATGTCACTAGAGTTTTGAAAGGTTAAAAAGGAGACAGAGAAAAAGAGGTGTTTGAGGTGGTATTCTCTGCCCTCTGAAACGAGATGTGATTCAAATGCAATATGTCTGAAAAATTAATTTAAATCATATTAGAGAAATAGGGTATCAGGTCTCTGAAATGAAGGGACAATGCCCAAGATACCAGGAGAAAATAATTAATTTTAATAATTTAATAATTAAATTTAATATTTAAAAGTGCTGTGGGGAACATTTTCTATTGCTCTGATGGGCAAGAAGCTGAAACCAGAGGTGATTCAACTCTTTTCAGCTATGCAATACATATGCAGCTGCATGAGCAATTTGGCCAACAGTGTGAAAAAGAAAGACTTAATGGTGTTTGTTTCAAGGGGCTTGTTACCCTGTTTACTGGGGGTCCTGAGAGGGGCACCTAAATAACCTTACAATTACACAAGATGGGGAAATTAGTCTAGAGCACTGGTTGGCACTACGAGACGCAGGGTGACGCAGCAGGATCTTGTAACCCAATGGTTACAGGGTCAGGCCAAGTCAAGAAGCAAACCGTGTTGGAAATAATGAATGATCTTTATTAAATACAGGCACACAATGTAAGCAACACATGCACACAGATAACTAAGGAAAATAAAGGTGTGAGTATGATAGCGGGATTTTCAGAGGGATAGTAGATTCGGGTGATACAAAACCTGTTCCTGAAGCCCGGAAAGAAGATAGAGGGCGATGCTGGGGTTCGATGTATCTCAGCCCTTGGAACTGAGGGGAAGCTCACCAAGCAAAGCGGCAGCAAGGCGGTCTGGAACTCAGGAGCGATCCGAGGAAGGTCTCAGAATCAGGGGTTTTTATAGGGAGAAATGTAATTGCATGCTATGCCATACTTGGGGAAAATAATGCATTTCGGGCGCAGGACAAAGCTTGGGAAACGTCAAAATTTAGCATGATTAAGTTAAGTCCAAATTGACAAAGAGGTAGACAGTATGCGAATGCTCAGTGCTTGGCAGTTGAGTATTCCGCTTGCCAGGTTGCCTGCCCAGGGCAGGGAGTCCTTTGTAAACAGTGTGCATAAATAATGAGGGTGTCTGCAGAGAGGTCTCCTAAAGCGAGGATCTGGCTATTTCTGGCCTGCCTGGGTGGAGAATGGAATGTCCAGCAATTAGTGGCCGAGCCTAGTTCTGTGCTTGTCCGGGGGCCTCACAAACACATGGAGAGGGGTGGTGGAAGAGAGCAAAATTATTGATATCAAAATGATATCTAGGGGTATCTCCAAGGAAGCCTAAACTGCAGTAACAGGCTGCTCTGAAGGCTGAGCTGAAGGTTGACAAAGATTGATTTGATATTCATATATAGAAAGAGCTATTCCTGAATGTGGAAGGGTCCCTTGATTCCATCCTGCAGTCTACAAAAGACTACCTTTGGAAGCTCTGCAAAAACTTCAGTGGATTGGGATTGCTTGCAAGAAACATGTAACTCTGTGGAAGCAGCAATTTCCAGAACATTTTTGGGAAAAATTTCAAGTTTTCATTATGACATATATAGATGTATACAGTTGGGTCAGGGTGCCCAAAAAACATGTCTTCCTGATAAATCTCATCTGATTTACAAGATCTTCAGAGAAAGGCTTTCTCAATGTCCCACTACTGTCACAGGCAATTTTGGTGAGGACATAGGAGACAGCCTTCTAGGTTGCTGCTCCCAAACTTTGGAATTCATTACCAGAGGAAACTCAGTTTCTCCCTACTTGTTCTCTTTCTGCTGTTGGGAGGAAAACATATCCTCGAACTGTCCCAAAGTAGCAGGGACAATAGAAGTTAATCCTCTGCCACCGCACTTTTTCAGCTGCTTTTAAAATGTTCCACTTTCCCCTGCTTACATCAGCTGTTGCAAATGGAGTTCAAGGTGCAAAAAGACTTTGCATTCAGTTATCTCATCCTGGGGAAAGGAGATGACAGAGAAGCATCTATCCCTTCCCAGGAGGCTCAAGCAAAAGCAGCTTTTGCTGCAGGCTCTCCTAGCTTGTATGTTCTCCATGTTAATATCATTTGCCGTCTTGACCACATTCTGATGTTGCTTGGCCATGCCTGTCCCAATTTTCATCAGTAAAATGTTCAAGCATATGGGTGAATACCTTTTTAGTTAGAGATCTTTGACTGTTAACTGCTTGTGGCAGAAAAGTCCTTTAAGGGACTGTGCTGTACTTTGCTATGTTTTAATTGTCTTCCAAATCTGATTTAGCATTTTTGAATTGCTCATTGAATGACTTTTAGGCAAATTTCTTATGAGCTTTTTAATTGTACTTCATTTTAATCTGTAATGTAAAATGTTTTGAATCATGTGCCCAGAGCAAGGATGGATATAAATTGAATAAATATATAAAATAAAACACTATGAGAGACCTAATCCAGAAGTCTAAGCTAAGAAAAATCTCTGTCTTTTTTTCAAACAAGAAACAGGGAGTTCATGAATGAAAATAAAAATTCATTCCAGTCTAATCCAAAGCTTGGTATCCCTTCTTCATAATAGTTCTGAGACCTGAAATAGGACCGCAGCAGCACCCTTAAAAATATTTGGATTAGAAAACAGTGTGTTTCTAATAGATTAATGCCATTGATCATGAATATTTATATTCAAATTGCAATAGAACTATTATCCAAATAAAGCAAGCCTTTGACCATCAACATATATTTGTCTACTGCATGATTTCTCTTTAGATCATGTGCTGTTTGTATGCTCCAGCAGAAAGTGATGTAACTCAGCGTGTCTCCTTCTACCGTATGGTCCCTAGTGAAGAAAATCAATACACTGGACTTGTCAAGCTTCTTCTTTATTTTCAGTGGAAATGGGTTGGGATCTTGGCCATGGGTGATGATGAAGGAGAAAAGTTCCTACAGACTTTGACAAATATGCTTTCCCAGAGTGGTATTTGTACTGCTTTCATTGAAAAAATGTTACTCCAGAGTAGCCATCTTGATGTTATTAACTTTTATGACACCTTTCTGAATATGACTAAATGGCTGATCAAACCAGATGTTAAAGTATGTGTTATGAGTGCTGATGCTCATATGATGTTAGATTTGCAGATGGTGCTCAATCTGGTTCTCAGGGAAGTCAAGAAGCCTTTGAACAAAGTGTGGGTTATGACAGCCGACTGGGATTTTTCTCTGATCACCCTTTTCCGAATGGAGGGTATAGGGATCTTCCATGGCACCTTATCTCTTGCAGCTCACTCCTCTGAGGTGCCTGCCTTCCAAAATTTCCTTCATGCTCAGAATCCCAATTCCAGTGAAGATGGCTTCATCAAGGATTTCTGGGAGCAAGCATTTGGCTGCATGTTTCCTGATCCTGGCGTGGAAGAGGAGATTGAGGCAAGATGTACTGGTGAGGAGAAAATGGAGAGCATTCCTGGGCCTTTATTTGAAATGAGCATGACCAGTCACAGCTATAGCATCTACAACTCTGTCTATGCTGTGGCGCATGCTTTGCATGCCATGTATTCATCAAGAACTAAACATGCTGCAATGAGAAGAAGAAGATATCTAGAAACTTCTACCTTACAACATTTTCAGGTAATATCACACATAGAAAACAGTTTTTAAATAAAAGCAAGTGAATGTTATTGATAAGGAATGTTTCCATGCAAAGAGCTGTTACTGTACAGAGATCCCTCTTCTGTTTTAACTGGAACTCACTTCTGCATTGCTAGATGGGAAATCTGGTAATGCACAAAAGGTAAGTTACATTTGTTCAGAAACAGTTTCTCTTTACCTTGGAGCAAAAATGAAAGACTGTGATTTTAGAGTCTTGATAGAGTATACTTTGGCCTTACACAGATTGAAAATATCTAGTTTTACAGCTTCTTGTTGATGTTCCATTGTCTTGTAGCACGAATAAAACTTTCTTAGAATAGCTGTCTTACATCTGCCTTTTCACTCATGTCATAATCCAAAAGCTTCAGGATAAGAAATGTCTGCCTTCCTTACAAAAAGAAACAATCAGTCATTTGAACCAAAGTAATTATTTCTTCTATGCCATTCTATATCTTCACTCCTCTTGTCCTCCCAGAATTCCCTCTCTAAAAGGATCTGAGGAACTATGCCCAGAAAGGTCCCTAACAGTTGTGTAGGAACAAGGGGATGGTGGGGGCGCTTTGCCCTGGGCAGCAATGTTTTGGGGGTGTCCCAGATCATAGCAACACCCCTGCATGGTCGGGCCATGCCCCCACACACCACAGCCATGCCCCCATGCACTGCAACCATGTCCCCATGCACTGTACCCCCACCCCCCTCCCACCCTCCCTCCACACACATTCCAAGCTCTGCCACTGGTCTCTGACTAAGGCAACATTGTCCACTGTTGACATTGTCACACTGGTATCATGATTTTCCCTTCAGGGAAGGAGGATTGTGGTAATACCCAAAATTTTAAGAGAATAGTATAGAGCTATCATGGTGTGAAGAGTCAGAGGCAAATATTATTTTCTTTTTCCACCACTTTTGTAAACCTAATTCAAACGTCTTGCATTCTAGCTTTACTCTTTCCTGGACAGAATATCATTCAACAACAGTGTTGAGGATAAAGTGTCTTTTGATGAGAAGGGGGAATTGATAGCTCCATTTGATATCATCAACTGGATTACTTTCCCCAACCAATCCATCAAAAAAGTGAAAGTAGGAAGAGTGGATCCTCAATCATCTTTAACCAGACAGTTATCAATTAATGAGGAGATAATTACATGGCACGGCCACTTTAACCAGGTGAAATGAGACAGAGATTTCTACTGCACAAAGCTAGATGGGCTTCACTCAAACACTGCAGTTTATTCTGCTCAGCAGCATTTTTATATTCAGCATGTTTAGTAAAGACATACTAAACTTTTTCTGTTTGATTAAGGGTGGTCTTTGAAATTAGCCTGGACTATTGATAGAGAACCAATGTGATTTATTGATTTGAGAGTTGGAGTATGACCCAGGAGACCGGAGTTCATTTCACCACTTGGCCATGGAAAGCTACTGGGTAACTTTGGGTGCATCACACACTCTCAGCCCCAGAAAACCTCAGAGCACACAACAACAACAACAAATACTTGCTTGCTTGCTAAGGTAGAAGGCAGTAGGAAAAGAGAAAGACCAACTACAGATGGATAGACTGAATCAAGGGAGACACACCCCTGAATCTGCAAGGCCATAGGAGGGTGGTTGATGATAGAGAGACTTGAAGGTCTATCTTCTGAAAGGTTGCTAAACATCTTCTAGTTTTCTGCCCTACTTGGAAATAGCGAGACCAAGCAACAGAGTTGGAAGAAATAGGGCCAGTTTATTAATTGTTGAGCTGCAAGGGAGAGCAATGTAGTGTGGGTGTAACTGAAGTAAGATATCTATCCTAGTCATTCTCTTCAGCCACCCTGGACAAAGCACCCCAGGCCTGGGAGCAATCTACATGTAACAGATTGCTGCCTGGCTAACATTAACACACACAAGGTTCTCAAGGAGAAGCCTGTCCCCAAGTAAGGTGACTTAAAATGAAGTCATGCCCCAGGTCAACCCTAAGGGAAATCTCGTTCCTACACCCTCTGAGTCCCACGACCAGAAAGGGCAAGTTCAGCCCCCCATCTTCTCCCAAACAGTACCAAGGGGCACTTGCCCATTTTTTCTTCTTTCCTCCACCCTGCCAAGTGATTGCCTATTTAAATACACCACCCTTTCTTAGAATCATAGAACTGGAAGAGATCACAAGGACCATCAAGTCTAATCCCCTTCTACGCAGGAATACATCAAAGCATTCCCAACATGTGGCCATCCAACCTCTGTTTAAAAACCTCCAAAGAAGGAGACTCCACCACACTCTGAGACAGTGTATTCCACTATGCTCTGACCATCCTAAAGCTTAGACAGAATTTATTTTCCTGAAGGTTGAAGCCATTGCTCTGTATCGTAGGCCCTTTCCGCACAGAGGCTTCTAGCGCAAGCGGGGGAGGCCGGCAAGTGCAAGAAGGCTCGTCCGGGAGGCTGCCGCTTCCCCCTCCTTCCTTCTGCAGGCGAAGGAACCAGTGGGGAAGCGGCACCGAAGGAGGCTTGCCGCGCAAGCTGCCCTCCCCCCGTGCGAAGCGGGAGACCTCGCGCTGGATTCCTCCCCCCGCGCGCGCCAGATTCCTCCCCCACACGCGCCGGATTCCTCCCCCCGCGCGCGCCGGATTCCTCCCCCGCGCGCACCGGATTCCTCCCCCTGCGCGCACCAGATTCCCCCGCGTGCCGGATTCCTCCCCCCGCGCGCGCGAAGCGGGCGGCGTCATGTCCCCCGCGCGCGCCGCGTCCGTCGCGCTACCTCCCCACCCCACTCCTTCCTTCCGCGGGGGCGGAGGGAAGGAAGCGCGACCCGGCCAGCTCCCGGAGGCTCCGCACGAAAGGTAAGTGCGGGTGGGCGCCGGGAGCGTTGCGCGAGCGCGGGGTGATTTTCGCTTGGACGCGAAAATCAAAAAACCTGCGCTCGTGCCGCTTCAGCCCCGTGAGCCGGGCGGAAGTGGGAGTGCGTCGTGCGGAGCGATGCTCCCACTCCCGTGAGGCTCACAGGGCTGTCGCGCGAGCAAAGGGCCGTGCGAAAAGGGCCGTAGTCTCGTAGCAGCAGAAAACAGGCTTGCTCCATCCTCCATAGGACATCCCTTCACATATTTAAACATGACCTGATTCTCCTCCATCCTTATTGACCTCACTCCCTGCAGAGCCAACAAAGGCATCCTCTCCCCACAGCCACTTTCATACCGTGCAATATTGAGGCTGAGCAATCACTACCAATGGGAAACTACAAGGATCATGGTAGTGAATGCATACAGCTCAAAAAAGGGGGAATTTATTAAATATGCTATTATTTAATAGCATGCTGCTTATTTTTTTTAAAGGAGGAAAAAATGTGTATACATTAGTACAAGCCATGCCAAAATGCATATAATGCAAAATGCAAGGTTTAAAAAAAAATCTGCAGTGTGCTATAAAACAAGGTTGTGAAGGAAAGGTGTGTGGGATTCAGTGTAATGCAATGAAATTGGATCGCCCAGTTCAATCTGAGGTCTATATGGACCCATTTATAAACTCCCCATCAACAGTTAGTTTTCTTTTCCTTTGCATATTTCCTAACACACACTTTCCAAGATAGAGAAGGGATACTGGCAATGGAAAACTGGCAGAAAAGAGCAGCATGTTGAACTGTCTTTGCTTTCATTGCATTTAATTTCAGAATGGTTCACTTTCATTGCCCTCATTTAATATTAAGAATGTTGTCTTGTATGGTTTCAATTCTCCTCTCTGAAAAATGTAACTCATGCTGATTGTGATAGTATCGTTGTGTACTTCCAAGTCATTTCCAATTTATGACAACCCTAAGGCAAAACTATCATGAGTTTTCTGAGGCTGAGAGTGTGTCACATTTCCAAGATCAGCTAGTGAGTTTCCATGGCTGAGTGGGGAATTGAACCCTGGTCTACAGAGTCATAGGCCATTTCCGCACTACACTGTTATATTGTTATTATTCCACTTTCAACATCCTATGGAATCCTGGGCTTTGCAGTTTAGGGAGGGACCTTTAGAATTCTCAGCCAGAGAGCTCTTGGGCCTCAGGAAACTACAAACCCCAGAATTCCAGAGGATGTTGAAAGTGGAATAAGAGCACTATAACAGTGTAGTGCGGACATGGCCATAGTCTAATGCTCAAATCACTACACCATGCTGGATCTCCATGACAGTATAAAGAATCCATTTTCCACTGTTTATTTTATTCCTCTTTAAGTCAGGAAACAGAAATGAAGGCCTGAAAGCAAACTTATCAGTTGAAATTTAAAAAAAAAAAGAACATGACAAGTGCAAAAAAGAGTCAAGTTCCATTCCTCTTGTCAGATATTATTTATAAAATTCATGCTTTTTCTCCACATATGACAGTCCTGAATGTTAAGAAAGGTTTAATGTTGAATTTTGACTATTAGATCAAGATTGCGTACTGATAACTGAAGTAATTGTAATCATGAGACTGGCTAAAATATGAAGGTAACTTAGAATAAGGATGATGGAGTAGTTTCATGTCCAATGGTAACATACGTAAACTTCCTAGGAGCAAATGGGGGGCACTTGATCTAAAACATTCAGTTATTTTTGTCAGTCAGTCAAAAGAGAACAAACTTATATCAGTGCTCTGTCTCTTTTTGTATGAGTAGACTTTGCCCATTGCCCTGTGTAATCCCCCCTGCCTTCCTGGCAGCATCACAGAAAAGAAGGAAGGGGAACCATTCTGCTGCTACAATTGTCGTGAATGTCCAGTAGGAAAGATTTCAAATAAAACAGGTAGGAAACATCCTGCTATAAAGTTTATTAAGAACCTTCATCTGTATAGTCATCAGAGATGTTATATATTAGCCTGAATTCTACTGGCAGTATTAACCAGAGTAGATCCATTGAATCAATTGTTAAATGCTTAATTAACACTTATGCAAATGCCATTGATTCAATAGGTCTACCTTACATGACCCTACTGACAGGATTTAGGCCATGATTTCAGTGAAAGAGAGGAAAAAGTCATCTCCCAGTATCAGATATGCATGTATAGAATTCCTCAAAGCTTCCAGTCAATCCATATTCCTGGAAAGCAGTCTTTGACCCTTTTCACACGGGGTTAAAAAAACCGTGTAGAACAACCTCTGACGGAGGTCGTCTACACCGTAACGTGGATTGGGGCAGACTACTTTTGTGTAGTTCCACACCCCAATCTGCGCAGGGGCGACCCGAAGTGGCGGCGCCGCGTGCTTTTTGAAAACTACTTGTCTTGTGGTTTTTAAAAAGCACGGGGCATGCAGCCCCATGGAGCCCCGTTGCAGCACCCGGTGTAGATTTGCAGGCGCACGCAAGTGCGCACCTGCAGATCGGCCAGGGGGGCAGGCTTCCAGCTGGCGAGCTTGTCCAGTTGGCGGAGAGCCTCTGCCAGCTGGAAGCCACCATTTTGGATGCTGCGGGATGCCTCAGGACGCCACCACGTGTGGAGCAGCGAACTTGCGCTGCTCCACGTTGCAACGGCTCCAGGTAAGCTCCATTTTGGCGTGTTTTCTGGTGTGACTTCCTCTGCATGTGAAAAGGGCCTTTGTTTCAAGAAAGAAAACGCACAGAAACAGAAACATTCAAGAACATGTAAATAAATCATATTTGATTTTGAGAGATGCTCCTTTCATGCATACTCATTCTGTTCACAGTGAAATAAGGGTGGGAGATAACTTCTAAAGGTCCTAACTGAAAGCCTTCAGATTTTGTCATCCAATTATTGGCCTTAAAAATGTTCACAGAATTGTATATAAATAAAATTTTTATACATACAGAAATATATTTTATATTTTATAATTTTATATATTATAAAAATTATACTATATAATTTTACATACACACACACACACACACACATACACTAAGAGAGAATGTCTGCATCAATGTATACTTTGGGGGAAATACTGAAATAGTGTTTAAATAAGTATAGGTTGTAATTTTTTTATGCATTAAGTGTGGAAAGTTCAATTCTTCAGCCAGATGCAATTTTGTGGACCACTAAGGTCCAAAAAGTACCTCCAAATGCCCTTTTGGCAATTTAAGAAATTATTATTCCATCTTCTTCCCCAACACAAACACACACACACAATTTTAAGGCCACAAGAGTCTTCTTTTTTTTCAAATAGGAAAAGAATCAGCATTTAATTTCAATGTAATTTCTTGTTGAAAGAAAGACTTCTCCTGGGCCTAAAAAAGTTCTTGAAAATAGATTGATTCATCCATCTCCATATCAAACTTAAAAGAGTATCATAGAATTATTAATTTTGATTTGTAATAACCAATTAAGTAATACTTAAGTTTGGGGGAGAAGAAAAAAGGTACTTACTAATTAAGTTAGAATTAATATTATGACCATAAAATGTAGACTAATTTAGTAGTTTATTATGACTTATCATAGAAATAAATGCAGGCAACAAATATTAAATTTAACTATAATTTGTGATTTATCTGAATAGTAACTACTGTGGGATTACTACTCATTGTTTGCAGCAGAAGCAGGAACTAATTTTTTAGTTTTGTATAGTTTGCTGTTAGTTTAGCTCAATATTTGTAGTTCTTTACTGGTATTGTTATGTAGTTTATTTTAACAGCTTATTATTATGTACTATTTTGTTTTATGGATTATTTAGGGGTTTTTTATATATGCTTTTCCTTTTGTATGTGTTCTTTTTTGTTTTGTGTTTTGTGTTCTTATTCAGTTAAAAAAACCAACATGTTGTTCATCTCTAATAAGGAGATATGTGTCTGAACTATGATATATTTAATAAACTCATATACTGCTCTCCCACTTTTTTTTCTTTTTAAAAAAAGATATGAATGACTGTTTCAAATGCTCAGAAGATCAATATCCCAATATGGAGAAAAATGGTTGCCTACCAAAAAAGCTGAACTTCCTTTCTTATCATGATCCCTTGGGCATCTTTCTGGCAGTTCTAGCTCTGTTACTTTCTATAACTACAGCTTCTGTGTTTGGAATCTTTATTAAGCATAAGAGCACTCCAATTGTCAAAGCCAACAATCAAGGCCTTTCCTACTGTCTGCTCATCTCTCTCCTGCTCTGTTTCCTCTGCTCTCTCTTGTTCCTTGGCAAGCCCCATGTAATGACCTGCCAACTACGACAAACTGCTTTTGGGATCATATTCTGAGTGGCAGTTTCTTCTGTTTTAGCAAAAACCATCACAGTTGTTCTGGCCTTTATGATCACTAAGCCAGGATCCAGGATGAAGAAATGGTTGGGGAAAAAATTCGCAATATCTGCTGTTCTCTGCTGTTCCTTTATTCAAGCAAGTATTTGCATGGTGTGGCTATCTACCGATCCACCATTCCAAGATATGGATCTGAACTCTCTACCAGAAGAAGTTGTAGTGGAATGCAATGAAGGCTCAGTGTTCTTGTTCTACTTGATTCTTGGTTACATGGGGCTACTAGCTCTTGTCAGCTTCATTGTGGCTTTCTGTGCTCGCAAGCTCCCAGATACTTTTAATGAAACCAAATTTATCACTTTCAGCATGGTGGTGTTTTGCAGTGTGTGGGTATCATTTGTTCCAACCTATCTAAGCACAAAAGGGAAATACATGGTGGCTGTGGAGATCTTCTCTATTCTTGCCTCCAGTGCAGGAATACTGGCTTGTATCTTTTTTCCTAAATGTTATATAATTGTCTTAAGGCCTGAACTAAACAGTAAGGAACAGCTAAAAAGAAGAAATAATTTTTAAATATCTAATGACTGAAGACATTTGAAAACACACAGTAGACATAGTTGGGCCGTAAGTTCCATTTAGCTATTTGGACAACGTATTTCTGTTCTGAAGGCAGGATTTGTAGCTTAATCCAGAACTGACACATCTATTTTTTATTTTTTATATCATCATCATCATCATCATCATCATCATCATCATCATCATCAAATGGTATTCTCTACTCTAAATAGTGATGCCTATTTTCTGAGACTTGACTTTAAATCTACTATTAATGTTGAGTCTCCAGTGGTAAAATTCAGTATATCTAAGATCTTTGTTACTATGAAGAACAAAATAAGTCCAAATAAGTAGTTAATTGTAACTTCATACTTCTATACTATGCAAGGTATGATTCCTTTCCTATCTTGGACCTTAGAACTAGTTTGTTCCTATGCATATTTTTCCAAGCTGTGAGATATGCAAGACTGCTTCCCACCACCACTACCACCACTACCTCAAAAAAATTATCTTTTTTCTTTTCTGCCACAGGAAGCTGGGAGTTAAATTCTATAAACTGCCTGAAAATTTGACTTTAACCCCCATAATGGGCAATCCAGTCTGCTGTTTTTGGCAACATCTTTAATGAAAGATGTTTGGTGTCTCTTTCAGTTTTACCTACCTTCTTTATAATGTTGTGTGCAAGGTGCTGCTGAGTTTAATTAATACGGCATTTCAATCAGTACTATTACTGAATTTTCAGTTCATACCATTTCCTCACATGCTTATTCTAGGGTTGATTCAAATATTATCTTTGTTATTATTTGGTATATTCATTGGCTAGGGAAAACTTTTGAAAAAGTAGCACAGAATCCCTTTTGTTTGTTCTCTTATCTTAAAAATCTTCAAGAAAAGCTTTGTTGAGTTCTCCTTTATTAACTTGCTGTCCAAGTTGTTTGTCAAGAATTGCTTCAGCGCAACAGCTATTGCCCCTCTATCGGGGATAAGCAGGAATGCAAGGAATGTTTAAATGCCTTCCTGAAAACTATTACAGAGCCAGTACATGTCAGCACTCACTGCAATCCATCTGCACACTACAGGAAGAACTTCCTGATGGTCAGAACTCTCTGACAGTAGAATAGGCTGCCTCAGAGTGTGGTGGATTCTCCTTCTTTGGAGGTTCTTAATAATCATCTCAGTGGACATGCTGGGGTGAATTGGACCAAGGACCAGGACTTTCTACTGGAAGACGATGGGCAAGAACTTTACTGAGCGTGCCTAATCCTTTGGGGTCTACCAGAAAAGAGAAAACCCAGTGATGAGGCCAAAGTCCTCTCCAACCACATCTCATCATAGATGTTCCATTCCAGAGAGTAGTGGGGAGACATCCAGGGACCTTTCCTTTGAAAGATGGTCAGGAGAAACAATACCCACTTACATTTGTAGACTTTTGCACTCATTTGCCAGAAACCACCCTACTGGATGCAATCTTATCTAAAGCCATAGCCCAGGCTCTGACAGACATTTTTGCAAAGGTGAGATGGCCTTCATGGATGCAGGGACAAATTTCAGATCCAAAGTCATGGAACCCCTGCTAGTGCACTCCATGTGCTTCTATGCCCCTACCATAACCAAACTAAAGGGTTAGTGGAGTGGTGTAATGTGACCCTGGGGACTATTATACATAAATTCATGAATGAACACACCAATGACTGGGACTTGATGCTACAGCAGCTTTTGTTTACATATAGGACCATACCACACCCAAGCCTGAGTTATTCAGCTTCTGAGTTGGTCTGTAGGCATGATGTGAAAGAGCCATTGCACTTGTGCAAAAACAGTGGTAAGGGGCTCTGCCTTCTTCAGAAACTACCATAGTTGATCTTGTGACAAACCTGCAGAATACCCTCAGGGCAGAATACTCTGCAGAATACTCTCAGGGTTCATGAGAATCTCCACCAGTACCAAGCCAAAAGTGTATCATGTGGTTTCATTAACATCCTTCTATGATAGGCCCAGGCACTTTTGCACACTTTCAGCTCTAAGCAGTGCAACCAGTTCTCTCACTTAACAGCCAAGTTTATTTCCCTGTTATCACCTACAGAATGATTTATATTAGATCCTGAAAATGTAGTAACAGCAGGTGACTGCAGGCCATTGGCAGAGCATTCGTAGTAGGTGTCCCTGACAGGGAGACAGGCGATAGAGAAGGAAGCACAGGAGATGTTGGACATGGAAATTGTTCAATCCTCACACAGTTCATGGGTGTCACCCACCATCCCTGTGTCCAAGAAGGGATTAGAAATTTATTTTTGCATAGACTACCGAAAATAAAACTCAGTGACACTCCCTGAACATTATCCCATGCCCTGGGTGGATGAACTGTTGGAGAAACTGATGCATGCCAAATATGTATCCAACTTGGACCTCACAAAGGTATACTGTCAGGTCAGCCTGGCAGAAAAGTCCAGGCATCAAATGGTGTTTATTGCCCATATGGACCTGTTTGATTTCAGTAGTCTACACAATACACCAGCAACTCTCCAGAGGCTGATGGAGCCTCTTTTGAAAGACTGTGGAGACTTTGCTGTGGCATTTTTGGATGACATTGCAATCTTCTTAGATTCCTGGGAAGATCACTTGAAAACTCTTGAAATCATTTTCCAGTGCATCAGAGATGCTGGACTGACAAAAGGCCTGCCTGATTAACCTAGGGAAGCTTGGTCATAGGTTGGACAAGGGGGTCTAGACTTCCCACTTCTCATGACCATCCAAGGCCCAGAACACCATCTATATATGAACAGAATTGGAATGTTCAGCTAGTCATGTTAGAGGTTAGGCTTCTTTTTAATCTGCTGAATATGATTTAGGCTGCTTTTGCAACTTTGGAAGTGCTCCTAAGCAATGCCTGAAGGAAGGTCTCTTCCTGCATAAGACACAGCTTGGCTAATGTAAGATTATTTGCTTTGAATAAAAGCTTTCAAAGTCATTCCAAATGCAATACTTTGGGGAATGTAATTATTTAACATATAATTATCTATGACCAACTATTCAGTCTCCCCATTGCCACAACAACATTGATTTAAACAAAACAAAAAACTTGTATATTCATATATAAAACGGCCTCCATTGGAGAAGAGGTGAGTTTTAGTCAGCAATGATGATGTATCATAGCTGAAGGGGCTATTTTTGCCTCCAGAGTTAAAGAGCATTTGTCATTCTAGATGTCATCAGAAGCCGCCAGAGCCAGAGGAACAGATACCTTCTAACCAGGCAGATGTTGGATGATAATGATCACTATAGAAACAGCAGAATCTTTACTAAGGAAAGAAGGTTTTCCCTTCTGCATGACAGGGTATTTCTTGTTTTTGCGTCTTCTGATATTTCTGTTGCTGCCTCAAACAGATTGCAAGATGATGTGTACAAGGAACAATTCTCTCAAGATCAAATACCAATATTATCAACCAGGAGACCTTATCATTGGTGGGATCACTTCTCAGCTTTTCTCCTTTTCTGAAGGAGCAGACTTCACAGCACACCCCACTCCCCACTGGGAAGTTGCACCTCTGTAAGAAGATGTTATATTGTTTTCTATAACTTATACATAGCTGTTTTGTTTAAAAAAAAAAAACTCCAGAGAGAGGTTGCAAACTATAATTTGTAAATTCATACAAAGAATAAACCATGTAAGTTTCTGGTTTGGGACAGGGTGGTAGTGTTTAGGCTATGTGCAAGAGGACGAACACATCCAATTTGATTGTTGTATTGTTGTATTGTTTGTATTGTTGTATTGTTTCAACATTTCTGTCACATTAAATACTTCAAGAAATTAAATTCAACTCTTATAGTATCTCATCAGGCTGCTTCTCTATCTCGTTCTTTACAGGGAGCATAGACACTTTGCCTATACATCTCCTATTTACCTTTGCTGCCACAGAGGATCAAAATAGCCAATATGTTATGATAAATTAGATGGTTGCAATCTGACCAGGGAGAACTGTAGATAAAACCCTTGTTCAGCATTGCATTATTTATGGTGATACCAGAAGCTGAAATGTTGACTACTAGCATGGATAACTTTAAAGTGTTGAACTCTTTATTTTTATTTTTCCATTCTTATCTATCACACACACAGTATGTCAGCATGGCTATAACTTTCATGCTTGTGTTGGAAGGGGCCAGATACGTCTGTGGCTAGGAAGCTGGGTCATCTATAAACATGTTTCACTCATACAGGTAATTCTAAAATAAAAATGGCACATAAGAGAGCCCTGTTGTAATGTTGTTATGTGCCTTCCAGTCATTTCTGACTCATGGTGACCCTAAGGTAAACTGATCATTGGGTTTTCTTGCCAAAATTTATTCAGAGGAGGGATGCCTTTGCCTTTCTCTGAGGCTGAGAGAGTGTGACTTGCCCAAGGTAACTCAGTGGGTTTCCATGGCCAAGAGAGGTTTCAAACCCTAAAACTAGTTGTTTATTCATATATGCAATATAAAGCCAGTATGATGTAGTGGTTTAAGCATTGGCGACCAGGGCCATTTCCACACTAGGCTGTTATAGTGCTATGATTCCACTTGCAACATTCTATGGAATCCTGGGGTTTGCAGTTTCAGGAGGGGATTCCATAGGATGTTGCAAGTGGAATCATAGCACTATAACAGTCTCGTGCAGAAGTGTCTCAGGATTCAAATCTCCATTCAGCCATAAAAAGTCATTGGGTGACTCTGGGCAACTCACACTCTTTTAGA
Organism: Ctenosaura bakeri; assembly: GCA_948474755.1. Classification (NCBI taxonomy): domain Eukaryota; kingdom Metazoa; phylum Chordata; class Lepidosauria; order Squamata; family Iguanidae; genus Ctenosaura; species Ctenosaura bakeri. The sequence goes on from CAOLHI010001609.1 coordinate 289,256, forward strand.
CTCAGAGGAAGACAAAGACAAACCCCCTCTGAACAAATCTTGCCAAGGAAACCCTGTGACATGTTCTCCTGAGGGTCACTAGGAGTCAGAAAGGACTTGAAGGCACACAACAACATATGTAACATAGAGGCCACGCATTGGTTTTAGAAATAAGTGGCCTGAACATTTGTTTTTTCATCTGATGCAGCAAAGGAAAATTTAGAAATAATTGTGGAAACAAAGGAAGAGGATTGAAATGCCTTTTACAGTGAGGTTCACTACAAATGCTATCAGATGGTTACAGAGATGAGATGATTTACACTGTCATATCCACCTCTTCAGCCAAATTTCCTGATGGTCCCTGATTGTGAATAATAGTGACTGTGACATGATTATTATAAGACAGTATAACAGACTCTGAAAGACATTTGCCTGCAAAAAGTAAAGAGTGAAAAGGAGTTCATGAGGTAAAACATAGTTTCTTACATATTATGTGTCTTCTACTTTAGTGTATTGCTGAAAAAATATCAGCATCTCCTCTCTTTGGCATACGCTGTGAAAGAGATCAACAAAAACCATAAGATCTTACCCAACCTCACTTTGGGACTTCATGTCTATGACAGCCACTTTGATGCACAGATCACTTATCAGAACACCTTGAATCTGCTTTTTAATCAGAAGAGGTCTGTTCTCAACTACAATTGTGACATGCAGAAGAACCCAGTAGCCGTCATTGGAGGGCTTGATTCTGAAACTTCCCTCCACATAGCCACTATTTTGAGTATCTACAAGATACCACAGGTAAGATGAGATTGACTTCTATTTTCTTTAGGGGAAAAAGATCTGAAGATGCCTTTCTAAACATATATGTATGCCTAGAAATGCCATTTATATCATTCTCTTCTTCATGTACATCATGACTTTTTAAAATGTGTGTGTGTGTGTGTGTGCTTGGGCTGTTACTTCAAAAACATTGCCTAGTCAGAAGAAATTTCATGTTTATCCCCTAAACAAAGGTGGACCATAAGGAGTCTGCAAAATCTTGAAGAAATGTTGTGAACTTTTCCAGAAAGAAAGAAAGAAAGAAAGAAAGAAAGAAAGAAAGAAAGAAAGAAAGAAAGAAAGAAAGAAAGAAATGTATTGAATCATTCCAACAAAAATAGTATAATAGGAGTGTTTACATTTATTATTTCTCCCTGCTCTTCAAATCTGAAAACCCTTGACGAGCAACTTCAAATAACTTTAAATAAATCTTTGAGGCTCTTTAGGGTTTTAAATCTTGAGTTTACTCTTGGTGGTCTGCAGAACCAAAAGAGATTTAAAAGAGGTCCATGGTAAAGAAAGGTTAAGAACCATTGCTCTAAACCATATTTAACACTTTATTCACAGTGGATGCTTTGCCTGGAATTTTCTTTAGCCATTGTTTCAGAATATAAGGCAGTAAGGATGGCAGGGTGGAAATGCAACTAAGACCCTGTCCGCACCTTACGTTCTTCCAGCACTGCGGTGCGGGGATTGCGCGAGCAGCCTCTGGTGAGAGGCTCTCATGTCCGAGGTCCTTCGGCTCCACATGAGCTGCCTGCTCATGCGAGAGCCCCACCTCTTCCTTCGACAGTGCAGCCTGGGAGTTTCCCAGGTTGCGTTGGGGCAGAAAGCATGACTGGTGCGGCTCCAGAGGCTCCACACTCCAGGTAAGTGTGCGCAGGGCCCAGGAGCAATGCACGATTGTGCACCATTTTCAGCTTCTAGTCGAAAATGAAAAGTTGTGCGATCGGCGCCTGCCAGACCCTGGAGCATTGCGCAGTTGTGAGTGTGTCGTGCAGATCGCTCCTCACAATCTCACAATGCTCCAGGCCCTCTTTTGCATGGAAAATGCCATGCTAAAAGGGCCTAGGAGACCTAGATTCAAGTCAGGCATAAAACAGCTTCATCTGGTCATACCTTTCTGTCAGTACTTCATTAGATGCTAGACAAACAGACAGTGTGTTCTATTGGCTAGTGTGCTGAAAATGAAACAAGGAAATTAAAGTTCATGTCAGACAGAAAACATTAACTAACCATTAACTAATCAACTTTGGATGAGATCGAGATCAGCCTGGATTGACTCAATCAACCCAATTCAGTTTTCCATTTAGGATTTGGCTGAATCAACTGCATAGCCCTACTGGGTAGCCATTGTTCCTAGCATTCCCAGACAATTTTGATTGCAAATGTGAAACCCAGAACTGGTATTATAACTAATCAAATATTCATCTATGAATATACATTGGATTATTTTTCAAATTTTCCACATATTTTTCAGACATTTCATATATGTAAAAATGTAAATATGTAAAAAAAAATGTAAAACTTTTTCTTTTTTAGCTGATGTATTGTTTATATGCACCAGTCATGAATGATGTAACTCACCGTTCCATCTTATACCGTGTGGTCCCTGGGGAAACACATCAGTACACTGGCATTGTCAAGTTGCTCCTTCATTTCCAGTGGAAGTGGGTTGGAATCATGGCCATGGGCGATGATAAAGGAGAAAAGTTTGTGAAGACTTTGGAACACATATTTTCTCAGAATGGCATATGCATCGCCTTCTCTGAAAGAATGCCACTCCAGAGCAACATTTTAGGTGTTATTAACTTCTATGACCACTTCAGGAGTATAGCAATGTTGCTAATTGAAGCAAAAGTTAATATATGTGTCATAGGTGCTGATCCTCATATGATGTTAGATCTGCAGACAGGACTCAATATGATTGCATCAGAATTTGTGATTCCTTTAAACAAGGTGTGGATTTTGACAGCTCACTGGGACTTTTCCATGGAGCCATTTTTCCACTACCTGAATATGCACATCTTCCATGGAGCTTTGTCCTTTGCAATCCACTCCAGTCAAGTACCTGGATTCCAACATTTCCTTCATGTCCAGACGCCCCACTCAGATAGAGATGGATTCATCAGGATCTTCTGGGAGCAAGCATTTCATTGCTCATTTCCAAACAATGACATGACTGAGGAGAATGAGGGAAGCTGCACTGGTGAGGAGAAGCTGGAAAACCTTCCTGGAATTTTTTTTGAAATGAATATGACCAGCCAAAGCTATAGCATCTACAATGCTGTCTATGCTATTGCGCATGCTCTGCATGCCATGGATGCATCAAGAACCAAACGTTCTGCAATAGGAGGAGAAGGTCATCTGATAACTTCTAAGCTGAAACATTTTCAGGTAATTATTATGTGGAAAGTGAATCTTAAAAACAACAACAGATAATGCCATTGATAATGATCGTGGCCAGAATCCTGCTGGGCCCAACAACCTCGTAAGAATTAGAACTGCACAGTTGAGTGATGTCTATATCCAGTAGATGGCTGCTGTTATGTTACTACAAAGCAGAGCTGGCATATGTGCACAATGTCCATCCAGCATGTGCTGCACATCACACACGAACGTGAATTATGCACTAAAGTGCCTTATGCACAGCAGATCACTCAGTCCCGATGTGCATTGGGCAATCTTGCCCATGTCCTGTTATGCAACTTCACAATTCAATAAAGAGGATTCTTAGTGCCTCTGCTACATAGCTAAGTATACATAAAGTTACGTAACGTAACAGCTCCTATAGAATTCTGGCACATATATTTCCATTTATAGAGTTTTATACCAAATGTTACAAAATAAAGTCACCCGCCAGGGAATTACAACATTTAATGAAGCAAGAACAACACAGGTAAATAGAAGAACAGGCAAGCATTTTAGTTATGAATGCCAAGAGTTTTTTACAATAGCATATGGGGACTACAGATTTGTGTCAAAGGCTTCATAATTCACATAAAAGATGAGTTTCAAGGGGATGTTTGAAGAAAGTCAGGGAGAATGGCCTCATGTTGACCTTGTGTGCTGTCCCAGAGTCCAGAATTTTCACCAATGGCACTAAGCAATGGTCTTTTTCTTCAATTTTTTGAAGAAGGGTGCAGGCATTGAGAAGGTCCTCAAGTGCATCCTCACTAGATGGGCCTGAGATAATAGTGGGGCTTAGAAAAAGCCCTCCCTTAAGGTCCTAGAATTTCAGAACTAAGGTATTTCTTCACTCGAGTATGACTATTCAGTCACATAGACTTTGCTTACAAGGGATAAGAAGTGGTGGAATAAACCAAAACTTTTGGCCAATAGTATATGTCTATCTCAATGTGAAGGTATGTGTGCATGTGCCTTCAAGTTGCTTGTCAACTTATGGTGACCCCATATATTTTCATAGGGTTGTTTTGAGCAAGAAAAACTCTGAGGTAATTTGCCATTTCCTTCTTCTATAATATAGCCTTTAGTACCTGCTGTTCCTTGGCAATCTCCCATCCAAGTACTAACCAGGTCTGACCCAGCTTAACTTCTAAAATTAGATGGCATCTGGAGCCTTCAGAATATTTAGATCTTTTTGTGCAGGACCTCAAGCCAAATATTACCATCTCCTTCCACCATTTTTGTAAAACCCTGCCAAACTTATTTCATTCTAGCTTCATCCTTTTTTAGCAAGTATCTCATTTAATAACAGTGCTGGGGACAAGGTGTCATTTGATAAGAATGGCGACTTGATGGCTGCATTTGATATCATCAACTGGGTTACTTTCCCCAATCAATCTTTCTCAAAAGTGAAGGTGGGAAGGATGGACCCTCTGGCACCATTAGAAAGACATTTCTCCATTAATGAGACCATCATTACATGGCAAAGCCAATTTAACCAGGTATGAACAAAAATAATTCTATACAGCAGCATTTTTATATTCAAGGTGTGTTGGAGAGATAGCAAATTGTTCCTTATTTGCTTCTCAGTAGGCTGGCTTGTCCTGAACCCATTCATGAGTTGTCTATCAGTCCTAAAGTTTGACTTGTTCTGAAAGCAACCTTGTGATAGCAGGGAGAGGGAACGGGGTAAAGAGTTGGATTAATTGCTTTCTTTCAAACAAAATAGAAAATTTTTATTCCTCAGACCACTGCATTACTACTGAGAACATCCCATAGTATACTCTGAAGTCCCTTTAATCAAAGTGACCAGAATAGGTTATTTTATTTTCTGTACATTAGGATGATGGCTAAAATCATACACTTCTCCCACATGTCTTATGTCTCCTGTTAGGTCAATGAACTAGAAGTGAAGACTTCTTCACACACACAAACACACAACACACACACACACACATTGAAATTTAATTACAAAGTATCATGACAGATTTCACCAAGGCTTAAGTATCCTTAATTCATTTCAAGTCCTACAATTTGGGCTACATTTTTTTCCTTAGTGGCTTCCGAAAATTAATCTTGAAGTAACTGTTATTTTCTGTCGAACCTTGAAAATTCAGTCCAGGTTCCACCCACATGCTGATGATCAAATGAACAAAAATACTAACACAATCCTAGATTACTAGTGATAACCACAGTGCATGTTTGGCATTATGATCCCACAAGTCTAAAAGCAAAGAGAGGTGACTTAAAATGAGAGGAACAGATGAATGATAGAAAATGGAAGCTCACATAGCATAAGCAAAGTATATGCAGAATGAGGGCAGATTTTTAAATAATTGAAAGCATCTGTTTTTGTTGATTATAAGAGAAGAAATATATATTGCTTCATCTCTTTTAGACAGTGCCTATTGCCTTATGTAATGACCCCTGCCTTCCAGGCTACAGCAGGAAAAAGAAAGAAGGCATGCCCTTTTGTTGCTATGATTGTATCCTTTGTCCAGAAGGGAAGATCTCAGATGAGAAAGGTAGGAAGTCTTACACTATAAAGCACAATAAAGCAATGCAGAATTTAAAGAAAAATTACTTTTGGGAAGAACAACTATAGTGACATGTTGAAGTTATCCACAACTGAGCCACAAAAGTTATCCATAACTGAGCCATGCTCAGGGATCCAAATAGATGACATATATACGCGCTTTATAGACTAATTTATGAATTGGAATGCAGTTGTCCTCTACATCACACAGTTCTCTGGATTTTGTGATGCAGTTCACTACTTGATTCTTAAAAAGCTTATGTGAATACATGTGTTGAAGGGAAAGAGCATATGAAAATAAATATGAACAATGATGCCTTGGTGCATTTAAAAAAGAATCTTTGCTGCATGTGATAGTTTAGTGGAAAGTGTATACGAAAATAAATTTGGTTTTTGTGCATTTTTTAAAAAATGATTTAAACAAAGACTTAATTGATATGACTATATCCTATGATATTAGTTTTATCTATCTGAATTTATAGGGGATGTGTGTTTTGGCAATTTATTAAGAAGTTACAGCCAATCTGAAGAAGATGCATCTAACAGGGGAGCATCTGGAAATCCCATATATTTGTCAGCTTCTTGTTATTTAATTTTCTATTAACTCCTTAGTAGTACAAATTTTCATGCTGCTTATTTCTTTTAATTGAACTTTGTGGTTAAATTTTACTACTATTTGTTTTTTATTATTTATATTTTTCATTCTGTGTAATTTGGGTTTGTGTAACTGTTGTTGTTGTTGTTGTTGTGTGCCTTCAAGTCATTTCTGACTTATGGTGAATGTAAGACATACCTATGGCCATTTCTGCACTGTGCTCTTATAGCACGATGATTCCACTTTCAACATCCCATGGAATCCTGGAGTTTGCAGTTTGAGGAAAGGCCAATATGTTATTTAATAAACTGATTACAAGAAAGTGGTGGGATGAAAGTAGATGCTTTCATGCATCCCTACATTTGAACAGGCTAGTTGTATAACTATAAATTCCTATAGCAACATATTGACATGTGAGTCATCTAAAGCAGTGAAAACTATAGGCCTTGCCAGACTATACAGTCATAGTGCTATTATTCCACTTGAAATATCCTGTGGAATTCTGGGATTTGTAGTTTGCTGAGGACAACAAGCGCTCTGGCTGAGAATTCTAACAGCCCTTCCCTAAACTGCAAACCCCAAGATTCCATAGGATATTGAAAGTGGAATAATAGCACAATAACAGTGTAGTGTATGAAGGCCCTATGTTTCAATAGATCATATGATAATGTATCTGAGGAACTGAAATTGTGTTTTCCTCTTTCCATTTTTTTTCTTTAAAAGATATGAATGACTGCTTTGAATGTCCAGATGATCAATATCCAACCAAGGAGAAAAATGAGTGCCTATCAAAAGATCTAAACTTTCTATCTTATGATGAACCACTGGGCATCACTTTGGCCGTTCTAGCTCTGTCTCTTTCTGCGATCACAGTTCTTGTTTTTGGAATTTTCATTAAGCATCGGAACACCGCCATTGTCAAAGCCAACAACCGGGACCTAACTTATTCTCTGCTTATCTCCCTTTTCCTCTGCTTCCTCTGCTCCTTATTGTTCATTGGTCATCCTGATTCAATGACTTGCCAACTACGACAAACTGCTTTCGGGATCATTTTCTCTGTGGCTGTTTCATCCGTTTTGGCAAAAACCATCACAGTCGTTCTGGCTTTCATGATCACTAAGCCAGGATCCAACTTGAGAAAATGGGTAGGGAAAAAGTTTGCAACCTCCATTGTTCTTTCTTGTTCATTTATTCAAACAACCATTTGCATTATATGGTTATGTGCCAGTCCTCCTTTCCCAAGTTTTGAGATGAACTCTTTGCCAAAAGAAATAGTAGTGCAATGCAATGAAGGATCATCCAGCATGTTTTACTTGATTCTTGGTTACATGGGATTACTGGCTCTTGTCAGCTTTATTGTGGCCTTTTTTTCACGGAAGCTCCCTGATACTTTTAATGAAGCCAAATTTATCACTTTCAGCATGTTAGTGTTTTGCAGCGTGTGGGTGTCGTTTGTGCCAACTTATCTAAGCACCAAAGGAAAGTACATAGTGGCCGTGGAGATCTTCTCCATCCTGACCTCTAGTGCTGGTATATTGTGTTTTATCTTTTCCCCTAAATGCTATATAATTGTCCTGAGACCTCAACTGAACAGTAAGGACCAACTGAAAAGGAGAAATAAGTAAAACAAGCATATCTGCTAAAAATAGGCACTGTGATTGTAATGAACTTTAATTCATTTAGGTTTACAGAACAAATTTTTTAAAGTTTGGCTGAAGATTTTCTGAATATATTTCTTCCTCAGTTCAAAGTTAGTGCATTTGGAAGTGCTTTTTCCATGGAACCCCCTTCTTTATATAAAGATGCCTTGTTTTCCTGAGCTAGGCTTAATTATTTGATTAATGCAGATGCAGAATGTTGGGTCTGTTGCTTTAGCAGTTTAGAATTCACATGAATATTTCTAATGTACAGGCATTTCAAGAAAAAAAATACATTGGATTCATATGAATTGTGTGCCATATGCAGCAGTTTCCCTCTTACTAGGTATCCTTGAAATTCTAGTGTGAAAATTTCATGTGTAAATCCAAACCCCAGGACCTGTAAAATTGTCATGAACTGTAACAGCACAGTGTAAAGCACAGTGTGAGACACTGTGCATGGATGGAGATTTTCCTAGTCTTGCAATATTATCCTACAATTTTCAATTTCTATGTACCGTTGTGAAAGCTGAACAGTGAAGAAAGCTGATAAGAAGCCAATTGACTCATCTGAAATGTGGTACTGGAGAAGAGTCCTGCGGATACCCTGAACTGCTGAAAAGACAAATAAGTGGGTCCTAGAGCAAGTCACTCCTGAACTCTTCCTAGAAGCCAAGATAACTAAACTTGAGGCTGTCGTACTTTGGCCACATCATGAAAAGACTTAACTCACTAGAAAAGACAATAATGCTTGATAAGGTCAAAGGCAGTAGAAAAAGAGGAGTACTGAATTACAGATCAATAAGTTCAATCAAGGAAGACACGTCCCCAAATCTGGAAGACCTGAGCAGCGCAGTTGATGACAAGGTGACTTAGAGGTCTCTCATTCATAGCGTCACCATAAGTGGAGGTTGACTTGACAGTAATTAACAAGAATAACAATAGGTAATAAGAGTCTAGAGATAGACAAGAGCTGCACATATGCGTGTGTGGTTACCCAAATTACACTGATGTATTTTCCAATATTTTAGGAAGTAGCTTGACATGCAAGCTTGTAGGAGCTTGCCTGTTACTATCTTGAATATGTGGTTCAAGGAGCAGCAATTACTTGGGCTCTTGTAATCCCAGAACCAAGCTTTGGACAAAACAGAGCAGGGAGCAGAGTAATCACTGTGATCATGACAAGAAGTTGTTTGAAGAGAGCAATAGCTTAGCAGGACCGGGTGGATTCTGGGAAGTTTTGGTAACTCTGATATCTTGAGGAATCTGGTATGTAACATAAATTAAAAGCCAACGTAATTCTTCTGGCTTGAAATATTTGGTTTTTCTGAGCCTCAAACATCATATGAGTGAAAAATGTCTGACAATTAGCCACTGTATTTGTGTCTCAAACAAGGGCACATGAAGAGTCATTCAGATGACTCAGACCACTGGTCAACACAAGCCCAGTACTGTTTACTCTTAAGTTTAAAACATAGTAAGGTCCATGATGGGTCAAGCCAAAAATCTACAAAGCCCAGCAACTTTTTCCTGCACAGTGGGAAACCATATAACTCTATGAAATCTACCAGTAGCCCAAGAGCCCTCTCCTCTTGTTGTCTCCCTGAAGATGGCATTCAAATGTGTTCTGACTGTGATCCTGGAAGTAATATACAGCAGAACAGATGGAGTTCTCCTCCATGAATTGGTCTAATTCTCCTTTCAATCTATTCAAATAAGTGGATATCACCAAATGTCATGGAAACAATCAAAACACAGTTTAACTGTGTTCAGGTTAAATATGTCGTGCAGATGCTTCTCCTGTAACTCACTACTTCATATCTGATAAATGTAGAGGTGCCATAAATTGAACTCTTTCCCTGAATGCAAAGTGTGTTCCCCACTGTGAAGCTAAGGCTTCTCTCTCTCTCTCTCTCTTTTTTTTACTTAGTAGAACCTAGTCACTTCCTTTCTAGCTCTTTCTCAAGCACTTTTTCCCCACTCTAAGGATTTTGCTAGATCCAGGTGACACTCCTTTTCTACAATGGAGCAGAGAAGAACCTTGACATGATAGGATAAACATGTTTTCTTTAAAGCCCCTGCTGCAGATCTAAATTGCATACGTGCATATACAATGCCCTAGGGACTGTATACCATATACTTATCTCAAAGCACTGTGAATCAGTCTACATCATAGCAATTTCCACAAGTCATTGTGGAAGCCACAAGTATGGAATAGAAAAGCCTCAGAAAGTTTATATGAAATTTCTTAATGCCATTCTGAGCTCCTGTTCTATACAGGAGAACTGTTCTGTTTTGAAGTCAGGTATTCATTGGCATTCAGGAGGAGAATGTTGTAAACAGATTCCAGAGACAGGAGCATCCTTTTCTTCAAGACGTCAGAATTATTTACTTTGTTGCTACTCCTAGTATTCCCTCCAACTGAAGGCAAATTACATCCTGCTTTATGTAGCTTGAATGATCCCCTATATGTCCAACACGAGTATTGTCAGCCAGGACACTTCATCATTGGTGGGATGACTTCTCAGCTCTTCTCACCCCTCTTCACTGAGGTGCTATTCCATGAGAACCCACAGACAGTGGTTACAGACTTATACACGTAAGAAAATCATTTTTATTCTTGGCTGACAGTGTTTGAGATTATAACCATCACCGTGAAAATAGATACCAGAGGCAATAATGTACTCAGAAAACAACTACCTTGAACCATGTAAGAAAAGACAGAACACAAATCTTTCAAACAAATGAACATGTTATTGCTGTTGTTGCTGTTTTGAATTGCCATCAGGTCACCTTTGACTTATGGTGACCCTATGAATGGGAGATCTCCAGGTCACAGTGCCATCAACAGCCCTGTCAAGGTCTTGCAAACTTGGGGCTGTGGTTTCCATGACTGGGTCTGTCCATCTGTGGTGTTAAAAGGTCATTTGGAGGACATTCAGGTTTGTCTCAATTCCTGTTAAATTGCTCTATATGTGCTGTTTTTTCTTTTCCCCACGAAAGAAAAGCCACTCTGAAATTTTAGAAGTGAAACATGGCAATCTTGGATGGACACTATGTGCCACTGATGTGATTTGACTACAGTTGTTGTTATTATTGACGTACTTATTTGAGTAACATTTGACATGTTCACGTATAATTTTGAATGAAAAAAACACAAAGACATATTTAAACTAAAAATGGTAATCAGTCATTCACTACCAGCTTTCACCAGATAAGGCACTTGGGGCTCAAAGGGTGGTGGACATTTGCTTTAGATCAGTTAGTTGCATGTAGAGGAAATTAATTCATGCTCATCTTTAGCTGGTGTAAAACACTTTGAGGTTTCAATACATAGTCTCTGTAAAGGTTTCATTAAGGTGTTCTTTGTATTCCAAGCCAACAGAGGCAATTAAAAGATTGCACAGTTTAAGCTCTTGGCAAAGGTCATTGTGACTGTCAGCACTTCGATAACATTTCAGAACTGTCACATTTAGAATAACTGGCAACAGAGCATCAAAGTTCATTTTTAAGCATCTTTTTTGTTGAAAGCCCCTCGGCATAAAGAAGAAAGAACTTCAACATATCCATTCATATTGTCTATTAAAAGTAATCATAAGTTGAGGACGGCTTAAAAGTACCTAAGAAGCTGTCATAAATTCTTCTTTCCTGAGAATTTTAAGTTCTGAATTACCTGATCCTGAATCTGGCAAAAAAGACTCTAATCCATGATAGCATTTGTGATAATTAATAATGTTCAGAGCATGGATCTGGAAAAGCAGAGCCCCAAACTGTATGTATTAGGACCTGATTGTGCGTAGTGGGTTACCTTTCTTGACTGGGGTGTTTATACATTGTGACATACTTTGACCAGAATTCTATCGCTCGTCACAATTAGAGCAGACCCATTAAATTAATGGAATTTATCTATATGTTGACTCAGCGTTGAACCATGGATTCAGTGCTAGCTAGGACTAACCGAGGGGATTCAAGTTTTGTTTATTTTTTGTTTACTTTTTCATTCATTCATTTCCACAATTTATGGAAGGCAGACCACTAGGGAATGCCAGGTGCTGTAGTCTGTTTTCAGAGGAAGGCAATGACAAACTTTCTCTGAATAACTCTCACTGAGAAAATCCTGTGAAAAAGTTAGCACAAGTCAAGGTCAACTTGAAGGCATCTTACCACCACAGTACCCCAAAGCTTTAATGTAACTTTGTATTTCTTGGGTTGTGAATAAAATAAATAATAAGAAACTATGGGTCTGCATTCTCTATCAGCTTATATTAGAATACACCCCCACACTTTGGTATGGTTCAATTGGAGAGATATACATTTAATTGGCAAATATTAATTGGCATAAATATAAAATATACCCTGCTATGGCCACATGGCCATACTGGCTAAGAGGAAAAAGCTGGCCACACACACGCACTACAAAATCAGGTCAGGAAGGCCCCTAAGGTATGGTCAGGTCATGGTCAGGAAGTCACCAGGAAATTTCAGTGATAATGGATTTGCTGTTAGCCTCCAATGACTCAACCTTTAAGAGAAAGTAGCATCCAGGATGTTCCCACAGCATGGATGATTGTCTGAACTCCTCTCTCTCTGACCTAACAAGCTTCCTTTTTGTCCCCACACTTGTCCGACAATTATGGAGCTATCAGAATTACCATTAGCCTTTGTCTCTCAACACTCAACACAAGGGGTCTGTTCTAGACCCCTTGTCCACTCTGTGACCTCCATTGTTTACTGCCAGAGAATAATTAGCACCTTAGCCCTGTAGGGGGGAAAAGAGTACTTAAACCCCAGCTTTGGGCCAATCAACTCACAGTACACTGCTTGCTGGTTGCCACTCTGCCATTATGATTCCCATTTGTGTACTGTCCTTAGACTTGCATCTAAGCCACATCATTGCTTCTTTGCTGCTTTTCTGGATTGCTAAATATCACCCACTTTGTCCTGAAAACCTTGTTATCCAAAGTTTCTTCCTGTTTCCTTCAGTTAGCCTTGCATGATTGCATGACTGCTTGGATCTTGTGTGTGATTGCAATTCCACCAATAAAACAAATAAGCTTATTTTTTACTCTTGGGCTGATTCTTTCCTTCACTAGCATCAGTAAACATAGGCATAAAAGATGTTGTAAGGTTACCCCACCCCCATCACAGATCTCCTCTTTGAGCTAATATTTCCTAAGGTTTCGTGGAGGCATTGGCATCATGGGTAGACCCCTGAGTCACCCTCACTTTGGGGTAACACTTACAGTATAAGTAAACACAACTCAGTAACCTCTCCTAGCCTGACATTTTCCCCCCAACCCTACGGAATCATCATTCACCCATGCTTCAATCACCTGCAATCACCTGATCTCCTTCTCCCTGTGTAGCTGATATCCTGTAACATAGGTTGGAGGGGTAGTTACAGTCATGGCAATGGTGTCAATAGCAACAACACAGTTGTAAAATATATACCAAGAGGAGTGCAAGGTGGATAAATATGAGATCCACTGAACATGTAACCAGATTCATCTTCTAATGTAGTAACAAAGAATGGTCTTTGGTATTTACTTAGTACTGGAAGAAATTCTTAAGACTTAAGAAAGTACAGAACATATTACAACATAAACTGTTGAAATAAACCATGGAATAGAATGAAAGAAATCTACTCATACCTGGCAGTGGTTTTAATTTTGTACTAGTTTACATCTTTAGCGTACCACAACTTTGCCTACCCCAAATCTAGTGATATACCTGTGATGCTGTACAGTGTGTCATAATTTATTAAACTGAAGCTTACTCAGTTACATGATAAATATCCAGCACTTTCTTCAACATAAATATATTTTGAGCTGCGGGTAGAATAAGTCCACAAAAAGTATGACACCCGTAAAATACACAATACTCTTCTTGTTTTAGTGCAGTGCCAAAGAACTATCAGCATGTCCTGTCCTTGGTGTTTGCTGTGAAAGAGATCAACAAGAATCCTAAGATTTTACCTAATGTCACCTTGGGGTTCCAGATCTATGAAAGCTACTTCAGTGCAAGGATGACATATCAGAATACTCTGAATCTTGTCTCTCGTCATAAGAAGACAGTCCCCAACTACAAGTGTGATGTTGAGAAGAATCTCATAGCTGTCATTGGGGGTCTTGACTCTGAAATCTCCCTCCACATGGCCACCATCTTAGGCCTCTACAAGATTCCACAGGTAAAATGAGTATGCAGAGAAGGAAGATGTCATCACTATGGCATATCTTCAGACATTGCCATATGTTTCCAGGGCTTACAGAAGCAGTACTGAAGGAGGGGTGGAAAAGCTTAGTAACATGCATACATCTGTAGGGAAAATACTCCATCTAAGAATAGTGTGCTCATTTTAATGCAATAGAAACTAATCAACCATTTTGAGCGTTGACCATCTTTACCACCTACTCTTCACTATTGGAAGGCATAGTGTTAAACTAATTCTGTTTAGTCTGTGTTGTTAGAACATGCTCTCGTTTTAATTAATCCACAATAGGGAGATTGAGGGCCTTTCTGCACTAGACTGTTATAGTGCTATTATTTCACTTTCAACATCCTATGGAATCCTGGGGTTTACAGTTAAGGGAGGGGCATTTAGAATTCTCAACCAGAGAGCAATTTGACCCAATCACTGTGCTTTAGAAAAGGAGTTTGGCTTAACTCAAATATCCAGCAGTTTCCTCTTTCATCCCAGTTTGCTACACTGCTCTATAGCATTGAGAAATGTTTTCCATATAGTGCAACTTTGTATGGGATAGAAAGGTGTGGTATAGTATTAGCTCAGATTATGCATGCAGTTTTCTAATTTTTTTCCAATTCTGTAGTTCCTGCAAAGGGAAAAAACATCTTAGTTCATGGGTATATGTCTACATAAAAAAAACCCTAAGTAACCAACCTTCCCTTTCTCAGGGAAAAAAAAGGAAATTCTATTTATTTGAATTTGTATGTGTGTTCCTGTCTAGGTCACATATTGCTTGTTTCCTCTCACAGTGAATGACAAAGCCCAGCTTACATCCTTCTATCAGATGTTTCCCAGTGAAGAACATCAGTATTCTGGAATTATCCAACTTCTTTTGTATTTCCAGTGGAAATGGATTGGTGTCATGGTCATGGCTGATGATAAAGGAGAAGAGTTTGTACAGACCTTGATGCACCTTCTTTTCCTGAACGGGATATGTGCAGCCTTCATCGAAAGAACATCAGCGCACAGTGATTTTCTGGACAGTTCTGAACTGTTGGAAAAATTTAAGTATATGCTGATGAATTTAAACTACACAGATGTTGATATACTAGTTGTCAATGCAGAAGTTCACACTGCAATGGATGTGCAATGGCTGCTAATAGCAGCTGAAGAGTATGGTATCAGGCCACAGAAGGTGTGGGTTATGACAGCCCATTGGGATTTCTCTTCAGAAACCTTTCATAGAAATCTGGATATACAAATCTTCCATGGGGCCTTATCCTTTGCCATTCAGTCCAAGGGGGTACAAGGGTTCCAAAATTTCCTTCGGAATTTGCATCCCCCTTCTGATGTTGATGGCTTTATCAGGGTCTTCTGGGAACAGGCATTCAACTGTTTGTTTAGAGACATGGGTGTGGATGAGGAGACAGATTATACCTGTACTGGAGAGGAGAAGCTGGAGAGTCTTCCTGCAACATATTTTGAAATGAACATGACCGGCCAAAGTTATACCATCTACAATGCTGTCTATGCTGTGGCACACGCCCTTCATGCCATGTATTTGTCCAGAGCCAAAGAAAGAGGAAGGGTCAGGAGACACTCTCGGGATCTTCCTAAACTGCAACATTTTCAGGTGTACCCAGTATAATTGTGGGGGCAGGTTGCGCATACATGTTTCCAGAATATGTCTACATTGTGTGCAGACAGTACTACTTTTGAAGTGAATTGTTTGTATATAAATAGGCTGATTCTCTATCAAACGCATCACGCCAAAATTAGCAAGGTGTACACACCGATGAGCCAGCCATTTAGAAGGAAATCACACAATCCAAATTGTAAACAAATATGAGATTGAGGGCAACATTTTTATAAAGTTTCATTTTTTTAGAAAAAAAGAACTTGAGCTGCCACTTTTTATTTATTTTTTAACAGGACCAAGGTAAATTTCCATGAAGAGTTTACTCTTCCAAGGAAACTAAGTCTTCCATTTATCATATCACTACGTGCAGGGATTTTTGTGCAAGAAAAACTCTTCCGTGTGGAGAGTATCTATAAAAAGCAAATGATTAATCCCCCAAAGTTCCTTCTGGATCATTTTTAAGCAAATGACACTGAGCATGGGAATGGACTTAAATAATACAGATCCAAACTTCCTGAAGGATGGATGCAGAGACAGGAAAGTTTACAGAAAGGCACTAATATGTTTGGTTAATCACTGGGATTTTGAAGGCTGAAATAAAGAAATATAGCTCCTTGGGTTTTGTTGGGTTTTGCCAGTTGTTGTTGCCTCCTAATCCACTCATTCTGTTCTTTTGGGGGCTGTTTGTAGCAACTCCTTAGATGGGCACTATGACTCTTCCAAAAGGTTGTTTTAAAACCTAGGGGAATGATTTGTTGAGGTGGTCCTATGGTTTCAAGGACAGTTTCTCCTTATTTTTTCCCCCATAGGATTATAGTGTTGTAGTTCAAAAGTGCCATTTCACTGATGCACTGAGTCCTTGTAACTATATTTTAGAAAGAGAGATTGAGGGAGTAGAAAATGATACCTTTTTGTTCCAAGTTGTTGGACTTAAAAAGAAACTCATTTGAGGATGGGAATATAATGTTGCAGCTGGTGCCAGAACTTGCCAGAAAATAGCTGGGGGGAAGAGAACTATTGTTTGAATATTTTTGAAAACCCCAAGAACTAGAGCAACAAAAATCACAAACTTCCAACACATTTGCTCAATCTGCAGGGGCCCATTAACAAGCTTTAAAAGGTAATTCAATAGTATTTCTCTTGGGTAAAATTTAACTATCCAGTGTATGTTAAATTGCCATATAAATTTCAGTTAAATGCCTATATACAAAAAAAAAAAAATTTAAATAACTAACTACTACCTAAAACCCTATCTAAAATTCCATCCATGAGTTTGACATGCACTGTGCATTTCATAAAGGTCTAACAACACATTTTTTGTATATAAGATGCATTCTATGTATCCTAGCTTTTTTGATACATTGATTTGGGGTTTTTTTAAGAGATGGAAGGTTTGTAAATTATAATAAAGTTGCTTGGCTGTCATAGACAAATATTAGATGCTGAAATAATGCAAATGACTTTATTGTCCCCTTCAAATAAATTAAGTTATTAAAAAGCATGGAGTAGTGTTGGACGAGGACTCTGGTGACCAAAGTTGAAATCCCTACTTGATCATGAAAACCCACAAGTCACACTATCTCAGCCTCAGATGAAGGCAATGGCAAGCCCCCTCGGAACAAATCTTGCCAAGAAGACCTCATGATAAGTTCACTTTAGGGCCATGATAAAAGGGGGGGGGGAATCTTGAAGACACTCAGAAAAAATAAAGGCAAAAAAAAGTACAGAAAAATTGGAGATACAAATGGTAAAAGCTGCCGCTATGACTTCATTTCATTTTTGGCAGCTTTATACCACCAATAAAAAGCCAGATCAGAAGCAAGCAGAATCATCCTTCCTCTGCAAAACTACACCATCTATCAAATACCATCATATATTATTATATGATGTACTAATGTACTAATGTACGCCACACAGACACTATGGCATTGCTTTCAAGGGAAAGAGAACCAACAGCTTAAAGAAGGGATAGAGAACATGTGTCCCTCTAGATATTCTTAGATGATAGTTTGCATCATCCCTTACTACTGCCTATGATGGCTAAGACTGATGGGAGATACAGTCCAAAAACATCTAGAAGCCATGCATTCTCCACCTTGGGATCAAAAGAATAGTGAACATTTACCACAGAGTGAAAGATAACAAACATTATGTTGCCCTTCATCTAAATGTAATCAATCCTTGACTTTTTTTTTCCAATTACAGCTTCACTCTTTCCTGAGGAGCATCACATTCAACAACAGTGCTGGGGACAAGGTGTCTTTTAATGAGAACGGTGAATTAGAAGCTGGCTTTGACATTATCAACTGGATAACCTTCCCAAATAAGTCCTTCTCGAGAGTGAAAGTAGGGAAAATGGATCCTCAGGCTCCACGGGGTAGAGAATTCTCAATTAATGAAAAGATTATTCAATGGCATCACTGTTTTAACCAGGTAGGACACAACTTTAATTTCTAAACTCTCAATGCAAGGTGTTTTAATAATCCTTTATTCCCTCCCGGCTGAATTCAAGTTGATCGCAAGGGTCCCTGTGGTTAGAAGTAGAATATGGATGTCCTACTAATTCAATATCCCAAGTTTAACACATTGCTTGGCAGGTTTAACAGAATCTGTCTTCTCTGTCTTGTTTAAATTACAAGATTCTATCACCTAACCAAGAAACAGAGACAGTTGATCAAAGGAGGAACTTGGTCAAATGAGTTGAGATACAAGTATTTGGAATCTCAACATTTCTCTGTAGAAGGAAGTTTAGATAACTGTTAATAATACCTGGTTTTAAATCATAATGAACTCGTTTAGCCAAAAAACGCTCTCTCCCCTTCTGTTTTCACCATGGAGAGACTGAGAGAGATAGTTTCTGGTAAGCACACAAAATGTTCAAAATTCGATACTGGTTATGGAGAACTCTCCAGCTGCACATATGAGCTTCATGGAAGCTTCCGCCACTCTGAAAGGAATAGGGCTCAGATCACCACAACCCACCATTTCCCAGTAACAGTTTCTGCAAAAATCAGAACAATTCTCACTATGAACTTGGCAGGATTTCTGTTATTTGGCCCTAATGTTGATTTCCACAACCATTTCATGTATAAGTAAACTCTAAGCCAAAACTTCATTAGAAACATTTTGACATCTACATCATTGGTTTTTATTTGCTCTGTCAACTAGGGCTTAGTCCAGACAGAGAATCAGAAAAAAAGCCCTCTGGTTTAGGTCCTACAATAGGTAGTGACATTCCGGTAAAACTTGACATTTGTGCTCATATTGCCCCATAGAAATGGATTAAAAGTACCCAGGATATAAAGACCTTTCCATAGGCCAGGGATGGGACAATGTGGACTGAGGACAACATGGAGCACCCCTTTTTTCAGCCTGCCAAGCCTTTTAATGTTCTCCAAGGATTAAAGAAAGCTGCTGCCAAATCCTGCTGAAACTGTGTGGCAAATCACTGTAGGAGTTGGCTGAGTCTAAAGAAGAGTATGGGGAGAAAGTGACAACACTGTGGAATGGAGTTGAG
Organism: Ctenosaura bakeri; assembly: GCA_948474755.1. Taxonomy (NCBI): domain Eukaryota; kingdom Metazoa; phylum Chordata; class Lepidosauria; order Squamata; family Iguanidae; genus Ctenosaura; species Ctenosaura bakeri. Next base: position 308,571 of record CAOLHI010001609.1, read on the forward strand.
AGGAAGACGAGCTCTGGAGGCACAATAGTGAAAGAGAGCCCCTTGCCAGCAAAGAGACAGAGAAAAGAAAGACATCTTGGTGGCCCTCCCTTCTATAAATGTGGTTTTGACTTTGGGCACGTTTCTGCTTCAGCAAAAACTGAAGAAGATTCAATAAGTCACTTTCACAAAAGGCAAAACCTTCTTGAACAGAGGAAGGAAGATAGAAGTGTATTATTTTTTCTTCCTTTCTATTTCTGTCCCACTTTTCTTCCATTTCTTCTTTTCTATTTTCATCCCACCTTTCTCAGAACATGCAACCCACAGCAGCTTGCAGCTTTGGCCATTTTTGCACAACATTGTTAGAGTGCTATTATTCCACTTTCAACATCCTATGGAATCCTGGGGTTGTAGTTTAAGGAGGGGCATTTAGGATTCTCAGCCAGAGAGCTCTTTGTCCTCAGTAAACTACAAACCTCAGAATTCCACAGGATGTTGAAAGTGGAATAATAGTACTATAATAATGTAGTGTGTAAATGGCCATAAATATACAGTAAAAATGAATGTACAGATCATACCAAAGTGCAATCTGTCTCTTTCCTCTGACAGCTTCAGCTGAGCAAAAGGAGGAAGAGAAAGATGGAGGGCAAGCAAAGAACATGCTACCTCCCTGCCTCCCTCCCTTTGCTCAGCTTGAATTGGCACAGAGAAAGGTCTCTCCTCCTTACTATTTGAGTCATTTTGCCTTTCATCTCAGTGCCCAGTGTCAACAATTAGCTTCCTACTTCAGGAAAAAACAGAAGTCGACTCTATTAGCAACTTGCAGATGAAAATAAGTGGCTGACTGTGCTTTAGTTTTCACTGAAGAAGGGAGCTGAAATCTTGGCACTACCTGCTAAGAAAACAGGCAAAGTGCTCTCAACAGGAGGAAAAGATCTGGCTTTTCAGCACATCTTTTGCTGAAGAGATGCATTCTGTACTATTGCACTAATTTTTCATTTAAAAAGGAGGGTGGGGGATTCACAGTGAGGGGATACAATCCATGCAGGTTTCACAATGTGGCCCCCTAACATTTGGCAGTTCTCCACCCTGCCATGGGCCCATTATTTCAATGTGACAAGTCACAGATTAAGCCAGGAGAAAATGTCAAGTGTGATGTCTTCTGTTTAATGTGTAGGTTGCCCCTCTTGGCTTGTGCAATGACCGCTGCCATCCAGGTTACCATAAACAAAGGAAAGAGGAGAAACTGTTCTGTTGCTATGACTGTGCTACATGCCCAGAAGGGGAGATCTCCAATGAGACAGGTAGGGGGGCTCTTGGCCATGAACCATAATGAAAGTAAGTATATTATGTTTTTGATGCAAATATACAAGAGGCGATAACCCAAGAATCTCCCAGCATGAGTGTTCTGTTGCACTAAAGAAAGGAGTATTTTGTCTGAAAACATCATAACATGTCCAACAAAACTCATCTGGCTTATCCCTCTACTAACTATAAGACAGAAGTCCCACATGAGAATGTGCCATAGCTGGGTGGAAATCTAGTTGGCAGGATCCAATGCTGGCCTGAACAGTGAGATCCAGTGATGGGTGGTTTTGCCCTTCCTGCAGCAATCTCCAGGCTAGAACACACAGCCCTGGAGGCATTTTCAGTCAACCCTTGTACCAGCACCATGTTGGGTTCAGATTTATATTTTGCATATAAAATCTCAAGTTATGATCCCAACATCTGAATGTTTAAAAAATACCTGATTCAGCAGGACATTTTCCTGATAACGTGGAGAGCTATGGACAAAGTAGATAACACTGGTCTAGCTCAACTAGAATTTGGACTCTGTACAGAATCATATACAAGCATTTCTCACCTTACTTTCTTCAACTTAGCAGGAGCGCACCTACCCCTTCCTATCTCCATCCTTGTTTTCCTCACATGGAAAGCAGTGTATCTGAAGAAGAGAGTTTCTGTTCATATGGAAGGTATCCATTTGAGCAAAATTCCTTATCTTGCCAAATAGAATTTGGCTAGTGAGAATGGGGGAGAAATTTTTTCACTCCATTTGTGAGCAATTCATTAAAATCCTCAGACTGCCCATTGAGGATAGGAAGAATGTGAGGTTTAAAAGATAGGAATGAGGGAGATTGAAAGACTGATAGATTCCTGGTGGCACAGTGGTTAAATGTTGGTACTGCAGCCACAAGGTTGTGAGTTTGATCCTGCCGGACTCCAGGTTTACTCAGCCTTCCATCCTTCTACAGGTTGGTAAAAGGAGTACCCAGCTTGTTGGGGGCAATTAGCTAACACATTGTAAACCACTTAGAGAGCATTTAGCTGATAAGCAATATAGAAATACACATGCTATTGCTATTTTCCTGTTTCAAATAAGGGACATGGAAGTGGCCCTTCGGTTAAAGTGAGTTGCAAGAAAATACAGTTTCTTTATAAATAGTCTGAAAATATTTACTGTTTATTAAAAAAAATAGCACCTATTTGGATTATATAGGTGCTATATTTGGATTATACTGTGAAATGTGGCATAACTGATCTTCTTGATGAAGACTACAGTTGTACTAATTTGAAACTGATTCAACAGAAATTGATACAGATACAGCAAATTAAAAAGTGGTGACACATTCCAACTTGTGGAAACATATACATTTCTGGGAAATTGTGGTGAGAACTACTATGATGGTTTATATTCAGATTTTTCCAGAAAATCAAATTTCCATTAATTTCATGAAGTTCTGAACAGTGGTCTAATTAAGGTTTGCTACTAAAGCTTTTAAGGACATAAATATCCTAAAGGTACCAGATCCTATCTGATCTTGGAAGCTTAGCAGGGCCAGCCCTGCTTAGAACTTGGATGGGAAACTATCAATGAGTTGTTGTTGTTGTTGTTGTTGTTGTTGTTGTGTGTCTTCAAGTCATTTCAAACTTATGGAAACCCTAAGGTGAAACTATCATGAGATTTTTCTGGGGCTTAAAGTGTGTGAGGTGTTCAAGGTCACCCAGTGGGTTTCCATGGCCAAATGGGGGGTCAAATCTTGGTCTCCAGGGTCGTAGTTCAACACTCAGACCACTACGCTATGCTGCATCTCCTATCAATGAATACCAGATGCTCTCGGCTATATTGCAGAGGGAACTAGCAAAACCACCTCTGTGTATTCCTTGCCTAAGAAAATTCCATGAAATTCATGGCCATAAGTCAATAGGTGACTTGAAGGCACACACACACACACACATTAAAGCCTTTGTCAACAACTTCCAGGAAAACTATGGTTCCCTGTTTAGTTCTGAAGGTAGAATATTGCCAATACTTCTGTGTTGCAGAAGAAATCTAGTGAATTTATACTTAAAACAGTGATGGTATCTTCACATGGTCTACACTGTACATGTTAAAGACATGTAGTGTGGAAATGGCCTATGTCATTTCCATGCTACTTTGAGAGAAGAGTTGCTTATTTATGCAGGAGAAGAGGTGAAAGAGGGCACATTGGCAGAGTCTTGATCATTGGAGATGCCCCATTAATTTCTGTAGTTTCTCATCCAAAAGTGATTGTGGATGGCATCCTGTTGAGTAGTGATGAATGCATAAGCTAGATGAGGCATGTTATGTCAATATCCTCAGCCCTCCCTATATGTTAATTTTTATTTGGGGGTAGTCAGAGTTCCTGGCACCACTTGAAGACACTGCTGCTACCTGCTCCTTCAGTTTGCAAACTGTAAAAAACTGTTTTTGGTAAGTAAATCTTTACCATTCAGATGCTTTCAAAGTGCATCAAATTTAGCAGACAGCTTACTCTCCCATTTCCCCTCCCATGCATTGCCAGTAGTGAACTGAGCTTGAATGCATTATATTTTTTCCCCTTAGCCACTCATTCTATACTATGAATTATATTTAGTATGGTGGATAATGTTCCAAGATTGAATTGTCTCCTGTCTCTCAGATAGACCCAAAATTGCTTATATCAAAAGAAAAATTAATTTCCTTCCTTCCTTCCTTCCTTCCTTCCTTCCTTCCTTCCTTCCTTCCTTCCTTCCTTCCTTCCTTCCTTCCTTCTTTCCTTCTCCAAGATATGAATGGCTGTTTTAAATGCCCAGAAGATCAGTATCCAAACAAGGAGAGAAACCAATGCCTTCACAAGCAGCTAAACTTCCTCTCTTATGATGAACCTTTAGGCATTGGTCTGGTTCTCTTGGCTCTGGCTCTTTCTGCAGTTACAGCTTTGGTGCTTAGCATATTTGTGAAACACCACAACACTCCCATCGTCAAAGCCAACAATCAAAACCTCACCTATGTGCTGCTCATCTGCATTCTGCTCTGCTTCCTCTGCTCGTTGCTATTCATTGGCCAGCCCCAGATGCTCTCTTGCTATGTACGACAAACAGCTTTTGGGATCATCTTCTCAGCAGCAATTTCATCTGTCTTAGCAAAAACTATCATTGTGGTTCTGGCTTTCATGGCCATCAAGCCTGGAACAAGAATAAGGAAATGGGTGGGAAACAGGCTTGCATATTTTCTTGTTCTCTGCTGCATATTTATTCAAATAAGCATTTGCCTGGTGTGGCTATGTACTGACCCCCCATTCCTACAGCTAGATATGTACTCTCTACCTGAAGAAATCATAGTGGAATGCAATGAAGGAAAAAACAACATTTTCTATTATATCCTGGGTTACATGGGATTTCTGGCTCTCATCAGCTTCATTGTGGCTTTCCTTGCTCGCAAATTGCCAGACACTTTCAATGAAGCTAAGTTTATCACTTTCAGCATGTTGGTGTTCTTTAGTGTTTGGGTGTCTTTTGTTCCAGCTTATCTAAGCACAAAAGGAAAATACATGGTGGCTGTGGAGATCTTCTCCATCTTAGCCTCCAGTGCTGGGTTACTAGGTTGCATCTTTTTGCCCAAATTGTATGTAATTATTCTGAAGCCTGAACTGAACAACAAAGAGCAACTGATAAGGCATAATAAGGAAAGAAATCTATGATATTTCTTTTATTGTAATACTACAAAATAATAGTGTTAACCTGCAGAAGGACCTAAGAATGTAGACTTGGAAATGCTTTTGTCTTCAAAAGGCTATGTCTACTGGCACAGTGAGCAATTCCCTAAAATAAAGATGATTTCATTTAATGAAAGTTGGCAAACTGTACTGGAGTAACTATCATTGGACTAGGAATGACATTGCTCCTGGGCTATCAGCGTTAGAGACTACATTCTGCCACTTGCCTCTTGCCCTCTTTGGAGCAATCCATGATAATAAACCGTTGCCAAGTCCCTGCCTTCTACCATCTCCTTCTTTTTTTCCAGTCTGTCACCAGTTTCCTGAAGAGCTAGAAATAATTGCACCAGATGTGCCAGAGGGAAGAGAACAGCCAGTCTACATTTCTTTCTAATCAGGGCATAGAGGGGCAGCATGGTTGCGGAGACCATTTTTGCCAGCATAGTGTAAGCAACTATGCCAATAAAATGGATTGAGGGAGGCAGTGGCAGCAACGGTAAAAGGTAGAAATACATCATGGCCTTGGCTCTGGCATTGGCTCCTGCTTACTAGCACATTGACCTGGCTGGAGGAGGAGAAAAGAAAAGCACTTTCACCCCGAAGCAGTGGGAAGGCTCCAGCTTGGCTCTAGCAAGGTATGCTCTGGCTTAGCAGCACCATGTAATAGCACAGGATGCGTATATACACACCTGTGCCTCTAACCATTTGGACAACAAGGCTGGAAGAACTGTATGGTTGAAATTCTTCAGATCCCATCTAATCTGGCTAGCGTCTATAGATTTCTGCTACTGGGGGATGCAGCCTCCTGAAACAGATATTTTCAGAGTCAGAGAAATCATTTATATGAAAGAATGACTCACAGAGGCTGCAATCTTATTGGTCTACAGAAGAGGTGGTTAAGAGGGGACATGATAGCCATGTTTAAATATTTGAAGGGATGTCATGTTGATCGAGGAGGGAGCGGGCTTGTTTTCCACTGCTACAGGGACTAGTACAAGGAACAATGGATTCAAGCTGCAGGAAAGAACTTCCTGATGGTCAGGGCTGTCCAGCAGTGGAATATGCTGCCTTGGAGTGTAATGGAGTCTCCTTCTTTGGAGGTTTTTAAGCAAAGACTGGATGGCCATCTGTTGGTAATGTTTTGGTGTGTGTTCCTGCATAGCAGGGGGTTGGACTGGATGGCCCCTGGAGTCTCATCCAACTCTATGATTCTATGATTCTAGGCAGCCCCACACACAGAGAAGGCATGTGCATGCCCTCCTCCTAATTCCTTTACCTTTGGCCAGGTGTGAGTGCCTTCCATGCACCCAGACAAAAGGTAAGAGAATGGGATGAGGCAACACCACACGTGGAGAAGATGCTCACAGGTCTCACTCCATTCTCCCCCTTCCATTCCCTTGCCTTTTGCCCAGGCATGCTGCCTTCCTTCTCCATGCTTGGGAAAAAGACAAGGGAATTGGAGGTAACAGCCCTGCATGCGAAGGCATGCACGGCTCCCCCCCTTCACCCCCTTTTGCCTTTTGCCTAGGCCCACTGCAAGCTGGAGAATTTGGAGGGAGCACTCTATTAATGTTCTATTGGAAAAAATCTTTGGCATTTACAGATGCACGTGTTCTTTTACATTCTGTCACTTTGACATAAAATCAAAACAGCAATCAGCATGGTTGGATCAATGGTTAGAAAATCTTGCTGCTTTAGGTACTCATGAATGTGTATGTTATGGATACCAACTTCAGGAAAATGCACTTTTGGAGATAAGGCAGGTTAGATTCATGCATATGCCTAACTATGTTAATATACTTTTTACTTTTCCATCCTTTTCTTCTTTTTTTGTCCCCTCCCCTTTCTTCTTTTCTTTGTAATAATACTTTATTACAAGTTTTGTAAATAAATAAAGTTTATTACAACTTTATTACAAGTTTTTAAGAAAATAACAAAAGCAATGAAATCAACAACAGAAGAAGAAGCAATATAGGCGGCCCACTGTTGGACATCTATGGGATCAGAAAAGCCCCTGCAGATGGAATAGTATTTTTGAAATACATTGGGCATAATATGTACTTCAGGCACATTGAGTACTCTTTCTTCAATATAGTTTGGTTGAGTGCATGAGAGAGAGGTCCTCTTCACATGGCATTTGCCATGAGAAAGGGCACCTGGAGCATCACACAATTGTGAGGAGGAATCTGCATGACGCACTCACAATCGTGCGACGCTCCAGGCTAGGGCAGGTGCTGCTTGCACACTTTTTCATTTTCGGCTTTCAGCTGAAAATAATGGCTCCAGGGCCCTGCACACATGTGCCATGCATGCAGAGCCTCCGGAGCTGCATCACTCGTGCTTTGTGCCCCAGAGCAGCCTGGGAAACTCCCAGGCTATGCTGCGGAAGGAAGAGGCAGGGCACTCACTCTGCCTGCTTGGGAGCAGGCAGCTTGTGCAGAGCTGAAGCAGCGGGGTGTGAGAGCCTCTCGCTGGAGGCTGCTCGTGCAATCCCTGCACCCCAGCACTGAAAAAAGGTAAGGTGCAGAAAGGGCCAAAGAGTACAAAATGCTTCTCTACTGCTACCATGACACAAACCCAATCCATTCTCCCAACCATAGTTTTTAAGTTTGCAGTAACAGACAGATTTCCCACATACTCTTCAGTCTTATCCTAAGGTTAAGACAGATCTGCAAATCTACAGTTGTTAAGGTTTGGAAGTAGTAGGTAATGACCTGGATTCGTATCATAATATTTATTGCTAATGATAACTACATTGATGTGGTATGCCTTCATGTCATCTCTGGGTTACAACCACCCACAGGTCAACCTACAATGGAGTTTTCCTGGCCAGATTTGTTCAGAAGGGGATTGGCCATTGCCTTCCTCTAAGGCTGAGAAAGTGCAACTTGTCCAAGATCACTCAATGGATTTCCTTGGCCAAGTGGGGATTCAAACCCTCATGTTCTGAAGCCCAAGTGCAAGACTCAAACTCATATACAACACTGGCTTGGATAATAGTTTTAGTAACTTTGAAAATGACCTCATTCCATTTTCAGACATGGGCTACAGTAGCAGGTGCTCAGATGATCCATATCTAAACAAGATGAGACATCAGTGCACACCCAAGACCAAAAATAAAAAAATGCATAGCTATTACTATTCCTACCGAGTCCCTGGTAGCTTCCCAAAGACCTCTGTACATTGTTTTGAACTATTCACTACAGCGTAGGAGAAAACTGTGGCAAGAGATTTCAAGCATACTTGCCTCAGCAATTATGATACAGATGGTACGGTAGGGAGCTTTAAAAAAATTAGTAAACACTGCACTTATTGCTGTAATTATCAGAATCACTGTCACTCATCCATATGGTCAAGGCTCCAGCAGCCTTTTGGAAGGCACTGGAGGGAAAAAAAGAAAGAAAAAAGCCTCAATAATGTTTAAAGCAGAAATTGACACAAACTCCTTGTTCTGCTTTTGGTTCTACAAAGAAGTAGGGCTGCCTTATTTTCAGTCATGCTTTTCTTTGTGTAAGTCAGTGTCCAAATCATATTCTTTCAAGGGTCATTCAAGTCATCAGTTCAGAACAGATTTGAGGATATGGGTGTGGACAATAGTTCTGGGTTTGTTTGTTTGTTTTAAACAAAGTACATTAGCACAACTCATATCCTATCCATAGCAACCTGTTTTAACCTGCAATGAAATCGTCAGCAAAAAAGGGGGAGATACAAGTGCTTAGTGGATGGTTTTTATTTTCAAACAAGCCCAAAGCATTTCAGCCTATATATATATACAGCCTATATATATATATATATATATATATATATATTTCAATGCCCTTTTTCAGGGGCAATATACTATCTAGCTGCAGCATTTCTGGTGCTGAAAATCTAATTCTGTTTGCTGGGATGACAAGAAACTGTATTCTTCTAAGCTTCTTGAAGTCTCTTCAATCACATATTAAAGATGATTTAATTTTTATGAATTTATATTTACATATATTGTATATTTCCTTTCTGCTATTATTAGGGCCCAATCAGGCTTGGTAGGAGAAGACTCTTGTATATTGGATGGAGAATATTTAGTGCTGCATCTAGATTGCACCCCAAAGATTCCCCATTGTTGGTGTAAAGTAATGTACTCTGGAACCCAAAATGAATCCTGGCTTCACAGTTATATTCTTGATTTCTAACCTAACAGGGACTAGCGTGGAAAGAGATCTCAGGTTTTTGTTGTACGCCTCAATGAAAAATAAGAAGGGAGGTAAATAACATTTTCTGAGAAAGAGAAAGATGAATGTGTGTGGTTTTGTTTATGTTGCTCATAGCAAACAAGACCCAGAATAAATAATTAAACAACCTTAGACACATGACAGAAATAATATATAATGCTATTAAGGCTATAATATTACAAAGAGGCATGAAAATGATAAATACCTACAGCCCATGCAGATAACAAATGACCTGCATAACATTCTAACAATTCATTTTTATAAAATTAATTACTATAAAATAAAAAAATTCAGTGGTATGAATTGTTGCAATTTTATTCAGATTTGCATTTGTTCACTTTTTATCTACATGGACTGTTGATATTTGTTGCCCAAGTGTAGAGTAACGAGACCAGACACAGATAACTGGGTTGAATAAAGACCACTTTATTTCCCCTAAGCCCATTTAATGGCAGGGAACTTGGAAAGAGCAAGAAGGGGCCCAGGATCAGCAGAGGCCAAGCATAATTCCATTACTTCTTCCTCACCCTTCCCTGAGTGAACCGCCTGAACCTCAAAGGAAATCAAATAGCTCTGTTGCTCCTTGTCTGATCAGCTACTGGAAGGCATGCCCAAGGAACCCCATCCCAAGTGACTTAAGTGAAGGAAAAAGCACCTAGCCCAGCCCCAAAAGTAGTCTCATTCCCCATACCCTGGGTCTCAAGACCTAAATAAGCAGTTCTCTAAAACAGCCCTCCTCTTCACCAAAAAGGTGCCAAGTGTTCACTGTACCTCTTATTTCTCCCCCACTACCGGCCACAAACAAGGACAAGTATCTGCTTAATCCTTTCCCCCACCAGACTACCAGAAAGGGCCCCTACCCCTTGTTGCAAGCCCCCCAAGAACAACCTATGACCCTCCTTGGATAAATGCACGCTGCCTCTGTGGAACTCAGGATGCTGAAATACTATATTAGGATGTGAGTAGAATTGGCACAACCCTCTGTTCAGGGCATTATGAATTTTCCTATTTAGGCTTTTTCAGGTTGTATCAGTCCATCAGGGATCATCCTCATCCTGCCAGTCTTGGTGAGGCAAAATGGCCAAACTCATCAATAATATTCCTGGCCATTTATTCTATCAGACTCAAAAGTCATGCAGAACTTGGAGGATAAGGGCTTTGCCCTTCAACAAATCCAGGTCATTTCCTTCCAAGTGAATGACCAAAATTTAAGAGAGAAGCCTTTTGCGCTCTCCTCCCCCTACAAAAAAAAAAAGAGGCAACAAACTATGCCATGGAAAGCCTCTTTTCCTGACCCACACCCAGAGCCATGGAAAAAGCCATAGGAGCTATCCCAATCGAAAATGAATGGGTTCTGTTACCCCAAGATTACGAATGTGTTTTAGATGGGTTGGTGGGTGGGGAGGATGGGTTATGTTTTAATTGCTTTTAATGTATTTGATGTACTGTTGTAGTACCGCCTCGATCCGTCGGGAGAGGTGGGATATTATCATCATCATCATCATCATCATCATCATCATCATCATCATCTTGTTATCTCAAAAGGTGGGGAACTTGAGGCCCTCCAGCAGTACCAGACTCTCCTTTGAAATATGAAGAATTATAGCTCAAAGGAGGCTTGTGTGAGGTGGGTAACCACAGGAACTTTTCACCTATCTATACCAGCAGTTACTGTAAAACATGAATCACTGAGAGTCAAAAGGATGTCTTTATTGGGAAAATGCATACACACATGCAACCTAGCAAACAATCTCATGAACCACACAAGGCTAGTGAAGGTAAAAGAGAGAAAAGTTGGATAATGAGAATTTAGGGGTGAAGTGGGTGATAATTGCCTTTCCAGAAGCAGAAGAGGATCAAGGGGAGGTGTCTCAGACTGGCAGGGGGTCTGAGGGCAGTACAATGAACAGGAATCTGGGGGCCTTCATGCAGTGTAACATGCCAATGTCTGGCCAAAGTATTAGCAAACATCCGGGCTCAGGGCTCAGGTTTAAATACCATTTTTCTACCCTCCAGGGGAATGTGTTATTTGCTCTCTAGCAGAGCTGACAAAAGGGATCTGGAAGGTTCTGATTGTCTTTGTCACAGATAACAAAGTATTGAAGGACCATTATATAAGGAACCATTATAGCCTCTTAATGACTGGAAAGGTGAAGAAACAAAAGACTGTTTCTGTGGGAAGAGGTAACAGAATGCTGACCTTTTGGATGCTTCTTCTAGCAGTTTGCTTGCTATTATTCCCTAGGTTTGGGTACTTTAGAGGACCATCTAAAACACATCAGGTTGGGCTTTCCGGCTGATCCTCCTGAACTTATGACTTGGCCATGCTGAGATTCTTTGTCTTAGCTTCGAAGTTTCCTTTCCTATCCACATGGCTCTCAGACATAAATGCAGGATTTAAATTTATTTTCTGCCAATTGAACAGTATTAATAGCCAATCATACTGTATCATGGACTGGGGGTGAACAGCACAGTTACAGTTCCAAATTAAGGTCTAACGAATGTAGGCCCTTGAAAGTGCCAGTTCAAAACTGGTATTTAGAAAAGGATGAAAGATTAGCATGAAAAAATAAAGGACATGGCCTATGTCCCTGAAGGCATATATAACTCTGCAGATCACGGCCTGACTATGATCATGTCTGATTGTGACAAACATCCAACAGTGTCTTCACCCCTACCCACCCTTCATCAGTCTTACAGGTACAAATTGTTAACACAGCCTTCTGTCCAGAAAAAAAATCCTTTAATTCCAATGTTTTGCCCAATATATCCTCTTAGACAACATGACCAGCTCAAAAAGGGGCAGTCAAAGATGCTGTGTAGACTATATGGAGTCATAATTTGAAGTGTAAATGGCTGACCAAGTAGTCCAAAATACCAAGAATATAGGAGATAATGGTACCCCTAATACTTGACCACTCCCAAACCCAAGCCTCTTTTGGGGCCTACCAAGCCAAATCACATCCTACGGGGCCTGCTCAGCCTAATCAAGGCCTATCAAGTTCTCCAAGACCAAATTGGCGCCTACTAGGGCCTGCATAGACCAGTAGTGACTTATCAGGGCCTACAAGGTTCAGATGGGGCCTACCCAACGTCATTGAGGCCTAACAGAACCATCACAGCCTGATCAGCCTGACCAACCCATCCAGGCCCAACTGGGACCCACCTGAAATCTGGGAGGGCCTACAAGATCCAGTCAAGCCCACAAGGCCCAACTTGGCTGCCACATTTCTCATTGCCTAACCATTCCCTAAATGCCTCTAGGAATTGCTGCCTCCTGCTCCCCTCCAACCAAGCTAAAATACAGCTTAAGTGTCAAGTGTCCACTAAGAGTCATTATTCAAAAAGGAGGAGTTCTTTAGACACCTTGAGGCCTACAATTGGACATACCTAGACCAATGATCATAGTGTTTGAATAGGGCTTCTACTTAATTTTGCTAATGGTATTACCATTGAGAGTCAGCATGGGGTAGTGGATTGAGCAATGGGCTAGCACTCTGGGAGACCAGGTTCTCAGCCATTAGAACCCATTGTATGACCTTGGGCAGGTCACACTCTTACAGCCTCAAAGTAAACAATGGCAAACACCTCTGAACAAGTATTGCTAAGAAAACTATCTGACAGAGTGACAGAGTATCTCCATAAGCTGGAAACAACTGGAAAAGACACAACAACCACATATGCCACCATTGCGTGTGAGCATTCTTTGATTTATTTCTTTATTTCTCATCTTTAGCTTTCAACTTTTGGTTTATTTCTTCATCTTCACCTTGTTTTCACTATTTGAAATAAATATTATGGCATTAAAATGCAATGTTACCTAACTGGCATACCCCATCCCAGGGAAATATAAAATTGATATCAAATATGCCTGCCATACCAGAGAGGTTGCCCAGGTGGGTACGTAGACGAATAGGTTGAACGACCAAAACTAGGTCAAGGCCAGGAAAATCCCCAGTCACGTTTCCCAGGGAGACCTCAGGCCAACTTGAGGAGATTACTGGGTTTTCCCCAGGTTGAGCAATTATGACTTTGGAAAATCCTGCAAGGTGAGGTCCATTTACATGATCCAATCATGCAAGCTATCAAGCTGCTATTTGCTATATTTTTCATTCTATTTTGGCCATTGTTCTTCCTGGGATAGAGCCTGCCCTCGAGGTACGTTCTGTCCTGTAAGTAGTCCCAGTTTTGGAGGGTCTCTTCAGAGAACTCCCCACCATGCTAGCAGACTAGCAGTCTGTTAGTTGAGTGATCCCCTCAGCCGCCTCTCTTCACTGAGCTCTGTCCTTCTCACTGCTTCCTGGACTGAAGACTTTGTTGCTCCCTTGGTAAACCCTGTCCCGGGTTCTACAACTTTGATATAAAATTAATCTAATCCACCAGAGCAGTCACCCAAATGTGCATATAGACAATAACGGTCATATGATTGAACAAACCAGGTCAGGCCAGTAAAATCCCCAGCCACGTAGCCATAGGAGACCTCATGTTGTGATAACCCATGGTGGACAAAAGGTCCTTAACCTTAAGGAGTCTACTTGAAGAGGGTAAAAGTGTTCCCGGAAAGCTGGGCACTGGAAGCAATAAAACCTTACCAAATCCATCTCCGGAAACTCGCACCATAGCTTCAAAGCGGAGGAAGATCCTGTTACTGGGACGACATCTTGTTATCTTCCGATATCAGAGAAATGCCAGGTGTAGAGTTGTTTTTCTTTTCTGTCCCTGTTTGTTTTCCCCAGAAAAGGATTTGCCTTCAAAGTAATTTTTTCCCACAAATAGTCCCTGTTTTTGGGCTTGTTAGGCAGGAGTGAAAGGTGACACAAGGAGAATGAGTATGATGCCTCCCAGTCATACCAACTGACCGGTCCCCCCTCCCTCCTCAGCATCTCTTTGCTGAGCTACTGTTCAATTGCTGCTTCCCAGACTAAGAATTTCAGGAAGAGGTACAGTATCACCCAAGTTGCAAATCCCGCAACAATCTCTCTATCTTATTTCCACTCTTTATTTCTATTAGCCCTTGGATGTGTGTGTGCATGTTTGCGTTAGTGTGAACTATTACTATTCAATAAAGTCATTCATTAGACCTTTTTTTGTGATTTCTGACTGAGCCTGACCCTGTAAACATTGGGTAAAAGATCCTTAATTACCCTGCCCCCTTTGCATTGCTAGAGCAGTGTTCATAGCTAATTTTCCCCACAAGTGATCATTTTGCCAGGCATTGGGAACCCCCTTAAGGGACGCCCAGCAAGGAGGGTAACAACTTCAAGATAGGTGCAGTATCGCCGCCTTTACACCCTCTCCACTATGTCCCCTATCAATCTTTCCCTCTTTCCCTCCTCGATAGGTCTTGTGTGTGTGAGTGAGTGAGTGTGTTGGTGCATGAGAACACTTTTATTAATAAAAACCATTTATTAGTACATTTATCTGGCTTTTTGCTTGGCCTAACCCCATAAACATTGGGTAAAAAATTCTGCTGGGTTACCCTGCCCCTCCTTTTGCTATTGCCAGTGCTCTGTTAATTTCTCCAACCTTTGCATTTTGGAGCAAATCAAGGTGTCCCCGACAGTATTCCCAGAAGTCAGGGTAAGAGAAACCTGTGTCTCTTCAATCTAGAACCTTACAACTCAGTGGCAAGCTAGACCAGAAGAGCACTTATTTAATGCCTCTCAAAGCCAACTGGTGGCTCTTTCAGTACAGAATAAATTGAAGTGATTGGCCCACAGACTCATTCAAGGAATATTTCTGAGGAAACACAACTGACCACATGGACAATCAACCATTCTGTAATATCACTGGACCAAATGGGAGGAAGATTGGATATTGGAATGCTTCTTCCACACTAGATATTCCTTGCTGTTCTGGTCAGGACTGAATAAGACAACGAAGCATCGAGGGGAGAAGATGCAACCCAATCATACTGCCACAGAGGACAAAAAGGGGGAAAGACTTCAGATCTCTTCAGGTCTCTTCAGAGAGGTGATAACACCAGTGGAGATGTTTCCACACGAGATCAGATATCACAAAGATTGCAGTAACTCATGCCAGAAACATTTGACACTTTATCAAACTACACTGTTACAACACTGAGATATTCCAATTGACAACATTGTATGGAAAATTAGGATTTGTAGTCTAGAGAAGGACAGTTACAATGCTTAGCCAGAGAATTCTTGAGCCTCACTAAACTACAAACTTCAGAATTCCACTGAATATTGTCAGGCTTGTTAAAGTGGATATACAGAATGTTAACAATGTCATGTGACAGTGCCCATAATTAACAGCATAGGAAATAAAATATTTTGGAGCAAACAGCAGAGGAAGCATAATGAACATTAGGTCATGGGTTTTGTCTCCTCCTCATTAGCTGCTCCCTGTTGTTCAGATCAGACCTCAACAATATAATGTAACATTTGGGGGAGAAGATGCAACCCAGTAACCCTGCACCAGAGGACAAAATGGAAAAGACTTCCACAGCTACCATATATTTGCCTTTGGTGCTCAGGTAAGTCGGAACAAAGGACACCCAAACGCTGCAAAAGACCAGCATGCTGAAGGTGATGAACTTGGCTTCATTGAAACTGTCAGGCAGTTTCCTGGCTAGGAAAGCCACTGTGAAGCTGATGAGGGAGAGAAGGCCCAGGTAGCCCAAGACACAGTAAAACAGGGTGACCGACCCTTCGTTACACTCCACGATGATTTCTTCAATGATCAAATGTTTGTTGAAGTCTGGGAAGGGAGGAGAACTTGCCAACCAAGCAGCACAAATGCCCACCTGAACCAGGGAACAGCCCCAGACAACAGAATGGGACAACCTTTTCCCAACCCATTTGCGAAAAATGTTCCCTGGCCTGGATGCCATGAATGCGGCAACCACGACAATGGTTTTGGCCAAAACAGAAGAAACAGCAGTGGAGAAAATAATGCCAAAAACTATTTGACGCAGGAGGCAAGTTGTCTGATTGGGCTTTCCAATGAATAGCAAAGAGCTGAGGAAGCAAAAACACAGAGAGGTGAGGAGTGTGTAGCTCAGGCCTCTGTTGTTGGCTTTGACAATGGGAGTGTGTCGTTGCTTGATGAAGATCACAAGCACTAGTGCAGTCACCAGAGAAAGGAAAAGGGACAAAGAAGTTAAAGTGATACCCAAAGATTCCTCCAGAGAAAGAAAGCTTTGAATTTTGGGAATACAGTTGTCTCTCTTCTGGTTTGGATATAGATCTTCGGGACAGCTGATGCAATCATCCATATCTGTAAGAAGGAAATATGCTAACATTAACTTTTCGATGATAATATTTTCTGGATTACAGTGCTCCTTGATCTTCTGGGCAGCTAATAAAATCTTTCCGGTCTGAAAGTAGAAAATGTGATAGTATTAAAACTACAAGGTTTGTTTTGAAATGTAATTTCTAAGAAATCTGCTTCACTGTGGTCTTTGTCTCCCAAATGGTCTTTAAGAAGAAATAAAACTAAAGCAGGTGTGAAGAACAGAATGTCCATGGAGCTGGTAGATAGTTCTAGCACTGGGTGATCTCATAATTGTTAGGTGAATTGTTCTAATATTTGGCTGCCAAGCAGTTGTTCACCTTTCTTGCATCAGTTAACACCTCAGAACTGCAAGTTCCACTGCACCACATGGGTTTATAATGAGTAGAAATTAGGAGAAGGGTCCTGGGATCAGAGGGGAAAAAAGAAGCAAGCTCTGCACTCATAACAAAATACGTCACACACACTCCAATCTTTCTTTAAAAAAAAAAACTTAGGATGTGGTCTTTCCGGTGGTCCTAGGCTTTGAAGAGAACATTTTACCCACCTCACTTTTTCAAAAGTTACAGAGTTACTATTAGATGGAATATCAGTTATGAAATATTGGAGAATAATATTGTATATGGTGACGACGGCCTGCATTCAGTATGCATGACTTTGGAAAAATGAAACTACACCTACAATCGAACAATGGTGAACAATTTTTACGGAAAATAGAAATGCAGATATACTTACACAAAGACTAAAAGTGAAATCAGACAAAGACATTAATAAAGAGTGGAAGATTGTTACAGATTTGGGTTGGGGGTAGACAGAAGGTAATACATTTTTCATGATATCAATTACTATACAGGTTAATAGTCAATGAAATATCATGTAGCAAGTAAAGTAGAGATATACAGCAGGAACTAACAAATTATAGATTATTAACATTTTATTGCGATACATGATATAATAAATAGAGGGAATATTAATAATTGTAATCCAGAAAGGAAAGGAAAAAGGAAAAACAATGCATGTAAACATTACAGAGATAGTTGTTTGTTTTATTTGTTGAAATTTGAATAAAATTATTTTAAAAAAAGTTACAGAGTTACAGTGAAAGACTGCTAAGGCACTGATGAACTATAGACCTATAATGTTAAGGGAATAAATGTAAAAGCAGGAAAGAGAAGGGACTGTAGTGTTCTGATAGGTTTCATAATTAAAAAGAAATCCACTTGAGCCTGAGAACAAAATATCCCAGCTGGTGCTGGGAATCGCTGGAAATACTCTGGGAGAACAGAAAAATCATTTGGGTCTCTGTTTCATCTCAAGCTAAAAATAGCAACATATTCCTCAGCCTCAAAATACATTTGGCCCATGTGGAGGAGGCCACAGTCATAGCTAGAGCCCTCAGGTGCTCTCAGTGTATTATTTTTCCTATACTTTACTAAGGAAATCACTGAAGAAATCTAGGAAAGGTATAACATATACGTGCTAAAAACATTTGGGTACAGTTGTCAAGGACACTTGCCCATCAATCATAGGTATATGCATTCTGGAACTTAGACTTTGACAGAAGTCCCTTATCAATGTCTTAAGATACTATCATTTTTCTGAGTCTGGGACAACATGCTCCTACCCGTCTGGGGTGCAACCTTCCCTTCAGGACATGAAGCACAATCATAGCAACAGAATGTCTCCCCCTCCTTCTTTTTCTTGCTGGAGCCAGGGCGGCACTTCTCATTACAGAGAGAGGAAGGAGGCACCTGTCCTTGAAGAAAGAAAAGCTGTTAGCAGGAAAGGAACATTGCTTTAGAAAAGATCTGCTAAGAAGTAAGGAAAGTGGTTGCACAGAACAATAATACTGAATATTTCTCAGCCTCTGTTTCATGTTGAAAGTGGATGTTTCCAGGACCGAGGATTTATTCTGATGCCCCATGTGCATCAGAATTGCCTGATATGCATTGGAACGCTCCGTTTATTCATTTTCTGAAGTTTATAGCAGAGGTGAGCTTAAAAGGCCCGTCACTGCCACCTACTGGTATCTACAGAAAAGGCTCACAAAAATAGAAAATAATGGATTACTCCTGCCTTTGCCCAACTACACCACATTGCAACTTGCTAATGTTGTTTTGCTTCTGTCTAAGGATTTGTAAAGTTACGAAACATAGTGTTGGGGAACAGAGATTTTTAGTAATAAGTCTCCTAATCAGCAGAATATTTTGTAATGCACAGATAGAAGCTGAACAAATTACCACTCTCATTTCATCATATCCACCCTAGACACACTTAGGCCCTTTCCACACGTGGAGGAGGAAATGGGTGAAAACATGCTGAAATGGAGCTTACCTGAAACCGGGTAAGTCCATTACCATGTGGAGCAGCAGGTTTTCGCTGCTCCACACTCCTCGGCATCCCACGGCATCCTACAGCACCCAAAATGGTGGCTTACAACTGGCGGAGGCTCTCCACCAGCCAGAGAAGCTCGCCAGCCAGAAAGCCCGCCCCCGGCCAATCTGCAGGCACGCCCTTGCGCATGCCTGCAAATCTACACTGGATGCTGCAACAGGGCTGCACAGAGCTGCACGCGGCTGCACGCCCTGTGCTTTTTAAAAACCTCCAGAAAAGTGGTTTTTAAAAAGCATGTGGCGCTGCCACTTCTGGTCACCCTAGCGCAGATTGGGGTGTGGAACTACACAAAAGTAGTCCGCCCCAATCCACTTTACGATGTAGACAACCTTCGTTAGAGGTCGTGCTACACCATTTTTTAATCCCCGTGTGGAAATGGCCTCAATCTAGCTCAAACTAAACAGAAACAGTTTGGTTAAAAAGTATGAAAAGTTTACTCACTAAATCTCGTGCATAGTCTACACAGGTTCAGTTCTTGAAGAAAGTAAGAAGAAATTAAGCAGTCACATGCTTGCTGAAAATAACCCCTGTTAGGAGATCTCAGAGCATGCTTTCAGGACAAAAGGCTTAGACAAAAAGGTGGTGTGTGAAAGGCAAGAGAACCTTTTAGGAACAAAGAATGTGTACGTGCTGAAGGAAGAGGTGTTGACCAAAACAAACAGGAAGTTTATGCTATCTCTCTATGCCTACAATAAACATGCAAACTAACTAGCCAGTTAATTAAACATGCAAAGGTTGCCACTCCCAACACATAGATGGCAATCCACAATCTTCAGCCAATCTTAAGCCTCCTGGCTCACGAGATGACAATGAAAAGGGTCACTCAAGAGAAAAGTTTCCCACCTGAAGGAAGCCTCGATGCCACTGCAGTCTCTCCTCCTGAATGGTGAACTCTTTGCCAGGAGGAGCAAGAGGATCCAGCTTTCCCACACTGGTTCTCATAAATGAGTTGTTTGGGAATGTGACTAAATTGGTAATGTCAAATCCAGCTGCTAATTCTCCATGCTCATTCAATGTCACTTCATCTCCAGCGTTATTGTTGAATGAAATCCTCTGAAGCAAAGAATGAAGCTATGGGGAGCGAAAGAGATAGAAATGAATCCCTAGCCAGAACTCTCACAAGAAGTCAGATTGATTAAGCTGAGGCTGTTATACTTTGGACATACCATGAGATACCACGAACCACTGAAAAAGACCCTTATTGTTGCCGTGAGCCTCCAAGTCATTTCTAACTTGTGATTATGCTAAGGGAAACCAATGTACTTTGGATATATGCTGAAATGACAGAAATCATTGAAAAAGATAATTGTTCCAGCCAGGTGCCTATAAGTCATTTTGGACTAATGGAGACTTTACCATGGGATATTCCTGGCAAGATTTGTTCAGAGGGGGTTTGCCTTTGCCTTCTCTGAGGCTGAAAGAACGTGATTTGCCCAAGCTCTACCAGCATGTTTCCATGACCAAGAGGGGATTGTAACCCTGTTCTCCAGAGTTGTAATCCAGTATTCAAACCAGTGAATTACACTGGCTCTCAAAAAATGTAAAGTTGAAAGTGAAAGCTCTGAGACTGCAAGACCTCAGTAGGACTTATTAATAATAAGAGATCATTTAGGGATTTTTCTTTTTTCATTTGTTGCTGCTATATATGGTTTCAAGACAGTTCCAACTCATGGTGATCCTATTCAATATTTTTTTTGAAAAGGTATATTCAGAGGAGTTTGGTCACTACCTTCCTGATCGGGTGAGAGAGTATGATTTGCTCAAGGTTACCCACTGGCTTCCATGAATGAGCAGAGATTGTCATCCTGGTCTCACAGAAACTGTGCTGGCTCTCTTCTCATTCATCAAGTAACCTTAAGTGAAAGCCATCTCTACAGGTTTAAAATCAGTGGTAAGGTGATGACACCTTCACTCCATGAAGCCAGGAAATGGGAAGCCATACCCTCCACTGTTTCACAAATGAAAATCAGGACAGGTGTGGCCAACCACCATTACAGTGTGGTCAGGATGGCTAAAGTTGTTAAAGAACACACATGTGATAAACAAATGCGTTCTTTGCTTTTGCATGAGGCTACAGAGAAAAGCAAGCTTCCCTCTCCTCCTCTCCTCTCCCTTGGCAGAGTTAAGTGAGTGCCAATTTCTTTTCATTTGGACTCAGTTTGCAGCAACTGAAGTAAGCTAGAGACAAAGAGGGAAAGTGAGAGAAGGAGAGAAGAACTGGCATGTTTAAAAAACAGATGAAAAGTGGGGTGACAGTGGATTAATCAGGACTGTTTTTCATGTTGTGTGCCTTCAGGTTGTTTCCAACTTATGGCAAACATAAGGCAAACCCATCCTGGCTAAATTAGGCCAGTAGAAGGTGATGAGAAGCTAAAGCTGACGTTGTAACAAAGGGTCTCTACAGTATGGAATGATATTGTGCAGTATCACAAACTGCCTGCTTAAAACCTACCTTCTCTGCACACCACACACTCTCTGTGCCTTGGTCTTTCAGGTCCAAATTTTTACCCATGTTCCTCACAAAGTCATTCTGGTGGACTAAGAGACCAAGAAATCCAGAACCCACTATCAGAAGTATTTCTAGGGGATTACAAAGGGGAGTCCTATGAGGATGTATGTTAATCTTGTCAGAATACTAATTTTGTGGCTGTTTCTCCACAGATTCATTGGTAGCTCTGACAGGTCTCTTTTTATTTGGAGGAATATATTTCCAAATTGATTATAACTCTTTGGTTTATTTCCTTGGGTACGTAGGCTCTTAGAACCAGCCTGGTGTAGCATTTTGAATATTGGACTGGTGGTCCAGGAGACCTTGGTTCAAATCCCTACTCAGCCATGGAAACTTTCTGTGTGAGCTTGAGCATGACACATTCTCTTGGCCTCAGAGGAAGCAATGTCCAACCCCCCACCTTCGAACAGATCTTGCCTAGAAAATTTCACCAAAAAGTTCCATGCATCAAAAATGACCTGAAGACACACAACAGCATGAAGAGACCTGAATATTTTAATATCTCCTCCTTTACAGATGAACAAGGACTCTTTGAGCCAATTAATGAGTGGGTTCATCCTATTGACATGATCTCTGATTTTGGCCTGTTGGCTTTAGAGCCCAAGAGCTAATCTGAGATTCAGAGGTTACATTCTGGCTAAACATCATTTGCCAGAAAAGAAACAGAAATTATTGTTTTCACTTCTTCCTTGTAAACTTTCCAGAATACTCTAAATGGTGGTAATGGAAACATGAGGCTGACCTACAAGGACCTTTGGGTCTTAACAAGCAAAATACAAGACATTTGTGACAGAAGAATCATGGCAATGAATGGCATATCCATTTATGCAATAAATACGGAAAGAAACTAGAATCAATGTAACTTTTTCAGTGTTCACAAACTTCCATGGTAGTCTTTAAAGAAAACATATAGTAAAGTTATAAACATTGGGACTTTGTGGTCATGATATCTAGAAAGGAACGGAGGATTTGAATATGAGGCAAAAAAAGGAGTGCTGATGTTTTAGAGAACTTTGAAGGGAAATATTTCAATGTCCACTACAAATCAAACAGAAATGGAACACAGGTTTGGACAATAGACTTTTCTCTGTAAGACATTACCCTCCAAGATTCCAGGTGAGGAGCCAATGTATTTGGATATTCCATTCCTCTGGCATTAAACCTGCATGAATGCATCCTATGAAAGGCTTGCACCAGAGCATACAGAGCATTATAGATACTGTAACTGTGGCCAGTCATGCTCATTTCAAAAAAGGGAGCTGGAAGGCTCTCAAGTCTCTCCTCCCCTGTACAGGATTCAAGTAGGCCAGTTGGGCCACTGGATGATGGAAGGAAACAGTCAAAGGCTTGCTCCCAGAACTCCTTGATAAAACCATTTGCTTTTTCTGAAGACGGGTGGATAGTCTGAAGGTATTCCTGGAAACCTTCAATATCCCTCGAATGAAGAGCAAAGAAGATGGCACCATGAAGACTCTGCATACCAAACCCCTTTTGGAGGATATGTAAGGCAACATCAATTTGTGCTGTCAGAATCCACACTTTCACAGTAGAGCTCATGTCATCTATTGGACTCACCGTAGTTGCCGGGAGATAAGCGATCAACCATATAAATAATTCAGTTTCTCCATAAATGATTACTGCATTCTCTTTGCTAATTCTAAGCAGATCTACATTACTGAAGAAAGCATTAATGATTTCAGTTAAACCCATATGTTTTGGAAGAATTACTTTAGAAGCTGTGCAGATTCCATTTTGAGAGAACATTGGCTCCAAAGTTGACAAGAAATGTTCCCCACCTTGTGTGTCCTTAGTGATGATCCCTACCCATTTCCAGCTAAAATGCAAAAGTAACTGGACAATTCCCCAAGTCTGAAGATCTTCATTGGGGACCATCCGATAAAAGAAAGGGGCATCTCTTTGATCACTCGCTCTTGGTTCAAATGAACCATAAGAAACCTACAGAAATAAATAAATAGTATAGATGAGAGAACTATTTCCTTTCTCAGTTTCTTCTGCCCTACATTTTCATCCAGAAGGATACCAACATCGATAGATTATGTAATATGTTGTAGCTGTGTAATCAGGTGTGAACTCTCACTAGAACAGAGCTTTCTAAACTTTACGTATTGGTGAGACACTTTCTAAACATGCATCATTTTGTGACCCAGTAATTCAGTAAGTGATTCAGTTAGTGGAGGCAATCCCTCCACGCAAGCCTGGCCTGCTGCTGCCACTGCCCTCACTGGGGTATTCCTTGGCCCGGGGTGGTGGTGGCAGCAGAGGCAGCTCCCTCACCTGGACCTGGCCTGCTGCTGCCACCCTTGCCAAAGTTTTCCTTGGCCTGGAGCGGCAGCAGCCTCTTCACCTGGGCCTGGCCTGCTGTGGCCACAGGAGAAGCATGCTCTCCACCCCTTATATTTGCGTGACACATCTACACACTGCAAGCAACACTAACGTGTCATGATGCACAGTTTGGAAAGCTCTGCACTGGAAGAAAAGATGACTGAACTGAGGCTTTTGTACTTTGAAAAAGATAATAATGCTTGGAAAAGTGGTATAATCTCCCACATCCAATAATAAAGAAGGCAGGCACTATGATTACTGATTTTCCTGTTATCTGCATCCAGCTGCAAGCATAAGCATTCTTCTCGTTTTGCCTGGCCCCGTTGCTCTTTTTCCTAATTCAGTGTGCCTGCTATTATGCTATTGATTAATTATTTCCTAATTATTATGCCCCTACAGTGGGAGGTAGTAGGAAAAGAGGGAAACTGCACTTCAGGTGGATAGATTCAAAAAAGGTATCCATGATCCTAAGTTTATAGGAGCTGAACAGGACAGATGACAGCTGGGAATCTTCCGGATCTCCAATTCTTAAGGTTGCCATAGGTTGAAGATGACAATAATAAAATGAGCAGGCCTCTTTCTTTCTTTTTTCAAATGAAAGTAAGTGTGAGGGGAGGATTCCATATCGTAGACACCAAATGAGGCACTCTAGTTTTAGCGTCCTATAACCAGAGCATGATCACTGAGAGGACCTTCACCTGGCAGGCCCCTTCCCTCCCTCAGAAGGTCTGATGTATATCGATAAGCATACCAGGTTCTTCAAGTCAGCCATACAGAGGGTTCTGGACTGAGGGGAAATTAGGGTAGGAGCAGTAGTTTGCAGGGTGAATTGGAAACTCTGGCACTAACTTAAATCAATTCAGAGAGATCATGGAGGCAGTTGTTTTCCCCTTCACAATCTTGGGTGTTCACTTCCCCATGTGTTAGTCCCTTCCCTCATTATCTTTGGTGCACCTTTTCTTTGTCCAGTAATCTCAGGACTCACCCTCTCCAAGGCCTGTATGGTTGACACAGTCAAACACTAGATGTGCCACACACTTTTTTTAAAAAAAGCTACTTCACTCTTTGTATAAAATCAGGGAACTGCTCACAGAAAGAGCAAGGAAAGGATAACTACTTGTGGCTGTGAGGAAACTCCTAAAGGGAAATCCTACCTGTGGAATCTTGTAAAGGCCTAAGATGTCTGCCATATATGAAGAGATTTCAGAATCTAATCCTCCAATAACTCCTATTAGATGGTTCTTGCTGCCACACTTGTAGTTAGGAATAAATGCCTGTGATTTGCAGATCAAGTCCAGAATGACTCGGTAGACCAACTGGGGACTAGAATAGCTGTCATAGATGTGGAAGCCCAGAGTGACGTTGGGCAAGATTCGGGGATCCTTGTTGATTTCATTAACAGCAAATGCCAAGGCTAGGATGTGTTGGAAGAACTTTGTCATCACCCTGCAAAGCCAGAACAGCTTGTTGGAAGAGAAAGCATTACTATTCCCGGCACCAATCTATCATGGTATTAGTCCAACTGTCATCTGGCTTGAAAAGATTCTCATTGGAATATTTATAGCACGTCTTTCTGGGCATACTGTTTCAACAGCTGGTCTATGTGAAATTTGAATGCCTCAAAATATCATTTTAATTTAAAACATTCATTTATTTGAGATGCAGCTAACAATCTTCAGCTCATCTAAATTATTGTTAACAATCCCCCACTAGAATAATCACTGCTTAATGCAATACAGACTAGAACACAAATACAGTATCTTCATAATTTTCTGAAAGGCAGCAGCGAAAAACTTGTGTGGATTTCCCTAGGAAGAAGGTTCCAAAACTGTGGGCCCACCACTGAGAAGAAACAACATATGCTATCTGCTAATCTTATAACTCTTATAAGCAGTGAGAGAGCCGATGCTGATTCTAATTCTTCAACTCGCTTCGGCTGGTGCAAACAGTTCTAATGATATCTTGGTCCCAGACGGTTTAAATTTGAAAGGATAAGATTCACCTTAAACTGGGTACATCAGTTGGAATTTACTCCTGACTAGATGTTGTTGTGTGCCTTCAAGTTGTTTCTAACTTATAGGGACACTAAAGTGAACCTCTTATGAGGATTTGGGGTAGACAAGATTTGTTCAGAGGGGCATTGCCTTTACCTTTGAGGTTCAGAGAGTGTGACTTGCCCATTGAATCAGCTGGATTTCTCTATGTGTGACTCGCTATTTGACAATGGATTCCATGGACCTACTCAAATTGGGGCTAATCAACAGAATCCCAGAGTTCATCTGAAGCCAAGCCAAAGGGTTTTGCTCATATTAAACTATTTTTTTATAAAAAAAAATCCCATCGTAATGGCTTTTCTGGCTATTAGCCCCCAGCCAATATATATTAAAATCTATATTTTAGGGGAGAAGGTTAAAAACAGATGGAAAACCAATTTTTGATACCACTAGACAAACGAAGTATCAGCAAATATATGACATTTAGCCCATTTATTCTCTATCAACGATTGATTCCATATTGCAACCAAGAGCAGCTGCAGTGCTGGTGGAGATTTTGACGGGATCTGCAGCACAGGCAAGAAGGCTGGCCATTCCCTCTACTGCAGCTCCAGCCCTAATTTCCTCTCCTGCAGGTGATTTCTGTACGACAAATACCAAGAAATTCTGACACAACGTGCAGAACTAAAATAAGAATTAATAGCAACAACAAAAGATTTAGGCAAAGAATGTTTGTTTTTTCCTTCATTTTGTACATCAGTCAAAATCAACTTGCAATCATTGACTTACATCTATTTCCCCCAACAGCACCAAGGAAACCATTTTCCCAATGAAAGAGCAAAGCAGTTTGCCAACATGCAGGCGCAAAGTTCTTCAAAATAAGATCAACATCCTGGAGAGGATTGAAATAAAAATTAGATCCTTACATTGGCAGACCATGGGACTCCTGAGAAGGATGATTCTTGAATGCAATTAGAGGGAATATCTGATAGATATAAGATACAATCCCACCGATGAGCACTTCCTTTGACCAGCGCCACTCATATGGAATAGGAAAGGGGTCCCCTTGTGTACACTTAATAGTATGCATGGTATGAACCAAATGAATGGTCTGGAAGACCAGCAGCAGGAGGAGCAGCATTGCAGCATCTGATTGAATGCAGTTTTGTAGACGCTTCTTAGTCTTCCAACAGTGTGACTGCTTGCATCAGCCTTGTGTGAGAAAGCTGATTGGAAATATCCTAGCATCTACTGGCTTTCAAATAGTATTGCCACCTGCTCAAGTTGTCATAGCCCTGTGTGCCTATAAGACCTAATTTTAGCTGTCAACAATTTACAGACATACTTCACATCCCTTTAGATTTATAACCATTTATTATCCTTCTGGACCTTTTAAAATAGCGCCCTCTGGAAAAGCCACAGGAGCACTAATGATAAATTGATAACAATGATTGATAATTACAGATAACAACTTCTGCCTTTGTTTTTTGTCTCTTCAACAGTAGGAGACTTGTCAACACAAACTCTTTTGAAAGAGTTCAGTGCAACTGCCATCTGATTCAAGGATGGCCACTGAATCTCCAAAAGTATGCAACCAATAAGGAAATTAGCAAACCTGGGAAGAGAAACACAAGTGCTAGAATAGATATACCATATTCCTGAGACAAAGGAACCCATGCTTCCAAATTCTTCTTGTTCTTATGTGCCTTCAAATCGTATCCAACTTCTGGTGACACTCAGGGGACTCTATTATGGGGGTTTCATGGCAAGATTTGTTCATAGGGGGTTGACTTTCTCTTCCTGGAAGGCTGAGAGGATGTGATTTGCCCAAGGTCAGTCAGTTGGTTTCCAAGTCCAAGTGGAGATTTGACCATTGATCTCCGGAGTTGTTCTCCAATACTCAAACCACTACACCATGCTGCCTCTCTCCCAAATTCTTAACAGTTGTTAAATCCTAAACCAATCTTAATTAATTGTGCCCCCATCTTATTCTCATAAGTAGGCTGATGAGTTGGGTGGTTGTACTAATGGCCATTCCAAGAAGGATCTGCAAATGGAAGGATACCAGAATCACTGTTAAAGATACATGTCCACATTGATATGTGGATAAGCTAGTGAAGACTTTCCTGAAATAAAGAAAAACAGGATGTGGCAACTAGAATCTTTAGTGCTCCCTGGTAGAAGATGGATCCAGCCCTGCATAATGTGAGGTGCTATGGGAGAGGACACAGTCTCGCTGGCATCCAATAGAGGAAAGGGCAGTATTGGTGACATCAGACACAATGCGCCATGACACCAAGTGTTTGGGGATAGAACTAGGAGATTTCTTAACTCTATCCACCATTCTCCACTTCCTTTTGGACAATGCTTTGCTAGAAGACGATTATGAAGGACAGTGCCCAGCAGGTTGGGTGGCAGTTTTTTTCTTGTTGCCCTGTAAAGCAGAGGAAGGGCTAGTGGATTGCCATTTTGCTACCCAATCCAGCTGTGGGAACTGAGACTAGTAGGTGTTGGATGGAACAGAGTTTTGGCAGGGAGCTTGCTAACACCTTGTTTCATCCATCCCTCATCTGGCTGGTTAGGTCCAATTCAGCCTCAGTGTGGCCTAGCAGACCTGTCTTATTAACTGGGCCTTGACAGGCTTGGTTGGCTCCATTAAATTTGAGGCCCAATAGGTCATGTTGGTGAGGTTTGATAGACCTCAGAAAGCCCAGTAGGCCTTTCTAGGCTAATTGCAGGCTAGGTAGACTCTGAGGTAATATCTGCACTATACTGTTACAGTGCTATTATTCCACTTTCAACATCCTATGGAATCCTAGGGTTTGCAGTTCAGGGTGGGGCATTTAGAATTCTCAGCCAGAAAGCAATTTGGCCTCAGTAAAACCCTACAACCCCAGAATTCCACAGGATGCTAAAAGTGGAATAATAGCAGAAATGGCCTGAGACTCAACTTCCAGCAGGCAAGCGGGCAGCAGCTTCTATAGTTGCTTTGCAGCCAAGGTAGCTTTCACAATAAAGTGCCAATCAGAAGGATCTCTTCCTGAAGTTTTAACCACTACCACCACTCCAGATAAAGGGGGAACAGAAGATTACTCATTTGGGTCTGGAATTCCCATTATTTGGATTTACTTGGTGATGCAGTGGTTAAATGCTGGTACTGCAGCCACAACATTGTGAGTTCGATCCTGTAGGGTGCCAGATTCACTCAGCCTTCCATCCTTCCATAGGTCAGTAAAATGAGTACCCAGCTTGTTGGGGGCAATTAGCTAAAAAATACATTGTAAACTGCTTAGGGAGTGCTTTGCACTGATATGCAGTATAGAAATGTAACTGCTAACTTCTATAAAAATGAGAAGGACCAAGAGAGTTACATCTTGCCCTTGTCATCAACTGCAGGTGTTTGTCTGGCAATCTTACGCCAGCAAACTGCTTTCTTAAAAAAGGAAACCTTAATTACCTTTGAAAGTAATGAAATTGAAGAAACCTTCCAAAAAAATAACCTTTACTAATATAGAAAATACAAAGACATTCAAACACATTAACCACATGTTACACTTAATAAGGTCCATAAATGATAACAGGATCCCATACGATTCTTGCATTTCCCACATTGATTATTCACCCTCTTATACATCTTGGTCAATTTACTGAGAGTTAAATACCATTAAACAATTTACGAAAATTTTCTTTTAAGATCATTACATCAGGTAAATTTTAGACCCTTCACCCAAATTTCCTCTCATTGTTTTAATTTAATGCTGTGCCCTAAACATTGGGCCCAATATATCATGCATTCTTTTATCTATTCTTCCTCCATATGGAACCTTAATAATAATTTATACATCTTAGAGGTTAGATGAATACTATCCACACATAATAATCTTTCAAATTCAGGTTCCATACCCTCAAAACCAAATCTTTCCTTATCTTCTTTGAACCTATCTCTAAAATGATAGTATGTTAGCCATTGAATTTGATATCCTTCTTGTTCTAGACATTGTACTTAACATTCCACCTACCTACCCTTATCAAATCTTTCTATCTTATCCAAGTCTTCAAATATCCATTTATCTTCTATAAAATGCCTCCTGCTGAGACAAGCTGTTACCACGGTTCTGTCATGCCTGGTGATAGCACTAGATATCTCTTGATATCAAACTTATGTGGCCTTCACTTGACCTTTCTCTGCCACCCTACTCCACATGTTTGCAAGAGCCACCGGACGAGCACGTAATAGGCATGGCCGTTAATGGTTGTACATTCCAAACCTCATTTAGGCAGGCAACTTAATGCCTCTCCAATGCTTCAGGGACCACTCCTTCTTGCAAGCCCGCCTTGCTTAGTGTGACTTTACACAAAGACGCCTGGCCGAGTGCCAAGCAAGTCCTTTATGTTGGGCCATTTGCATACTGGCCATACTATTGTCATCCAGCACTAAGCTCATCCTGTAAAACCTGACCTTTTCCAACGCCTTTATCCCGCTCTAAATTTCCTTTGTTCTCACGAAGCATGCTATGGCCTATAGGTAAAATCCACCCTATAAAAGGTCCCCAATTCCAAGCCTTCCTCGGATCGCTCTGGACTTCCAACCTGACTTGCTGTCGGTTTGTCTGAAGAGTTCCCCTCAGCGGACCACGCTGAGTTTCCTCCCCTCAACCTCCACTTCTCTTCAGGACTGCATGAAAAGGTGTCATATTACCCATTCCCCCGAAACTCTCCATTTCTATTTCTCAGTTAGTTAGTGTATGTTGTGTCTTTTGTGTTGTTTGTTCTCAATAAAAATATTATTTAGAACTTGTCTAACCACTCTCTGACCCAACGCTGTATACATAGGGTTAAAAGATCCTAGCTAAGTTACCCTGCCTCTCATTTAGCTTAAGAGAGTGCTCGAGTTAATTTCCCCATCTTGTGTTTTTATTTGGTAATTTGGGCACCCCTCCCAGGATCCCCAACATACAGGGTAACAAATCTGCTGAGTATTTTCACCCCAAATCTCTTTTTATATTGTTCCCCATATCTTGCATATTGTTCTTCTTATAATATGATTTTTAAAACCTGCATTAGCCTTAATTTTCCCATACCATAAATAGGCATGCCAACTGAATTTCAATTCACAGTCCTCTAATTCTAAAAAGTGAAGAAACCTTCTGATTAAGACTGATCAGATCAGCCTCTACAATACTTTTCCTGCAATCAAGAGTTGAGTAAGTCTCTTCATGTCTTTCCACAACGCATTGTAATAGTGCTATTATTCCACTTTCAACATCCTATGGAATCCTGGATTTTGCAATTTAAGGAGAGGCATTTAGAATTCTCAGCCAGAGTGCTTTTTGGCCTCACTAAACTACAAACCTCAGAATTCCACATGATGTTGAAAGTGGAATAATAGCATTTTAACAATGCAGTGTGGAAATGGCCTTAGTCTCATAAAACTGGGACAGTTGAATTTTAAAAACTAAGGTTAATGTTTTGAAAAAGAAAACAGAAGAATTAAGAAATAAAATATCAATGACATTTACTTTTTGAATAGACTTGCAAAAGGACATTGGACATTAATAAGAAAAACAAAGGTCATTAAGCATGAGAAAGAACTGAGGATTATAAACTGATTCTGTTTGTTTTGGCAGCTTCTAGCCAGATTCTAGAGAAATGAGTTATTAACTCCATAATTGCTGGTTTGAGTGAAAAATGGAAGTTTCTACAGAACAGTTACAGGGTCTTCTACAAGAAATAATGGAACAACTAGGTCAAGATTTTAAAGGAATACCTGACATGATGATGTGAGAATTTAAGAAACTAAGAGAAAGAAAGTGAATATGGTGTTAGGCACATTAACAAAAATAGATTTATTTTCATTTAGAAAGTATGAATTAAGGGAGGGGGAAGAGGAAAAGGTTAGGGTTTTTTTTCTCTTTTGAGACTCTATTGGAATAGGACTTTTCCAGGGGAGAGGAGAGTCAATTCCTCACAGTTTTCTCTATTTCTCTCTCTCTTCCTTTTTTTCTTTTCTCTTATCTTTCTTCCTTTTTCTCTCTGTTATTTTTTAATTCATATATTCATATATCTTTTGTGTAGGGATGGGACGAATCCAAAATTTCCCGGATCTGAATCCGGATCCAAATCCCTGGAAGGTCTGGGGAATCCACGAATCTCAAATCTTTTGAATCCTTTTTTTAAAGGGTTTTAAAAGCAAGGGAAGGAAGGATAATCTTGGGCAAGACGTAGGCCCTTTTCGCACGGGCTTTCTGCCGCGCGAGAGCCCCCTGAGCCTCGCGGGAGTGGGAGCGTCGCTCTGCACGACGCACTCCCACTTCCGCCGCGCTCACGGGGCTGGAGCGGCACGATCGCGGGTTTTTTTATTTTCGCCTCAAAGCAAAAATCACCCATGCTTGCGCAACGCTCCCGGCGCCCACGCGCACTTACCTCCTGTGCAGAGTGTCGGGGAGGCGGCCGGGTCGCACTTCCTTCCCTCCGCCCCTGCGGAAGGAAGGGGCGGGGTGCTAGCGCGACGGATGCGACAGCCTCCCGCTTCGTGCGGGGAGGGGTGGACGCGACAGCCTCCTGCTTTGCGTGGGGGGGCTCGCGCAAACCTCTTGCTTCGCATGGGGGGGCGGCTCTCATGAGCCTCTTGCTTCGCGCGGGGGGGGCGGCTCGTGTGAGCCGCCTCCTCCAGGAGGCTGCCGGTTTCCCCTCGTTCCTTCGCCTGCGGAAGGAACGAGGGGGAAGCGGCAGCCTCCCAGAGGAGGCGGCTCACGCAAGCCACCCTCCCCCGCTCGCACAAGAAGCCTCAATGCGAAAAGGGCCATAGTCTCTCAGCCTTAGCAAAAACCTAGGCAAAGGCAAACCTTCCTCTGAAGAAATGTGTCCAGGAATTGTCATAGTTTCGCCTCAAGATCTCCTTAGATTGAAAATGACATGAAGGCCCTTTCTACATGGGCAGGAAAATGTGGATTAATTCCACATTTTCCTGCCTGTGTAAATAGGGCCACATACTACAGTATAGAGTTAATCCAGCTCAAAACTGGATTTTCTTTGCATAGCTCCTTATGGCATCCTGGAGTTCGTAGTCTGATGATGCATCTGCATACTTTGGCAGAGAAGACTGTGACCCCTTGTAAAACTACAAACTTCAGAATTGTGTCTGAAAGAGCTTTGCAAGGGAGCTCTGCAAAGGAATGTTTCAGCTGTCCTTGAAATCTCAAGTCTGTGGCTTCCAGTCAAGTGCTGAACTTAAATATTAAATGTTCAACTTAAATATCTTAGAATACAACCCAGATGTAATTTCTGAAATCGTTAGCAAAGGCCATTACTGCTCCAAGGGAAAATTCACCTACCTGCCATCTCTCCTTGTGTGTTTAGTCTCCCAAGTTTTCAGGCATGCTGGTCTCCAACAACCTATTTGGGTGGCGAATTCCAAAGATTTGGTTTGCCTATTTTGGTATAGGGTTTCGGATTTGCAAATCTCAAATCCCTGCCAAGGATTCAAAGATTTGAGGATTCAGTTGGCCCATCCCTACTTTGTGTATTTCAATGACTTTTTCCTGTTTCTCATACATACATACATATATATATATATATATATATATTCATTTATATGCTTGTAGTATTTGTAGTGTTTGTTTTGGAAAATGTTAACAAAATTCAATTTAAAAAAAGTAGCCAGTGGCCTCTGGTAGGCCCCTTCACAGGTCTAGTAGCCTCCAAGTGTACCCCACTAGGCCCCTTCATAGGCACGGTAGGGATGGTAGACCCCATTAGGCTGCTTGTAGGCCAGCTTTCTAAGTTCTCCCACATAAGGCTTGGTTTCCAGACCTTTGATCATCTTGATCATCCTTCTCTAGACACATTCCAGCTTGTCAATATCTCTCTTGACTTGTGACGCCCAGAAATGGACACAGTATTCCAGGTGAAGTCTAACCAAAGCAAAATAAAGTGGCACTACTAATTCCCTTGATCTGAACAGTATAATTCAAACACAAGACTGACATGTTTATAAGTTATTATAAATTCAGATTCTACCCATACAATATGGCATGGGCAAGTGTTCATCTGAAAAAATAAAAGATCAATGTGACCTCACCAAATGAGGAAAAATAAGCAACCAAAACGGGACAGGCCACATTTTGGATAGTGGCCATAACTACACATTCTTCATAATACAGACACACACAAACACTTGTTTTGACCCAGGTAGGTCATGGGGAGTGGTGTCAAGAGCCCAACTAAAAATCATTCTTCAGGAAGGATGGGTTCTTTAGATACCTAAGGACCTGCAACTGGACAGACCTAGAACAACGATCATAACACTGCCCTAGGGCTTCCACTTAATTTCATAAGTGGATTTTTTTTAACCACTAAGAGCCAGCATGATATAGTGGAATAAGCAATAGGCCAGCACTCTGAGAGCCCAGGTTCTAAGTTTCTACTCAGCCACGGGAACCCACTGTTTGACCTTGGACAAGTCACACTCTTTCAGCCTCAAAAGATGACAATGGAAAACTCCACTGAACAAATATTGCCAAGAAAACTCTGTGATAGATTGGTCTAAATGTCTCAATAATTTGGAAATGACTTGAAAGCAAACAACAGCCACATTCGTTACCATTGTGTTTCAGCATTCTTTGATTTATTTCATCATCTCTTGACTTTCTCTTTTATCTTTTCATTTATTTCCCTGTCTTCACCTTTTGTTTCACCATTTGAGATAAATATTATGGTATTAAAATGAATCCTGTGTCCCTTTGTGTCTCTTTCATCCAGAACCTAACAACAATTCAGTGGCAATCTAGATCAGAGGAGCACTAATTTAATGCCTCTCAAAACCACTTGGTGGCTCTTTCAGTACAGAATAAGCTTGAGGTGACAGGCTCACAGATTAATATGAGGAATATTTCTGAAGAAACACAACTGACATGGGCAATCAACCATTCTGTAATATCAGTGGACCAAATGCAAGGAAGATTAGGTGTTGGAATGCTTCTTCCTCACTAGCTTGTTCCTTGGTGTTCCACTCAGACTGCAACAAGAGAATGTAGCATGGGGGAATAGGTGAAGAAGCAACCCAATCACACTGCCACAGAGGACAAAATGAAAACAACTTTCTTTTCAGAGAGGTGATAACACCAGTGGGGATGTTTCTACACTGTGGCCCAAGATCACATTTCACAAAGATCACAGTAACTCATGCCAGAGGCATTTGAGGACACCCTATCACACAACAAAGTTATAGCTCTATGATATTCCACTTGAATTGCCATTGCAACATTATATGAAATCCTGAGATTTGCAGTTTCAAGAGGTACAGTTACAGTTCTCAGTCAGAGAGCTCTGGGGCCTAATTAAACTACAAACCCCAGAATTCCACTGCATGTTGCCATATCAGTTAAAAGTGGAAATCAGCACTATAACAATGTGGAGAGATAGGGCCCACAACTAAAAGCATAGGAAATACAATGTTTTAGAGCTAACAACAAAGGAAGCAGAATAACATGTTAGCTATTGGGCTTCTGTCTTCTCCTCACTAGCTGCTCCCTGTTGTTCAGATCAGATCTCAACAATATAATGTAACATTTGGGGGAGAAGATGCAACCCAGTAACCCTGCACCAGAGGACAAAATGGAAAAGACTTCCACAGCTACCATATATTTGCCTTTGGTGCTCAGGTAAGTCGGAACGAAGGACACCCAAACGCTGCAAAAGACCAGCATGCTGAAGGTGATGAACTTGGCTTCATTGAAACTGTCAGGCAGTTTCCTGGCTAGGAAAGCCACTGTGAAGCTGATGAGGGAGAGAAGGCCCAGGTAGCCCAAGACACAGTAAAACAGGGTGACCGACCCTTCGTTACATTCCACGATGATTTCTTCAGTGATCAAATGTTTGTTGAAGTCTGGGAAGGGAGGAGAACTTGCCAACCAAGCAGCACAAATGCCCACCTGAACCAGGGAACAGCTCCGGACAACAGAATGGGACAACCTTCTCCCAACCCATTTGCGAAAAATGTTCCCTGGCCTGGATGCCATGAATGCTGCAACCACGACAATGGTTTTGGCCAAAACAGAAGAAACAGCAGTGGAGAAGACAATGCCAAAAACTATTTGACGCAGGAAGCAAGTTGTCTGATTGGGCTCTCCAATGAATAGCAAAGAGCTGAGGAAGCAAAAACACAGAGAGGTGAGGAGTGTGTAGCTCAGGCCTCGGTTGTTGGCTTTGACAATGGGGGTGTGCCGTTGCTTAATGAAGATCACAAGCACTAGTGCAGTCACCAGAGAAAGCAAAAGAGACAAGCAAGTTAAAGTGATACCCAAAGCTTCCTCCAAAGAAAGGAAGCTTTGAACTTTGGGAATACAGTCATCTCTCCTCTGGTTTGGATACTGATCTTCAGGACAGCTGATGCAATCATCCATATCTGTAAGAAGGAAATATGCTAATATTAAATTGGGGTGATCATATTTTCTGCCAGAAAGTAGTCTTGGACAACAGCGTCTCTACATCTCTATCTTTATCTCTATATCTCTCTCTATATATCATCTTTATTTTAGAAAGCCTAATACAGCAGCAGATACCTCAGCCTCCCAATACATTTGGCCCATGTGGAGGAGGCCACAGCCCTCAGAGGCTCTCAGTGCATCATTTTTCCTACACTTTACAAATGCAATCCCTGAAGAAATCTAGGATATATACAACAAACATATGCCATAAACGTTTGAGTACAGTTGCCAAGGCCCCTGTCCCATCAATCACAGGTGTGCACATTCTGGATTTCACCCCTCGTCAACAGTCCCTTATTGATTACCTAATATATCACCAGTTTCCTGAGTCAGGGACAACATGCCTCCTACCTGTCTGAGGTGCAACCTTCCCTTCAGGACATGAAACACAATCATAGCAACAGAATGTCTCCCCCTCCTTCTTTTTCTTGCTGGAACCAGGGTGGCATTTCTCATTACAGAGAGAGGAAGGAGGCATCTGTCCTTGAAGAGAGAAAAGTCATTAGCACTGAGAAGATATCTGAGGGTACATTGCTTTAGAAACGGTCTGCAAAGAAGTAAGGGAAGTGACAGCACAGAGCAACAAAGTTGATGCTTCTCACCCTGTTTTCATGTTGAGAGTGGATGTATTCAAGATTCAGGGTACACTCTGATGCCTGATGTGCATCAGGACTTCCTGATCTTCTCCTGAAGTTTATTGGGGAAGCAGGGCTTCAGAGCCCTGTTACTGCCACCTACTGGCATCTATAGAACACGTTTACAAAAGAGTGGGGAAATTGGAGCACTCTTACTGGTGCTCAGATGTCCGTGTTTGCAATTCACTCACATGGAGTTTGATTTCTGCAACATGGCTATGAATTTGAAAAGTTATGAAACATAGATGGCAATGCAGAATCTCAGTCAACATTAAGCCTGCTGCTCATGAGATGACAATGGAAAGGACCATGTGAGAGAGAAGTTTCCCACCTGAAGGAAGCCTTGATGCCATTGTATTCTCTCCTCCTGAATGGTAAAATCTTTGCCAGGAGGAGCAAGTGGATCCAGCTTTCCCACATTGGTTCTAATAAATGAGTTGTTTGGGAAAGTGACTAAATTGGTAATATCAAATCCAGCTGCTAATTCTCCATTTTCATTCAACGTCACTTCATCTCCAACGTTATTGTTGAAGGAAATCCTCTGAAGCAAAGAGTGAAGCTATGGGGAGAGAAAAAGAGATTGATATGAATCCCTATCCAGAACTCTCACAAGAAGCCAAATTAACTAAAGTGAGGCTGTCGTGCTTTGGACATACCATGAGTTGCCATGAATCACAGAAAAAGATCATTATTGTTGCTGTGTGCCTCGAAGTCATTTCTAATTTATGGTGACCCTAAAGCAAACCTATCACTGGGTGTTCTTAGCAAGATTTGTTCTGAGAGGCTTTGCCCTTTCCTTCCTGTGAGGCTGAGTGCTGGGGACTTGCCCACAGTCTCCCAGTACATTTCCATCACTGTGAGGGAATTGGGACCCCACTCTCTAGAGTCATAGTCCAATGTTCAGACCACTACACCATGCTGGTTCTCAAAAAAGATAGTAATGATTGGTAAATTTGAAAGCAATAGGAAAAGAGGAAGACATTACAAATGGCTTGACACCATTAAAGAAATCATAACTCTGAGATTGCAAGACTTCAGTAGGACATATTAATAACAGGAGATTCATTTGTTCCTGTTATGCTTTCAAGACAACTCTAATGCATGGTGAGCTTGCCCTAGGGCAGGGCTTTCCAAACTGTGTGCCACGACTTGTTAGTGTGTTAGCTGAGGCTTATAGGTGTGTCGCCACCACTGCCCTGGGCCAAGAAAGACACCAGTGAGGGTGGCAGTTAGTTATTTAACCTCCAGTTTGCTAGTAACTAGCTCCTTTTAAGAGATATAAGAGATATGGACACATACATAAAATAGAACAACAAAATGTATGGGGACACAACATATCTCATGAAAATCTTTCATTTTATTTTTAAAAATATATGATTTATGCTTTGTGATTTATTTATTTATAATACATAAATCTGAATTACTGTGGCCCTTTCCGCACTAGAGCATTATAGCGCGATTATTCCACTTTCAACCTCCTATGGAATTCTGGGGTTTACAGTTTCGGGAGGAACCAGACAGCCCCTCCCGAAATTGTAAACCCCAGGATTCCATAGGAGGTTGAAAGTGGAATAATCACACTATAAAGTGTAGTGCGGAAAGGACCTTTGTTGTGAAATGAGGCAAGTCTAAAAGTGTGTCACCAACATGAAAAGCTTGGAAAGCTCTGTTCCAGGATTTTCTCAACCAGGTGTATTTAGAGGAGGTTTGCCATTGCCTTCCTGTTAGTGAGAGAGTGTGACTTGCCCACTGGCTTCTATGGATGAGCAAAGATTTAATTCTGGTCTCCTAGCCCAATACTCAAACTAATCCACTGTGCCGGCTTTCTTCTTATGCATCTTCTCAATATATAACAACAAACAAATAAAACTCTGCAGGTTTAAAATCAGAGGTAAATTTACTCCACTTTCACTTCATAAAGGCAGGAAATGAGAAGCCACACCCTGCAGTGTTTCACAGATGAAAAACAAGTCATGTGTGGTCAGCCACCATCAGTGTGGTCATGTTGGGTTGCTCCACTGCCCTTCCATTATATATTACTAGGCTATGTAGTAGAA
Source organism: Ctenosaura bakeri (assembly GCA_948474755.1). Taxonomy (NCBI): domain Eukaryota; kingdom Metazoa; phylum Chordata; class Lepidosauria; order Squamata; family Iguanidae; genus Ctenosaura; species Ctenosaura bakeri. The sequence continues at coordinate 347,437 of CAOLHI010001609.1, forward strand.
GCAGCTTGAAGACAGTTAAGTAAACACCAATGATGTATTTAAGTCTTTTACGCCACATCTCAAGTCAAGTCTCAAGTCAAGCCAACTTTATAGCCCAACCAAAATTCCAGAATTATTGGATACAGTGAAATAAATTCAATGTTAACTATTTAAGCAAAGTTGGCTCTCTACATTGTGCAGTTTTGTCATCTGCAGCTTTGGAAGTGGGGAATAGGATCCTATCTTGCTTCCCATTACTGAAGGCTCAAAAGATTTAGAAGGAAGGATTCTTCTTCCTCAAGCCCCTTGCCTAACACATTTGCTGTTCCCTTCTGAGAAATGCATCCTGCACTCTAGGGGCGAGTCTTGTCTTTTGCTGTTAGGAAACATTTTAGAAAGCTCCTCTGATATGCAGCGGGGACAGGCTGTTGAGCAGACCTCAAGCCTTCCTCAAGCCCATTGCCTATCCTGTTTGCTGTTCCCCTCTGAGAAATGCTCCCACACTTTGGGCTTGAGAGAAATTGTCCTGTGACTAGTAGGGAAAAAGAGATAGAGGCATTGTTCAAAATCAAAAGGTTTCTGGATGGAAGTGTTTTGTTACTGGACCAAGGGCATCAAGTCAGTCATTAAAAATATACAAGTCTCGAGTGGAGTCAAGTCAGTGCATTATTTATGGCCGAGTCAAGTCTGAGTAGAGTTGCGGAAGCGACTTAAGTCTGACTTGAGTCCAAGTCTATCTACTGAAGTCTACATCACTGGTAAACACTGACTGGTACTGCTTTGGTATGCACGGATACTGATAATGCTGTTCCCAGGACCTTCAGATATAGGAGGGGCACTGGGTATCTTAAGCTCGCTCACTTTCTCTTTGCCTCTAGAGCACTCACTAAAGTAAGTACATGTATGCACTCCAAATAAACAGCAGTCAATGAATTGCACTATTTGTGAGTGGATTCTGTTCCTGACAGGTCAAGTTGGCAAAATTTGTTAATGAGAAAGAACACACAAACTAGGAATGGTTGCACTCTTTGCTTTTCCTCACAAATACAGAGAAAGGCAAGATTCACCTTCCTCCTTACCTCTCCACTTGGCAGAGTTGCATGCCAATTACTTTTGCATTTGGACTCAGTTTGCAGCAACTGAAGTAAGCCAGAAACAAAGGGGAAATTCGGAAGAAAAGGGAGGAACTGGGATATTTTAAAAGCAGCTGAAAAAGTGAGATTACAGAGAATGAATAAGGATGACCCCTGCCAAATTAGGACAGTAGGAGTGGATGAGAAGCTAAATCTGACTTTATTACAAGATTCTTTAGAGTAGAGAATGATGTCATGCAGTGTCACAAACTGTGCCTGCTTAATACCTACTCTCTGTGCACAGCACACAGTCTCTTTGCCTTGGTCTTTCAGGTCCAAGTTCACATAGGGAGGATACAGTACAGTAGATAAGCAAAATTTGCCCTTCACAAAGTCATTCTTTTGGACTAAAACACCCAGAATTCTATTATCACTTTAAAAGGTATTTATAGGGGATTAGAAGGGGTAGTCCTGTGAGGATGTAAATTAATATTTCAGAATACTGATTTTTTGGATATATGTCCCATATATAGCCCTGATCAGTTATGGTTAATTTCCTTATGTATAAAGACACCTAGAACTAGTATGGCAGTTTGAGCGTTGGCCTACTGCTCTAGCAGGCCAGGATCTGAATCCCATTCTCTGTGTGTGTGTGTGTGTGTGTGTGTGTGTGTGTGTGTGTGTGAGTCATACTCTCTCAGCCTCAGAGGAAGACAATGGCAAACCTATGAACAGATCTGGCCAAGAAAACCTCATAGTAGGGTCTCCATATGTTAAAAATGACCTGAAGACAAACAACAGCTGAAAGGGACCTAAATATTTTAATATCTCTTTCTTTACAGATGACCAACCAGTCTTTCAGTCAGTCAATCAATGGAATCACCTTGTTGAAGTGATCTCTAATTTTTCCGTGTTGATTTTATAGCCCAAGTGCTAATTTGAGGTTCAGAGATATGGTTGAACATTAGTTGCCAGAGAAGAAACAGAATAATAGGCAATTGTTTTCATTTCTTCCTTGTGAACTCTCCAGAATTCTATAATTGGTGGTGCTGGAAACATTAGGCTGACTAGGACCTTTGGGTCTTAACTGGAAAAATGCAAGACATTTGTGACAAAAGAGTCATGGCAATGAATTGCATATCCATTTACATAATAGATATAGAAAGAACCTTGAATCAGTAGGTAGTGTTCACAGGAAAGTTTCCATGATTGTCTGGAAAGAAAACATAAAGTTCTAAATACTGGAACTTTGTTGTTATGATAAATAGAAAGGAAGGGAGAATGTGAAGAAGAGGCAGAAGAAGAATGCTGATGTTATAGAGAAATTTGGAGGCAAGTATGTCAATGACCGCTACATATCAAACCTCAAATGGAGCACAGGTTTGGACTTTTCTCAGTAAGACATTACCTTCCAAGATTCCACAGAAAGGGGCAATGTGCTTCGATTTTCCATTCCTTTGGCATTAAATCTAGGTGAACACATCATATGAAAGGCATGCACTAAAGCATACACAGCATTATAGATACTGTAGCTGTGGCCAGTCATGCTCATTTCAAAAAAGGGAGCTGGAAGGCTCTCTAATCTCTCCTCCCTGGTACAGAGTTCAGGTAAGTCTGTTGGAGCACTGGAAGACGGAAGGAAACAGTCAAAGGCTTGCTCCCAGAAGTCCTTGATGAAACCATTTGCTTTTTCCCCAGACGGGTGGATAGTGTGAAGATATTCCTGGAAACCTTCAACATCCTTTGACTGAAGAGTGAAGGAGATGGCACCATGGAGTCTCTGCATATTGAACCCCTTTTGGATCATATGTAAAGCAACATCAATTTGTGCTGTCATAATCCACACTTTCACAGTAAAGCTCATGTCATCTATAGGAATCACTGTATCTGCCATGAGATAAACGATCAGCCATGCAAATGATTCTGTTTCTCCATATATGATGGTTGCATTTTCTTTGCTACCTATAAATGTGTCTATATAATTGAAGAAACTATACATCATTTCAGTAAAACCTATATTTTTTGTAAGAATTATTCTAGAAGCTGTGCAGATTCCATTTTGGGAGAACATTGACTCCAAAGTTGACAAGAAATGTTCCCCACCTTTTGTGTCCTTTGTGATGAGCCCTACCCATTTCCACCCAAAACACAGAAGTAATTGGATCATTCCCCGATTCTGAAGATCTTCACTGGGGACCATCCGGTAAAAGAAAGAGGCGTCTATTTCATCATTCATTCTTGGTTCAAATGAACCATAAGAAATCTATATAAATAAATAAATGAATCGTGCCAATTAGGGAACAAGGGTACTCATCTCCTTCCTTTCTTAGTTGCTTCTGATCTACACTTTCATCCACCAGGATTTCAACCTCAAGTGATTATGTACTGTGGTGTAGTTGTGTAAACAAGTGTGAATTCTCACTAGAAAACAAGATGATCAAATTGAGGTTTTTGTACTTTGGACACCTCATGAAATAATGTGTCTCATTGGAAAAGATGATAGTGCTTGGTAAAGTGGGAGGCAGTAGGAAAAGATGAAAACTGCACTACAGGTAGATTGAGTCAATTGAGGAATCCACGACGATAAGTTTGCAAGAGCTGAACAGGGCAGGTGACAACTGGAGACTCTTCAATCTCACCCATAAGGTTGCCATAGATTGAAGGTGACTAATAATAAGAACAAACCTCTTCCTTTTTGTTCTCCTTCAAGTACTCACCTCATCTCTGGCATCTTCTTTCAGGTTAGTTAAACTTATTTCAAATGTATTCAATTGCAAATCAAAGTAAGTATGAAGAGAACATTTATTTTTACTTCAGCCTATATTAATTTACAGCAACTTTAAATATCTTTTTGTCATTTTGAGTTTGGAAAAAGTATAATTTCACCTTTCTTTGCAATTCATTTGTGTGGGTTCTTATCAGCATGGGATGTCATCTGCAAACTTGGCCCTCTTCTTGTTCACCCCTAAGCCCAGACCATCTGTGCATATGTTGAGTGTTACTCTATCAGATCAGCTAGCTAATCATCCACATTCACATGTTTCTTAACATATGAGACTGGCGAGCCTAGATTACCTTTGCAAAAGCTAAAGTGATTCTTGCTTGCTAAGTAGTATTGCTTTTATTTAAGCAATTATCTTAATTTTCATGATACCCCTTACACCAACGATCTGGAATATATTTTAAACTAAACTAGACTATAATTAGTTGGATGCATCTACCCTAGGTCCCTTTCTAAAAAAAAAATGCTAATTTTAAAAAATGCTACATCACTGCTAGCAGAATGAGCAAGGAAGAGATAACTCCTTGTGATATTTAGAAAGCAAATCCTACCTGTGGAATCTTGTAAAGGCCTAAGATGTCTGCCATATATGAGGAAATTTCAGAATCGAATCCTCCAATAACTCCTATTAGATGGTTCTTGTTGCCACACTTGTAGTTAGGAATAAATGCCTGTGATTTGCAGACCAGGTCTAGAGTGACTCGGTAGGCCAGCTGTGGACTGGAGTAGCTGTCATAGATGTGGAAGCCAAGAGTGACATTTGGCAAGATCTTGGGATTCTCATTGATTTCAGTAACAGCAAACACCAAGGTCAGGATAAGCTGGTAGAACTTTGTCATCACTCTATAAAGTCAGAAAAGCTAGTTACAAGAGAAACCCATACTATTGCTTATGTATCATGGTCTAGGTCCAACTCTAATCTGACTTGAAAGATTCTCATTGAAAGACTTATAACCCATTTTTCTAGACACACTCTTTTCACCAGCTGATCATCATGAAATTTAAATGCCTCAAAAATCACTTTACTCATTAATTTTAAAATATTAATTCAAATCAGATGCAGCCAACAATCTTGAGCTCATCTGCTTTATTCTAACAATTGCTGGTATGATTCACTGATTAATGCAATACAGAGTGAAACACAAACGTCTTCAGAATCTTCTGAAAAACCAACATAGGGATATTTCCCTCTGAAGAGAACCCAACACTGCATATGATATCTGCTAATCTTACAATTCTTACAGGCTGTGAGAGCAGGTACTGATTTTAAATTCTTCATCTATTTTGGGCAGGTGCAAGCAGTTCCAATGATATCTTGATCCCAAATTGTTTAGGTTTGAAAGGACAAAATCAGCATCTTAAATTGGGCATGTCAATTTTAACCACTACACCATGCTGACTCTCCCTCTGAGTAGACAGGTATAGAATTGCACTGTTGATGTAGTCTACATATTGGCAATCTATATTATCAGAAAGAATTTCACCCTATCCATCCCTGTCAGCTGTTAACAAAAATGGAATACTTATTACTTGGCACAGTCAGATTCTCAGAGAGGAAACAACCTAATCCTGTTGTAGGTCTGTTCACAGGAAAGTTTAGTAAAAATTTAATAACACTTGAGATCAAGAAATATATTACAAGAATTGCAGATTTCCCCAAACAGAAACTCAGAAGGAAAGCAAATTATTCAAACACAAGGAGGCAGATTGGAGAAGTGGCTGTTGGAGAAGGTGGTGGTTGCAAAGAGGCTGAGCTGGGTCCTTCTCATCCATTTAAAGAATAAAGGAAGAAGTGTGGTTTCTGTCTTTGAAATGCAAGGGGAAGAGGTTGTGACTCCTTCTGTCTTGTCAAATCCGGTGGGTGGGTGGATGGATGTCAACCATATAGCTCAGTCTTTAGAGCATGAGACTCTTAATCTCAGGGTAAGGGATTCAAGCCCACATTGGGTGAGAACATTTTGAGACTAGTGTTCAGTTCTTGGACTAAGACTATGGGAGACAACAGTTTAAATCCCCATTCAGCTATGGAAATCTGCTGGATGACTTTGCGCAAATAATACTCTCAGCCTCAGAGGAAGGCAATGGCAACCTCCCCTGAACAAATTCTGGCAAGAAAACAGTATGATAGGTTTGCCTTAGGGACAGGTTAGGGTCACTATAATGACTTGGAGGTGCGTACATGTGTGAGAGAGGGGGCAGGAGGTGAAAGAGATGGGAGGTACCATCATTTCTTCCTCCTTGCATTCCTTTGCAGTGTTGGAAGAGACAACGGGAAGAAAGCTGGAAAAGCTATATTCACTTTTGAAGAAATATGGTGAGGGTTAAGTTCATCCCTATCCCTATTTCTTCAGATGTTTAGCTCCCTTCAAAAGCCCTACAGCTCACAGAGGCACCAGGTTTTTGCTGAACATCCTTTCCCAGCACTTGAATTTTAGGTATATAAGTACATTTTTGTTCCTACACAAACCCCAGCTGAAGAAGACAGGTGGAATAAACAAAGGAACAAGAATTAAGAGCCTGGAGTGAGTTAGCTCCTTGTCTTCCTTCACGTCTCTTCTACATGCCTTTGTTAGGTTTTATCCTCCTATGGAGGAAAAGTAAGGGGCAGAGAGACAGGAGGCAGACGGGGCATTGAAAGAAAGACACTGGACACCACCGGGTTTCTGTGAGCTGGTGGATCTCTATGCATCAAAGACCTTTCATGCCCTCTGTGTCTGTGTTTTATTCTCTTATATTGTGATTGACTCAAAATAAAGGCCCTTAGTCAAACTGACCCCCTCCCTCGGAAATGCTATTTTTTCGAACAAAATATCAAAGAACTCTAACATAATGTGTTAGTTCTAAAATAAGAACTAATAGCATCAACAGAAGTTTTAGACAGAGAATTTTTGCTTTTTTCTCCCCAGTCTGCACATCAGTCAAAATCAAGTTGCAATCATTCATTTATACTTCGTTCCCCAAACAGCAATAACAAGCATGTACCCGATGTAAGAGCAGTGCAGTTTGCTAACATACAGCTGCATGGAAATAAGAGCAACATCTTGAAGATGAGTGAAATAAAGATTAGTTACTTACACTGGCATGCCATATGACTGCTGAGAAGGATGACTTTGAAATGAAATTAGGGGGAATAGCTGGTGGATATGAGATGCAATCCCTCCAATGAGGACTTCCTTCGGCCGATCCCACTCATGTGGAATAGGAAGGGCCTCTCCTGGTGTACAGTCAAGAGTATACATTGTGTAACCCAAATGAGTGATCAGGAAAACCAGTAGCAGTAGGAGCAGCATCACAGCATCTGATTGAAATGTTCCTCCCTAAAGGTAGACTTTTAGTCTTCCTATTGTGTGACTGTTAGTATCTGCCTTCTCTGAAAAAGTTGATTGCCAATATCCTGGTGTCTACTGGCTTGCTAACTGTATTGCAGACTGTCCAAGTATTGGAATATTTCTTATCCTTTTAAACAGAAGTATTTATCATCCTTTCAGTCTTTTTAAAATAGCACTCTCTGGAAAAGCCACAAGAGCAGTAATGATGAATTGATTGCAGTGATTTTGATAATTAGAGTGAGATCACTACTTCTGCTTTGTGTGTGTGTGTGTGTGTGTGTCCCTCCAACATCATCGACACAGTAGGAGGTATACTAAGACAAACTCTTTTGAAAGCTTTGAACACAGTGGCCTTCTGATTCAAGAATGCCAGCAGAATGCTCAGAAGTATACAATCCATGAGGAAATTAGCAAACTTGGGAAAAGAAATACCAATGCTAGAAGAGATGCACCATATTCCTGAGATAAAAGAACACATGCTTCCAAATTCTTCTTCTTGTGTGTCTTCAAGTTGCTTTCCACTAATGGCAACCCTTCAGGGCCCCTATCATAGGGTTTTCATGGCAAGATTTGTTCAGAGGGTTTGCCTTTGCTCTGCTCTGGGGCTGAGAGTGTGTGACCTGCCCTCAAGGTCAGTCAGTGGGTTTCCATATCCAAGTAAGGATTTGAATCCTGGTCTCCATAGTTGTAGCCCAGTGCTCATACCACTACATCACAATGGGTCTCTCCCAAATTCTTAGCAATTATTAAATAGTAAACCCATCTTATACTGGAATTAATTCTGCTTCCCATCCTACTTACATGTGTAGGTTGATGAGTAGGGTGGTTGTGCTGATGTCCGTTCAAAGAAGGAGTTACAAACAGAAGGACACCAGAATCACCATTAATGTCCTCCCTAATATTTAGACAAGCTAGTGAAGGCTTTCGTGGGAAAAGGAAGGTAGACATTGGAAGAGGATGTGGGAACTGGAATATCTAGCATCTTTTCCTACTAGAATATGGATCCGGACCTGCACGGTGTGAAGCACTATAGAGGAGGACCCATTCTTGTTTGCATCTGATGGAGAAGAGGCCAGCATCAATGACATCAGGCATGATGCACCATGACAGCAGCTGTTTGGAGCAGAACTAGGAAGGTTTATTATGAAAGAAAGGTCAAAAATGAAAGGTGATAAAAGAGAGCTTACAGCAGATTGAGTAGCAATTTTTTCTTGTTGCCTTGTGGAGCAGAAGGAGGGTTCAATTGGTGGCTGGCTAGTGAATTGTCTTTACAGTTGCCTAATCCAGCTATGGGAATTTAGGCCAGTAGGTATTAGGAAGAATAGATTTTTGGTGGGGAGCTTGCTAACACCTTACTTCATCTTTTCCCCATCTGGCTGGTTAGGCCCAGTTCAGCCTCACTGTTACCTGGCAGGTCTGCCTTATTATCTGCATCTTGACCTGGGTCTTATGTCCATTAATTTTAAGGCCCAATAGGCCCCGTGCAATGAGGTTTGATAGGCCCGGAAAACTGCTTTGCAGCCAAGACAGCTTCCACAGTAAAGTGCCAGCCAGAATGATCTCTGCCTAGAGTTTTAACCACTACCACCACTCTGGATAAAGGAGAACAGAGGATTACTTATTTGGGTCTGAAATTTCCATTGTCTGGATTTACTTTTTTAGTGAAAATGCAAATAGGAAGGACTGAGGGAGTAAAACTTGCCCTTGCCATGAAATGCAGATTTTAGAGTGCAGGATCTGAGACTCTTACACCAGCAACCTGCTTTCTTTAAAAAAAGAAACCTCAATTGACTTTGAAAGCAATAAAAGTGAAGAAACCTTCTGATTAAGATAGATCAGCCCAGCCTGTGCAGCTGTGCTTTTCTTGCAATCTAGAGGTTGAGTCTCTTTGACTTGTAAAATCAGGACAGTTGAATTTTAAAAATGGAGATTAATGTTTTGGGGGGAAAAAGACAAGAATAAAAAAATAAAATTTTAAGTGCATTTATTTTTTTGAATAGACTTATTTTCTTACTTTAGCTTACATGCAAAAAGGCACTGGACATTACTTGCAAAAAGGCATTGGACATTAATAAGAAAAACAATGGAAATTAAGCACAAGAAGGAACTGACTGTTATCAGCTGGCTCTGTTTGTGGCAGCCTCCAGGCAGATTCTCCAGCAGAGAAGTGAATGGCTAACTCTATAATTGCTGTTTTGAGTGAAAAATGGAAGTTCCTACAGAGCAGTTTACAGGGTCTTCTACAAGGGGTAAGAAAACAACTATGTCAAGATTTGAAAGGCATAATTGACTTGCTAAAGTGAGAATTTAAGGAACTGAAAGAATATGAATACAGTGTTAGGCACATTCACCAAAAATACATTTTCTTCCTTTGGAAAGGATGAATTGAGGGAGAGAGGAAAAGAAAAATTTAGATTTTTTTTCCTTTTTTGACAGGCTTGGTATGTGGGGTAGTCAATTTTCCATCTAAAGGAAGGGGGAGCTGATTCCTCATTCTTTTCTCTTTTTCTCTGTCTTTTCCTTTTTCTCTTACCTTTTTTCTCTTTTTTTATTCATATGTTATTTCACATATCTTTTATGTATCCAGACAACTTTATTCTGTTTCCTAATACACATGTATGTAGTGTTTCTTTTGAAAAATGTTAATAAAATTTAATCAAAAAAGTACCCCAGTAGGCCCCTTCACCGGCCCAGTAGCCTCCAAGTTCACCCCACTAGGCCCCTTCATAGGCCAAGTAGGCCCAGCTAATCCCCTGTTCCAGGCCAACTAAGCTATGCTAGGCCCCTTATAGGCCAGTTAAGTCCTGCTAGGGTCTCCTGGAAAGCCCATTAGGCCCACTAGGCCCCTTGTAGACATAATAGGCCAAGCTAGGCCCAGTTGCACCCACTGGTTGTCTGATAATCCTATTCAGGTTCCTGGCAGGCCCAGTTAGGCTATTGCAGGCCTGATAGACCCTGTCAGGCCCCTGTTTGGCCTAGCAGACCTGGTTAGGTCCGAGTAGGTCTGGGTAGAATCAGAAAGGCCCTTTACGGATCTGATAGGCCCAACTTGGTCTGTCGGGGGCCTGATAGGTACAATAAAGCCTTGTACTGCACGATGAAGCACTGTGAAGCTTGTTCTGTATCATCTGGGCTTCTTGGTGGTTTTGAGTATTGAACTAGTGATTAGTCCCAGTTACTAACAATGGCTTCCAGGAAAGGTGAAGAGGCAAGGATAAAGGCTCAGGCGAACAGCCAGCCAAGTGTCCTCCTCCAACATGGTCTGATTCCTCAGATGAAGTGGAAGGGATTGGATTATCTAATATCCATTCATTCATTCCATTTATTACAGCAAACAGCCAGCAGAATCTAATATCCAGGTCAGACACAAAGTTCTGGAGAAGGTCCAGCTCCTTCCAAAACAGTCCATAGCTGTGTCCATAAACAAGAAACCAGATCTGAGGATAAGATAAGACTTACTAAACAGATTCTGGCTCATTTAGATGCCTTGGAAAAATGGAGCCACTATGAGGATGGGTAAGTAAAGGAGATGACAGTGGCTACAGTGGCTGCTGAGGCCAGTGAGTCTGTATTGGTGAAGCCTACTTCAGGAGAGCCTTCTGACACTAACACCATCCATATGAGTTCATACAACAAGCTGGCAGGGGGAGTGGTCTGGATCATTCCAGGTGAACAGGCATCTGTTGACTCTAGCAGTAGGAGAGTGGGTGCTGTAGGAAATGGACATCCCATACAACACGGTTTAGGGTAATCCAAATGTTTCCTTGGCATTGTTGTCCTCAAGTGGCCTATTGTCCACAACGTTTTATGGAGATTTAGAAAGTAGCAGTCAGCTACCAGTAGCGGATACAGTACAGTCCAATATGGTGCCTCCACAACCACCTTCTTTTTGCAATCAAGAGTCAAGTAAGTATCAGTGATGTAGACTTGAGTCAACCAACTCAGACTTAAGTCACTTCATTGACTCGACTCAGACTCAACTCAGCAATAAATGATGCACTGAGTCAACTCGACTCAAGACTTGTATATTTTTAGTTACTGACTTGCTGCCCTTGGTTCAGGAGCATAACACATTCATCCAGAAACCTTATGACTTTGAACTACACTTCCATCTCTTTTTGCCTACTGGCCATATGACAATCTGTCTCAAGCCCAAAGTGTAGGCACATTTCTCAGAGGGAACAGCAAACTGGTTACTCAATGGGCTTGAAGTGAGCTTGAGGTCTGGTCAGCAGCCTGTGCTGCTACATAGCAGAGGAGCCTTCTAAAACTTTTCCTAAGAGCAGAAGACAAGATTCACCCCCAGAGTGTAGGCTACATTTCTCAGAGGTGAACAGCAAATGTGTTAGGCAGCAGGCTTGAGGAGGAAGGATCCTTACTTCTAAAGCTTTTGAAGCTTCAGTAATGGGAAGTAAGAAGGATCCTATTCCCCACGTCCAAAGCTGCAGATGGCAAAATCACAACTCTGGAAGGCCGACTCTGCTTAAATTGTTAATGTCCAAAAATTCTGGAATGTAGGTTGGGGTATAAAGTTGGCTCCCAGACTTGAGACAGCTTTAGACTTGACTTGAAAGTGTCTTCAAGGACTTGAGAGTTGACTTGAGACTTGAAAGTAGAGACTTGAGACTTGGAGTAAAAGACTTAAATACATCACTGGTTCATCCCATTACACCAGGTCAAATAAGAAGACTTGGGATTTATGCATTTAAAAGAGAATAAAGATTTAAGTGCATATATTTTGTGGATAGATGAAATCCCATCTTATTTGTAAGATTGAACTGGGTTTTAGCAAGGAGAAATTACAGTGTGAGAAAGTATAGCTGTTGTCTCTTTGGTGCTGATAAGACTGATCTGCTGGCGGTATTCATCTGAAAGAGAGAAGAAGTGAGCTATCAACTCTGTAGTTGATGGGTTGAAAGAAAGATGGGATCTTCCCAGAAACTCTCTCAGGACTTTTTATAATGGGGGATGGAAGAACTACATTCTTTGAGAGAAATGGAACTCCCAAATTGGGACTTGATAGAAAGCTTGAGGAATAAGATCAACAAGATCAAGGTAGAACTGTAGGGAGATGTAAGATAGGGGAGAAATGTAGGGCTAACGTAGACGTTAGCAACATGGAAGTGAAAGAGGTTGACAATCATATGGAGAAACAGATTCAAGTTGAGTTAATGGAGGCATTAGCTAGTGAACTGGAGGAGATGAAGGGACAAGGAATTCATGAAATGGGAATTATAACCCAAGGGAGGGAACAGGGGAAGGCTATTCATAAATTGATCTATAATGAATCTACATTGATGGTTGAACAAAACTAAGTTGATTTAATGAAGGAATTGGCCTATATGACTAAAGGAGGTGACAGAAAGATAAAAAAAAGAAAAGTGCTCTGTCTCAGAACAAACATTTTAAAACACCAAATGTAAAGGAACTGGAATATTAACAAAGGGCAAGGGAGGGTGTTATGGCAACTATGGGATCCAAGAAGGGGACTCCCTGATATCACTTTGATATCACTTAATTCGGCCTGGCTAGACCACACTCGGCAGCCCTGCTGCACATGTTTGGGTTGGTTTCCGAAACAAGCACGTTCTGGCTGCGGCTGATTAATTGTTCAAATTCCATTCCTCATTCAAGCCAGCATTTCCCAAGCCTCACGTAGCTTCAGGGGACACCCATACGCATACTCCACAATAGCAGCGCGGTTTCCCGCCAAACCATCCCTTTGGAGAAGGCCATTAGCTCACCGGCCACTCTTTTTGTCTTTCAATGCTAATCCGATCAGGCTGACAGTGACCTCACCAGATCCTTTTGTCTAGCGCCAAACTCTTTTGTTCCCTACTTGGTTTGCCATAGCCGACAGGCATGTCTCACCCTTTAAAAAGTCGGCGTCCCGCGGCATTCAGCAGTGCCCAGAATGGCTGCTGATGACTGGTGGAGGCTCTCCACCAACTGGAGAACCTCGCCAGCTGGACATTCCGCCCCCATCAGATCTGCAGGCATGCCCTTGTGCACACCTGCCAATCCACACTGGGCGCCACCACTTCTGGGCGCCCTAGCATGGATTGGGGTGTGGAATTACTCTAAAGTAATCCACCCCAATCCACTTTACGGTGTAGACGACCTCCCACGGAGGTTGCACTACCACATGTGAGTTACAAAACCAATACAGCCAAGGAAAGACACTAGATATTCCAGTTCCCACATCCTGTTCCAATATCCACCTTCCTTATCCCAGGAAAACCTTCACTAGATTGTCTGCATATAGGAGTAAACATGTATCTTTAGCTATGACTCTGGTATCCTTCCATTTGCAACTCCATCTTTGAATGGTCATCAGCACAACCACTCTACTCATCAACCTACAAGTGAGAGTAGGATGGGAAGCAGAATTAATCCCAGTATAAGATGGATTTAGGATTTAATATTGATAAGAGTTTGGGAGAGAGCCAGCATGTTGTAAAAGTTTGAATGCTGGACCATGAATCTGGAGACCAGGGGTCAAATGCCCACACAGCAGCCCACTCATACAACAAGAATTTGGAAGCATGGGTTCTTTTGTCTCAGCAATATGGTGTACCTCTTCTAGCACTGGTATTTCTCTTCCTAAGTTTGTTAATTTCCTCCTTGATTGCATACTTTTGGGCATTCAGCTGGCAAACTTGAATGAGAAACAGCTGTGTTGAAATCTTTCAAAAGAGTTTGTCTTAGCAAGCCTCCTACTGTATAGATGATGTTGGAGAGATCAACAAGAACAACAAAAAAAGCAAAAGTAGTTGTCTCCCCCTAATTATCAAAATCGTTGTAATCAATTCATCATTAATGCTCCTGTGGCTTTTCTAAAGGATGCTATTTAAAAAAAAACTCAAAAAGATGATAAATACTTCAGTGTAAATGAACGATAAATATTCCAATGCACTTTTGACAGCTAAAATTAGGTACAGGACACAGATAAGGCTATGACAACTTGAACAGTTGGCAATACAATTTGCAAGCCTGTAGACACTAGGATATTGACAATCAGCTTTTTCAGACAAAGCTGATGCTAACAGTCACACGGTAGGAAGACTAACTAAAGTCTCCCTTGAAAAAAGAGCATTGCAGACAGATGCTATGATGCTGCTGGTTTTCCTGATCACTCATTTGGTTTACGCAGTGCATACCATTAAATGGACATCAGGGGATGCTCTTCCTATTCCACATGAGTGGCACCGGCCAAATGAAGTCCTCATTGGAGGGATTGCATCTCATATCCATCAGATGGTCCCCATGATTTCATTCAAGAATCATCCTTCCAAGGAGTCATATAACCTGCCAGGGTAAGGATCTAATTTTTATCTCAGTCATCTCCAGGATGTTGCTCTTATTTTATTGTACTTGTATGTTAGCAAACTGCACTGCTCTTACATTGGGCAAATTGTTTGTTTGTTGCTGATTTTGATTGATGTGTAAAATGAAGGAAAAAGCAAAAGTTCCCTGTCTCAATCTTCTGTTGATTCCATTAGTTCTTCTTTTAGGAACAAGCTGAACATTATGTCAGTGTTCTTTAATATTTGTCTTACAAAAATCACCCGCAGGAAACGACATTTGGATTGGAGCTGTAATGGAGGGAATGGCCAACGCTTTTGTCTGTGCAGCTCCTCCAATCAAAATCCCCACTACACCTGTAGCTACTCTCAGCTGCAAAAAGGGAACTGTTTTGTGTTCAAGCTCTTAGTTTAAAAATATATTTCAGCTACTTTTGGAGAAAATGTTTCCAAGGTGGATTACATAGTACAAAAGAGTTCAGTAACCAGAACACTGAAAGTAATAAAATCAGCACAAGCAACAATTATGAAAAAGCAGGTCAGCTAGAAACCAGAATTTTCTATGTGGCTAAAAGCCATTTGATATTTTAAAAAAAATCCCACGATAGAGAGAGAAAGAAAGAAAAAGAAATTGATCTTCAGAGCTTTCTAAAAACCCTGTAGTTGTGGGTCTAAACTGACAAGTTACGTGAGAATGATGCATGAGCAAAAGGAAAAAAGGGGGAAATGGTCATCTCTTTGAAAAGTAGGTGCTTCATACTGTAAGATTAAATGCAAGACATTGTTCAGGAATACAGAATCTATTGTGGATATAAAATAAATGTCATTGTTGATATTTGGTTTTTGTAATGGCATAAAAATTGATTTTAATCTTTTTAAAAGGTTTTATTCCCCCTAAAATATAGATTTATTGTGCATCACTTGAGTGGGGGACATTTCCTTTACCTACTGTAGAGAAATCCACCATTTGAAGAAGTGTACTAATTGTAAGAATCTGACTGTGCCAAGCAATAAATATTACATTTTTGTCAGCAGCTGCCAGGATGAATGGAGAGAAATTATTTTTGACAGTATACGTTGCCAATATGTAGAGTATATCCACAGTGCAGTTCTATA
Organism: Ctenosaura bakeri; assembly: GCA_948474755.1. Taxonomy (NCBI): domain Eukaryota; kingdom Metazoa; phylum Chordata; class Lepidosauria; order Squamata; family Iguanidae; genus Ctenosaura; species Ctenosaura bakeri. Next base: position 363,020 of record CAOLHI010001609.1, read on the forward strand.
CATGTCTACTCAGAGAGAGAGCCAGCATTGTGCAGCAGTTTGAGAATTGACTATAACCCTGAAAACCAGGGTTCAAATCCCTGCTCAGCCATGGATTCTTAGTGGGTGACCTTGGGCAGGACACACTCTCTCAGCTTCAGAGAAAGATAAAGGCAATGCCTCCCCCCAAACAAATATTGTCAACAAAATCTCATTATAGGTTTACCTTCAGGTTGCCATCAATGATTAAATTAAAGTGATATTTTGAAGCATCTGAATTTCATATGGACTAATGAGAATGGTGAAAACAGTATGACTAGAAAGATGTGTTATAAATGTTCCAATCAGAATCTTTTCAAGCCAGAATAGAGTTGAAAAAATGGAATACAGAAATATAGGATGGGGGACATGTGGCTGGATAGCAGTACGTGTGAAAGTGGTCTAGGAGTCTTCATAGACCACAAGTTGAACATGAGTTAGCAGTGTGATGCGACAGCCAAGAAAGCCAATGCAATTCTCGGCTGCATCAATAGGAGTATGGTGTCTAGATCGAGGGAGATACTGGTACCACTCTACTCTGCTTTGGTTAGACCTCATCTTGAATACTGTGTCCAGTTCTGGGCACCCCAATTCAAGAAGGACATAGTCAAGCTGGAACAAGTCCAAAGGAGGGCGACCAAAATGGTGAGAGGCCTAGAAGCCATGCCCTATGAGGATAGACTTAGAGAGCTGGGTATGTTTAGTCTGCAGAAGAGAAGGTTAAGAGGGGACATGATAGCCATGTTTAAATATTTGAAGGAATGCCATGTAGAGGAAGGAGAGGGCTTGTTTTCTGCTGCTCCAGAGACCAGGACAAGGAGCAATGGATTCAAGCTGCAGGAAAGGAGATTCCACCTGAACCTCAGGAAGAACTTCCTGACAGTCAGGGCTGTCTGGCAGTGGAATCTGCTGCCTCGGAGTGTAGTGGAGTCTCCTTCCTTGGAGGTTTTTTAGCAGAGGCTGGATGGCCATCTGTTGGGAGTGCTTTGAGGGTGTTCCTTCATGGCAGGGGGTTGGACTGGATGACCCCTGTGGTCTCTTCCAACTCTACATTCTATGATTCTATGACAAATTGATTACAAGAAGAGTAATGATTTCCGTTCTAACAAGCTGTTCTGACCTGCAGAGTGATTACAAAGTTCTTCCAGCATATCCTAGCCTTGGCATTTGCTGTTAATGAAATCAACAAGGATCCCAAGATCTTGCCCAATGTCACTCTTGGTTTCCACATCTATGACAGCTATTCTAGTCCACAGTTGGCCTACCGAGTCACTCTAGACCTCGTCTGCAAATCACAGGCATTTATTCCTAACTACAAGTGTGGCAACAAGAACCGTCTAATAGGAGTTATTGGAGGATTTGATTCTGAAATTTCCTCATATATGGCAGACATCTTAGGCCTATACAAGATTCCACAGGTAGGATTTACTTTTTAAATATCACAAGGAGTTATCTCTTCCTTGCTCATTCTGCTAGCAGTTTCCTGATTTAGACAAAGAGTGATGTAGTATTTTTTTTAAATTAGCATTTCTTTTTTAGAAAGAGACCCAGGGTAGAGGCATCCATCTAATTATAGTCTGCTTTAGTTTAAAATATATTCCAGATCATTGGTGTAAAGAGCATCATGAAAATTAAGATAATTGCTTAATTAGAAGCAACATTACTTAGCAAGGAGGAACCACTTTGCCTTTTGCAAAGGGAATCTAAGCTCAGCAGCCTCATATGTTAGGCAGCATGTGAATGGGAGTAATCAACTAGCCCATCTGATGCAGGAACATTCAACATATGCATAAATGGTCTGGGCTTAGGGGTGAACAATAAGAGGGCCAAGTTTGCAAATGACGCCCCATTTTTCAGGCTGATAAAAACCCACACAAATAAATTGCAAAGAGAGGTAAAATTATATTTTTTCCAAACTCAAAATGTCAAAACTATATTTAAAGTAGCTGTAAATTAATATAGTAAAAAGTAAAAAGAAATATTCTCTTCATCCTTAATTTGATTGGAAATTGAATACATTTGAAATAAGTTTAACCTGAAAGAAGATGCTAGAGATGAGGTGAGTACCTGAAGGAGAACAAAAAGAAAGAGGTTTGTTCTTATTATTAGTCACATTCAATCTATGGCAACCTTATGGATGAGAGAGACTGAAAAGTCTCCAGTTGTCACCTGCCCTGTTCAGCTTTTGCAAACTTATGGCTGTGGATTCCTCGATTGATTCTACCCATCTGTTGTGCTGCTTTCATCTTTTCCTACTGCCTCTCACTTTACCAAGCACTATTATCTTTTCCAATGGGACACATCATTTCATGAGGTGTCCAAAGTACAAAAGCCTCAATTTCATCCTCTTGTCTAGTGAAAATTCACATCTGATTATGCAACTACACCACATTACGTAATCACTTGATGTTGAAATCCTGGTGGATGAAAGTGTAGGGCAGAAGAAACTGGAAAGGAAGGAGATGAATGTACTTGTTCCCTCATCAGCTTTGTTTGTTTGTTTGTTTATAGGTTTCTTATGGTTCATTTGAACCAAGAATGGATGACGAAACACTTGCCTCTTTCTTTTATCGGATGGTCCCCAATGAGGATCTTCAGAATCGGGGAATTGTTGAATTACTTCTGCATTTTGGGTGGAAATGGGTAGGGCTCATCACAAAGGACACAAAAGGTGGGGAGCATTTCTTGTCAACTTTGGAGTCAATGTTCTCCCAAAATGGAATCTGCACAGCTTCTAGAATAATTCTTCCAAAAAATATAGATATTACTGAAATGATGCATAGTTTCTTCAATAATATAGATGCTTTTAGGGGTAGCAAAGAAAATGCTGTGATCGTATACGGTGAAACGGGGTCATTTGCATGGCTGATCATTTATCTCATGGCAGATACAGTGATTTCTATAGATGACATGAGCTTTACTGTGAAGGTGTGGATTATGACAGCACAAATTGATGTTGCCTTACATATCCTCCAAAAGGCGTTTGATATGCAGAAACTCCATGGTGCCATCTCCTTCGCTCTTCAGTCAAAGGACGTTAATGGTTTCCAGGAATACCTTCAGACTATCCACCCATCTGGGGAAAAGGCAAATGGTTTCATCAAGGATTTCTGGGAGCAAGCTTTTGACTGCTTCCTTCCATCATCCAGTGCCCCAGTAGACTTACTTGAACTCTGTACTGGGAAGGAGAGATTAGAAAGCCTTCCAGCTCCCTTTTTTGAAATGAGCATGACTGGCCACAGCTACAGTATCTATAATGCTGTGTATGCTCTAGTGCATGCTCTTCATATGATGTATTCATCCAGATTTAATGCCAGAAGAATGGAAAATCCAAGCACATTGGCCCCTCATGTGGAAGCTTGGAAGGTAAAACTTACTGAAAATAGCCTATTGTCCAAACCTATGTTCTATTTGATATTTGATATGTAGTATTCATTGAAATATTTGTATCCAAAGTTCTCTAAACATCAGCATTCTTTTGTATGTGTATGTCATCTTCCTCATCCTCTATTCTTTTCCAGATGCCATAACCACAAATCCCCAATGTTTATACCTTTACTGTATGCACTCTCATGGAAGTTTTCCTGTGATTACTAGGCCATGACTCTTCTCTCAGAAATGTACTGTATTTTTTTTTTCAGTTGAGATCCAAAGGTCTGTATAGTCCAGCCTCATGTTTCTGTCACCACCAATTAGAGATTTCTGGAAATGTAAACAGTAGCATTTTTTCTGTTGCCTTTCCAGAAATTGATGTTCAATAATAACCATCCTCTGAACCTCAGATTAGTGCTCAGGCTTTAAAACCAACAAGCAAAGATCATGTGTCAATAGGATGATCCCACTCACTAATTGATTTACAGACTGATTGTTCATCTGTCAAGGAGGAGATAATAAAATATTTAGGACATTTCATGCTGCCATCTGTCTCCAGATCATTTTCAACATATACAGTCCCTATTTTGAGGATTCCATGATGAGATCTGTTTAGAGGAGGTTTGCCATCTGAGGCTGAGAGAATGTGATCTGCTCACAGTCACACAGGAGGTTTCCATGACCGAGTGGGGACTCTGACCCTGGGCTCCTGGAAACTACTCCAGTACTCAAATCACTACACCTCAAACCTTCACTATGGAGTAATGTTAATCCTGATTTTCAACCCTCATAGTTGTCTTTGGTTGTTGTTATGCGCTGTCAATCTGGCTTTGACTTAAGGTGACTCTATGAATGAGTAGACAGCCAGCACAGTGTACTGGTTTGATCATCAGACTAGCAAACCAGGAAGAAAATCTCTGCTCACCCATAGAAGCCAGTGGGTGACCTTGAGCAAGTCTCTCTCTCTCTCTCTCTGTCTAACAGGAAGGCAATGGTGAAGACCCTGTGTATACACCTTTTTGAGAAAATCATAGAACAGGGTCTCCATGAGTTGGTCTTGAAAGCACACAATAGGAACAGATGAATAAGATCCCTAAAAGCTCTGTTATTAATAAGCCCGACTGAGGTCTTGCAGTCTCAAAACTACAGTCTCTTTTATAGAATCAAGCCTTTTTTTCCTATTTTCAACTTTACTATGCACAATTATCTTTTTCAAGAGCCAGCATTATTTGAATCCCCTCTAAGCCATGGAAACCCACTTGGGCAAGTCATACTCAGAGAAAGGCAAGGGCAAAGCCCCTCTGAACAAATCTTGCCAAGAACATTTCTATGATTCTATGATAAGTTTTCCATTAATTAGCAATGACTTGGAAGTACATAGCAATAACAATAATCTTTTTCAGTGATTCATGGCATCTCATGGTACGTTCAAAGTACAACAGCCTCACTTTAGTCAATCTTATCAGTGTTCTGGCTGGAGATTCATATCAATCTCCTTTTCTCTCCCCATAGCTTCACTCTTTGCTTCAAAGGATTTCATTCAACAATAGCACTGGAGAGGAAGTGACATTGAATGAACGTGGAGAATTAGAAGCTGGATTTGACATTACCAATTTTGTCACTTTCCCAAACAACTCATACATTCGAACCAGAGTGGGAAGCCTGGATCCACAAGCTCCTCCTGGCAAACAGTTCACCATTCAGAAGGAGAGAATCCATTGGCATCAAGGCTTCCTTCAGGTGGGAAACTTCTATCTCACGTGGCCCTTTCGATTGTCATCTCATAAGCCAGGAGGCTTAATATTGACTGAGATTCTGCCTAGCCACCTGTGTTTCATAACTTTACAAATCCATAGTCATATTGCAGAAATGGAACATGCACATCTAAGCACCAACAAGAATACACCAGTCCCATACCACCCTTTTGCAAGCCTGTTCTATAGATGCCAGTAGGTGGCAGTAAGAGGGCTCTGAATCCCTGATTCACCAATAAACTGCAGGAAATGAATAAGGCAGAGTCTTTCAATGCATATCAGGCAGTTCTGATGCACATCAGGCATCAGAATGAGTCCTGGATCTTGACTACATACACTTCTAATATGAAAAAGAAGCTGAGAAATATTCAGTATCATTGCTCTATGCCAAGATTTCCCTTACTTCTTAAATAATTCCTAAAGCAATGTTAACATTTTTTCTCTCTTCAAGGACAGGTGCCTCCTTCCTCTCTCTGTAATGAGAAGTGCCGCCTTGGTTCCAGCAAGAAAAAGAAGGAAGGAGAGCCATTCTGTTGCTATGATTGTGCTTCATGTCCTGAAGGGAAGGTGGCACACCAGACAGGTAGGAGGCATGTTGTTCCAGACTCAGGAAACAGGCAGAATATTAAGACACTGATAAAACTGGTGAAAAGGGTGCAATCCACAATGTACATGCCTATGATTGATGGGCAAGTGTCCTTGACAACTGTACCCAAATCTTTATGGCACGTGTTTATTGTATGTTTCTCAGATTTCTTCAGAGATTACCTTGGTAAAGTGTAGGAAAAATGATGAGGGCCTCTGAGGCCTGTAGCCATGACTGTGGCCTCCTCCACATGAGCCAAATGTATTGGGAGGCTGAGGTATCTGCTGCTGTATTTAGCTTTCTGAGGCAGAGATCCAAATGATGTTTCGGTTATCCCAGACTACTTTCTAGCCATTCCCACCACCAGCTGCAAGTTTGTTTCCACCCTCAAGTGGATTTCTTTGTAAATATGAGAGATGGCAGAACACTACAATCCCTTTTCTTTCCTGCTTTTATATTTTTTCCCTTACCATTACAGCGTTATATTTCATGCACTGCAGTTTTCACTATAACTCTGTAACTTAAAAGAACATGGGGGAGAAAATTTGCCCTTTAAAATACAAGACTACCTCAGTAGACCACACCCCAGGAGTGTGTGCGTGTGTGTGTTTTAAATTAATGGTTTGGAAGACACTTAGAGTAATTCCAACAAATTGCAACAAACACCCACACACACAAAAAAAAGAGTGAATGGGATGCCAGCCCATGTATTTCTTTCCCACAATCTCAAACCTTTCGTGATGCACAAATTAGTGAGACGATTTAAAGAATGAGTAATATTTGCTTTGAAATTTCTTGCTTTTCAATGCTCATGTGCTCTTTCTTAGCAGGGTGCATGTGACATATTTTTTTATGAGTTTTTCTCCCTCGGATCCAAGGGCCTTCCTCCTGATATTTTTTCTTCTTTTAATTATTAACTCATGCAGTGCAGTGGAACTTGCTGTACTGTTTGTCAATGGAGGCCAGCCATGTGAACAGCTACGTGGTAGGCAAATACTAAAATATTTTCACCCAACAATTACCAAATCATCCCTTGCTGGGATTGTATAGCAGCTTCATTGACATTCTGTTCTTTACGCCTGCTTTAGTTTTATTTCTTCTTAAAGGCCATTTGGGAGACAAAGACCACAGTGAAGCAGATTTCTTAGAAATTACATTTCAAAACAAACCTTGTAGTTTTAATATTATCACATTTTCTGCTTTCAGACCGGAAAGATTTTATTAGCTGCCCAGAAGATCAAGGAGCACTGTAATCCAGAAAATATTATCATCAAAAAGTTAATGTTAGCATATTTCCTTCTTACAGATATGGATGATTGCATCAGCTGTCCCGAAGATCTATATCCAAACCAGAAGAGAGACGACTGTATTCCCAAAATTCAAAGCTTTCTTTCTCTGAAGGAATCTTTGGGTATCACTTTAACTTCTTTGTCCCTTTTCCTTTCTCTGATGACTGCACTAGTGCTTGCGATCTTCATCAAGCAACGGCACACCCCCATTGTCAAAGCCAACAACCGAGGCCTGAGCTACATACTCCTCACCTCCCTGTGTTTTTGCTTCCTCAGCTCCTTGCTATTCATTGGAAAACCCAATCAGACAACTTGCCTCCTGCGTCAAATAGTTTTTGGCATTGTCTTCTCCACTGCTGTTTCTTCTGTTTTGGCCAAAACTATTATAGTGGTTGCCGCATTCATGGCATCCAGGCCAGGGAACATTTTCCACAAATGAGTTGGGAAAAGGTTGTCCCATTCTGTTGTCTGGGGCTGTTCCCTGGTTCAGGTGGGCATTTGTGCTGCTTGGTTGGCAAGTTCTCCTCCCTTCCCAGACCTCAACAAACGTTCAATCGCTGAAGAAATCGTTGTGGAGTGTAACGAAGGGTCGGTCACCCTGTTTTACTGTGTCTTGGGCTACCTGGGCCTTCTCTCCCTCATCAGCTTCACAGTGGCTTTCCTAGCCAGGAAACTGCCTGACAGTTTCAATGAAGCCAAGTTCATCACCTTCAGCATGCTGGTCTTTTGCAGCGTTTGGGTGTCCTTTGTTCCGACTTACCTGAGCACCAAAGGCAAATATATGGTAGCTGTGGAAGTCTTTTCCATTTTGTCCTCTGGTGCAGGGTTACTGGGTTGCATCTTCTTCCCCAAATGTTACATTATATTGTTGAGACCTGATCTGAACAACAGGGAGCAGCTAGTGAGGAGAAGACAGAAGCCCAATAGCTAACATGTTATTCTGCTTCCTTTGTTGTTAGCTCTAAAACATTGTATTTCCTATGCTTTTAGTTGTGGGCCCTATCTCTCCACATTGTTATAGTGCTGATTTCCACTTTTAACTGATATGGCATCATGCAGTGGAATTCTGGGGTTTGTAGTTTAATTAGGCCTAAGAGCAATCTGGCTGAGAACTGTATCCTCCTCTCCCTAAACTGCAAATCCCAGGATCCATATGATGTTGCCATGGGAACTCAGGTGGAATGTCCTAGTGCAGTACAGTGGGATATGGTGTCCTCAGATGTCTCTGTCAGGGGCCCTTTTCACACTGAGGCTTTTTGCGTGAGCCGGGGTGGGCGGCTTGCGCGAAAAGCCTCTTCCGAGAGCCTGCCGGTTCCCCGCTCGTTCCTTCTGCAGGCGAAGGAACAAGCGGGGAAGCGGCAGCGTCCCAGAGGCGGAGGCGGCTCGCGCGTCCATCCTCCCCGCTTGCGCGAGAAGCAGGAGCCTCTCACGCCGCCCCCGCGCACGCGGGAAGCAAGCGACAGTCGCGCCCATCCCCCCCGCGTGCGCCAGGAGCGAGCGACAGTCGCGCCCAACCACCCCCCGCGCGCGCCAGGAGCGAGCGACAGTCGGCCCACCCACCCCCCGTGCACGCGCGCGAAGCGGGAGGCTGTCGCGAGCAGCCCCCCACCCGCGCGAAGCAGGATGCCATCGCATCCGTCACGCAAGCGCCCCGCCCCACCCCTTCCTTCCGCAGGAGCGGAGGGAAGGAAGCCCTACCTGGCCGCCTCTCCGACGCACCGCACAACAGGTAAGTGCGGGTGGGCGCCGGGAGCGTTGCGCGAGCGCAGGGTGATTTTCGCTTGGAAGCGAAAATCAAAAACCCCGCGTGAGCGCCACTGCAGCCCAGTGAGAGCGCCGGAAGTGGGAGTGCGTCATGTGGAGCGGCGCTCCCACTCCCGCACGGCTCACGGGGCTATTTCGCTCGGGAAAGCCCGTGCAAAAAGGGCCAAGAGTTACTGTGTTCTTTGTGAAATCTGATCTTGGGCTAGTGTGTGGAAAGATCCATTTGGTCCACTGATATTACAGAATGATTGATTGCCATTTCACCAATTGCATCTCTTGTGAGTTTGTGGGCCTATGAAAGATAAAGAGTTGAAGAAATAAATCAAAGAATGCTCCTGCTTAATGGTAACAAATGTGGCTGGTGTGTGCTTTCAATTTGTTTGGAACTTATGGAGACACTTAGGCCAACCTATTACACGACGTTCTTGGCAAAATTCCTTCAAAGGAGTTTTACATTGCTGTCTTTTGAGGCTGAGAATGTGTGACTTCCCAAGGTCAAACAATGGGTCTTATGGCCAAGTAGGAACTCAGAACCTGGTCTGTCAGAGTGTTAGCCTATTGCTGATTCTACCACACCACACTGGCTCTCAATGGTAATAAATAAACAAAATCAGCAGTTCTGTTTCAACACAGATTTAAATCCACCAAAAGGGGAAAATGTATCCCTGGAAGGTCACTTTCTGATCTTTCCTTGTTACTAAGCTGCAGGAAAGAAGATTCCACATGAATCTCAGGAAGAACTTCCTGACGGTCAGAACTGTCCAGCAGTGGAATCTGCTGCCTCCATGGAGTGTGGTGGAGTCTCCTTCTTTGGAGGTTTTTAAGCAGAGGCTGGATGGCCATCTGTTGGGAGTGCTTTGATGAGTGTTCCTGCATAGCAGGAGGTTGGACTCGATGGCCCCTGGGGTCTCTTCCAACTCTATGATTCCATGATCCTATGCTTTTCTATTATTTTTAGGTATTCTGTATCCCCCCACAAAGCTAAATGTTCTTTTACTGTTTGAACTGGGAATGTTTGCACCCACTAAAAAAAGGAAAGGTAGCTAGGTAAAACAAAGGTTGTCAGTTCCACATTTTCTCACACTCTGATTTTTAAAGTGTTAAATGCTGATTTTGAAATCAAGTGAAATAAAATTTTCACCACTGCCTGTTGATGACAGCTTTTCATGGACTCCTGTGTATGTGTGTTTGCTTGGCCATATTTTCCCGAAGGCAGACACATGTCCTATGACAAGAAAGCATAGAAACTTGTGCTGCAGTTTTTACTTCGAAACATGGCTGGCCTTACATTTAACAGTAAGAAGTATACAGTAAAGCCATTCTCATGAACGCTTGGTATTGTGGTACAGCCCTCTGGTGGCTAAACTCAGGGTATGCATTTTCAGGAAAGAGGTACACATATAGAATCATAGAATCATAGAAATGTAGAGTTGGAAGAGACGACAGGGGCCATTCAGTCCAACCCCCTGCCATGCAGGAACACCCTCAAAGCACTCCCAACAGATGGCCATCCAGCCTCTGCTTAAAAACCTCCAAGGAAGGAGACTCCACTACATTCCAAGGCAGCAGATTCCACTGCCGGACAGCCCTGACTGTCAGGAAGTTCTTCCTGAAGTTCAGGTGGAATCTCCTTTCCTGCAGCTTGAATCCATTGCTCCTTGTCCTGTTCTCTGGAGCAGCAGAAAACAAGCCCTCTCCTTCCTCCACATGGCATCCCTTCAAATATTTAAACATGGCTATCATGTCCCCTCTTAACCTTCTCTTCTGCAGACTAAACATACCCAGCTCTCTAAGTCTGTCCTCATAGGGCATGGCTTCCAGGCCTCTCACCATTTTGGCCGCCCTCCTCTGGACTTGCTCCAGCTTGTCAATATCCTTCTTGATTTGGGGTGCCCAGAACTGGACACAGTATTCAAGATGAGGTCTAACCAAAGCAGAGTAGAGTGGTACCAGTATCTCCCTCGATCTAGACACCATACTCCTATTGATGCAGCCGAGAATTGCATTGGCTTTCTTGGCTGCCGCATCACACTGCTGACTCATGTTCAGCTTGTGGTCTATGAAGACTCCTAGATCCCTTTCACACGTACTGCTATCCAGCCACGTGTCCCCCATCCTATATTTGTGGATTCCATTTTTTCTACCTAAACGTAGGACCTTACACTTCTCTCTGTTGAATTTCGTTTTGTTAGCCTTGGCCCAGCTCTCCAACCTATCCAGCTCATTTTGAATTTTAATCCTGTCCTCTGGCGTTGCATGGAAAGAGCAACCAAGCAAGACAGGTCATTTTCGGGACAGTTTTAACAGTTCAGACAAGGGAGATGATTTCCACTCCATGACAAATGTACGGAGTAGTCTTCTGAAGTGGTGAAGTCAGCTTTCTCTGGGAAGCTGGGATCCATGGCAGGACTTCCTGCACTGCTTCCTTGGGGCCGGGGTCCAATAGTGGAGAACTCTTTTTTCCCCCTGGGTGTAGTGGATCCATACTGGTTTCTCAGCAAAGCACATTAAAAGGGAAGAAAAAAAGAAAAATCCCCTTCCCCAGCAGTCGCACACAGTTTACACAGTAAGGCCATTTCTGCACTACACTGTTATAATGCTATTATTCCACTTTCAACATCCCATGGAATCCTGAGGTTTGCAGTTTACAGAGGGGCATCTTTGGTCTCAGTAAACTACAAACCCCAGGATTCCATATAATGTTGAAAGTGGAAAAATAGTACTATAACAGTGTAGTGTGGAAATGGCCCAAGTTTCTGCCCAGTAGGCTAATTCCCGCCACCCCCAGCCACTAACAAAAATGCATATTCTGTTTTAAGGGGTCCTATAGTAACTTCAGTTTCTGAAGGAAAAAAGAAAAATAGGTAAACGGCTAACTGGAGATTCTTATAATTGTGGCTGAGCTGGAGATCTCTGAAGATTACAGTAGAATAAATAGCTCCTGTGTCAAGCTAGCATGTGTATCTCTGGCCTCCTATCCCCAAGTCTGTCAACGGTTCCTCTGCAGATAAGACAAAGTAATTTCCCCAGTAGGGGCTATAATGAGGGAACCAAAGATATGGGAACCTCCGTAAAATCATCAGTCTTCCCCCATATCCCCCATATATGGATCATTTTCAAAGTTACTGTAGCTATTATCTAAGCCAGTGTTGTATACTGGTTTGAGTGTCGGACTAGTTTTTGAATACAGTGGGTCCTCAGTGTCTTCCCAGATCACCACTCCCCCCATGGATACCAAAATTCGTGCATGCTCAAGTCCCATTATGTACAGTGGTGTAGTAAAATGCCATCCCTTATATAAAATGGCAAAATCAAAGTCTGCTTTTTGTTGTTTTTTTTAATATTTTCAAGCTGCAGTTGGTTGAATCCATGGATACAGAATCCAAAGCTATGGAGGGCCAACTGCACACAACTGTAGTTCTAATATGTTCCTGAAAATTAAGTTCAAACCCAAAATAAGATTGGAGGCCTATGAATGTTTTGACATTTGGCTATTTTGTCCTTAAAAAAAAGTCAACTATACATACCTAAGAGTCATTGTGTGCAGTACACACATACACACACTTACACACACCATCCCATATTTAGTATACTTAATACACTGACAACAGGTTTGCCTACATGACTTCTGAGGTTCTTTCAACTCTGTGATTGGACCTACAGTTTTCTCCATGATGGGGAAGCACAGTGAAATGTGACAAATTTGTTTGCTTCAGCAGCTCTGCTGTGGATTGCGGAACAATGAGATAATTGCTGAAGTGTTTCTCTCGCTCCCTATTGTCAAAATCAGTATAATTAGCAAAATCAATGTAATTCATCTGCCCATAGCTCACTGGTTGATTCACCAATGGCTTTCCAAAAGGTGGGAATGGACCCATCAAGCAACTCTGAATTGCCTCTGAGTACATCAGTGCCCCTGTGACAACTGATATCAGGTCAGTTTCCTTCTTTCATTGTGAGGTCACATTTCAAATGATTTCTCTCAATAGACATTTATTGCAGACTTTTTGAGAAATCCAAAATTTGGGATAAGACAGGAAACTCGGTCTTCTTAGGAAATGCTTCAGAAGAGTGCCCACTACCTCAGTAATCTTGGTTGAATCAAACATGAGGCAGCAATGATGTTACACAGAGAACTTGGACAATCTATGTGCAGAAGGCACTTTGACATCAGCATGGGGCTGCTGTTGTTTCTGCTCTTCTCATATGTGGTGTGCAAACCATACACTTCTAAGTGCTCTGGAAATAATCCTGCACGTATTCCACAGGAATGGTATCAGCCAGCTGATCTGATCATTGGTGGAGTGGTGTCTCATATCCATTATGTCATCAGCAACATTTTGTTCAATAAGCACCCTTCTCAGGAGACAATTCACTTCCCCTTGTAAGGAATCCTTCCTCTTACGAAACTATCTTTAATTTTGTTTTTGTGACTCTTTGTATTTATATGAGATCAATTTTAATTTTATTGTTTGAGGGGAAAAGAAATGTAAACTAATAATTAAAAATATATTTGAGTGGATGGTGTCAGACACACCAACCTTTTCCTACTTCCTCCCTCCCTCAGTGGCCTCCCCAGTCTGTTGTCTCTTCTGTCCTTCCCCAATCCATCTCTTCATTTTCCCGTCTTTGATCCTATCCTGTCTCTTCCTGCTTGCTCACACTCTTTAGCTCCTTATCTCTTCAGGTCCTACTTCAGAGGGATAGCCATGTTACATAAGAACATTACTGCAACTGAAATGAATTTGTGTATCATTTAATTTTCTCAGGAAATAATGTGTCACTTTATCTGCAGCGTAGTAACAAAATTCTATCAACATGTTCTGGCTTTGGTGTTTTCTGTGGATGAGATCAATAAGAATCCTAAAATTCTGCCCAACATCACTCTTGGGTTCCACATCTGTGACAACTACTCCAATTCAAGGATGACCTACCGCATTATTTTGGATGTGCTCTTTAAATCACATCAGTTCACACCCAACTATAAATGTGGAGTCCAGAAAAATGTAATAGGAATCATTGGAGGACTGAATTCTGACACCTCTTCATACATGGCAGACATCTTAAGTCTTTATAAGATCCCACAGGTCAGCTAAAAGGATTAAGGAAACTGCCATTATTAGGGGGCATTCTAGGCATCCCAACATGTCAGCTGAGGACATGCACCACTGTTCATCCCATCGCTGTTGAGCCAGTTCATGTTTCCCCCCATTGGGATAGGAGTATTCACCTCTTCCTCCTGGTCTCTAATGTCTCCTTTTGAAGCCTTCTAATGCCAAGCAAGACACTGTGGCCATGGAAACTGCCACAGACCCTGTTCTGGAGAGGCTTTCTAAGCACTTTCTAGCTACAGCATTTACTGGAAATGAACCTCTCAGTTCATCATTCCCTCAGCATAGCATAAATAATACATATGCAGGCCTATGCTATATTGAGTCAAATGCCTCCTGCCTACTGTAGAGACCGTAAGCTGCCTCACATGGCCACTCTGGCTATCTCATAGAATCATAGAAATGTAGAGTTGGAAGAGACCACAGGGGCCACCCAGTCCAACTGTTATCCTGTATTGTGGGGGTCTCGGGAGAGACGCCCAAATAACCAAATAAAAACACAAGATGGGGAAATTAACTCGAGCACTCTCTTAGGCTAGCAAGAGGCAGGGTAACTTTAGCTGGGATCTTTTAACCCTATGTATACAGCGTCAGGTCAAAAAGTGGTCAGACAGTATTAAGAGAGTAAAATTAATAGTTTTATTAAAGGACAAACAACGGAAAAGACACCACAAGCACACAGCTAACTAGAAATTAGAAATGAGAGTTTTCAGGGGGAATGGGTGATACGACACCTTTTCTCGTAGTCCTGGAGAAAACGGAGAGTTGCAGGGAGGAAAGCTCAGTGCGGTTCGCTGAGGAGGTGACTCGCTGGACAAACCGACAGCAAGGCAAGATAGCAGTCTGGAGTGTTCCGAGAAGTCCGAGGAGGACTTGGAATTGGGGACTTTTTATAGGGTGGATTGTGCCTACAGGCCATGCCATGCTCGGTGAGAACAAAGGAAATTTGGAGCGGGACAAAAGCGTTGGAAAACATCAGGTTTTACATGATGAGCTTAGCACTGGATGACAATAGTATAGCCAGTACGCAAATGGCTCGGCATAAAGAAAGTGCCGGCTTTCGGCTGAGCGCCTTTGTGTAAAGTTGCGCTCAAGCAAGGTGTGTCTGCAAGAAGATGGTCCCTGAAGCAACAGAGAGGCATTAATCTGCCTGCCTAAATGGGGATTGGAATGTCCAACCATTAACAACTGCACCTGTTTACGTGCTTGTCCAGTGGCCCTTGCAAACACGTGGAGCAGGGTGGCAGAGAAAGGTCAAATGAAGGCCAAACAAGTTTGATACCAAGAGATATCTAGTGCTATCACCGGGCATGTCAGAACCATGGTAACACAACCCCCTGCCATGCAGGAACACCCTCAAAGCACTCCCGACAGATGGCCATCCAGCCTCTGCTTAAAAACCTCCAAAGGAGGAGACTCCACCAGACTCCAAGGCAACATATCTCCTCATAGTCAAAGATGTAGATGAGACCTTAATAGATCTCAGCACTGATGTCATCACTGTGCTGGCTATGGTGGAGTAGCCAGATGCTTCTTCAATCCTGCCTGGTTGCCGTGAAGTACAGAACAGCCTTGTGAGTCAGCTTAGGGGTTTTAGAGTAGGGGTACTGCACAAAAAGAAAAGGAATGTTGACCCCGCAGTGACAAAAAAAGGGCATCTACAAGCATCTACACATCCAGATGTCCCTAACTGAACTCCAGCCAAAAAGTGGCCAGTAAGTCTACAGCTCCTGGTGAATTCTTCCTGGAAGGGGAGAAATAATTTCCACATTCCACCCCTTGAGTTGAGTTCCACACTCTGTCTAACAGCAGGGCCGGCCCTGGGAGCTTCAATCACCCACAAATCATATACTCCTGCCTTCTCTTTCTGGTATCAGAGTGATGGTTCAGAAACTTGGGAGAGGTTTCATTTTAAAAACAGAAGAAGGGTAACATGGCTTTGCAATGAGCTAAAAATAAGTGCATCCAAAAGTTTTGTAGGTACAACTAAAGCTTGAGCTAGTTCTCTGTGTTTAAAGGGTTGAGTTGGTGAATCTAATTGGGGGCGGGGAGTGTGAATATACGAAGGAGAAGTTCTCCTAGAAAAAAAGTATGAAAAACCGAAAAATCAATCTGTACAGTTTTCGACAATGCAATCTTGCACCACTTACCTTAGAATGACCTCTATTGGACTCAAAAGGACTTCATTCTAAGTAGTTTAGTTAAAGGGTTATAAGTCGGTACAAAAGAAAACAATTAAAAAAATAAGAATATAATGCTTTAAAAGATCTTAGAATTATTCACACTCATTTCTCTCTCTCTCTTTGGCTTGCTTCCTTCTTTCCTTTTTCTAGTTTGCTTATGTCTCATTTCAACCTGAAGTGAGTGATGAATTTCATTTTCCTGCATTTTACAACATGGTCCCAAACGAAGCCCTTCAGTACCAGGGGATAATCCAGCTACTTCTCCATTTCATGTGGAAGTGGGTTGGACTCATTGTTGTCAATGATGACCACGGAGATCATTTCTTGCAGACTTTGGAGCCAATGCTATCCCAGAATGGAGTTTGTTCAGAATTCACAGAAAGAATTGATAAAAATGTGTATCATCTTGAACTGCCTGCTATTATCAATGTTACGCTCAACCATCTTTCCATTTTCATGGAAAGAAAAGCCAATGTGTTTGTTATATATGGAGAAAGCTTAACTATCATGTGGCTGGCCTCTGTTATACTGGTAGCAACAGTTTTTCCTGTTTCAGATGGTCAATACATAGGGAAGGTCTCTACAGGGAAAGTATGGATTTCTACAGCCCAAACTGATTTTACTTTACTTACCTTTCACAAGGCTTTTGATATGCAAATGTTCCATGGTTCTCTTTCCTTCACAATTCATTCAAAACCTCTCCCAGCCTTCAAAACATTCCTTCAGAGGACCAACCCTTCTGAAGTAAAAGAAAATGGCTTTATCATAGATTTCTGGGAGCAAGCTTTTGAGTGCTTCATGCCAAATTCTGATTTGGCAAAAGATACCGATATATGTACTGGACAGGAGATGTTAGAGAGCCTTCCTGCCCCTATTTTCGAAATGAGCATGACTGGCCACAGTTACAGTATTTATAATGCTGTCCATGCTTTGGCACATGTCTTACACAACCATTTCACATCTAGATCCAACCACAGAGCCATGAAGGATGAGGACAGACTTGCACTCCCAAATGTGGAACCCTGGCAGGTTGTATTTGTTCATAATCTAAGTTCTTCTGTAAAGTTCTGGATGGAAACTATATAATTGTGTGACTAGCAGTGTTCTCTGTACCTGTGAGCGCTAAGTTTCTATGCAGCATGAATTTATTGTCTTCCTAGTGTTCTCAAATTCCTTTTCTTTCTTGCAAAAGTTTGGATCCATGCAACCATTTTGATTAAATCCTTATTTCTCTTCCATGGATCTTGCTTAGCAGTACCACCAATGAGTGATGTTATACTTCTTTTTGTGATTTGCCTGATGGTCTACAATCAGTTCTAAAACTCTTGTATTCCAAAACAGCATTTCTCTTAGAGCAATAGAATCTCAATTACTGAAAGAAATTCATGTGAGAAACTTCTTGGCATTTTGAAATAGTTTGTAGAACTTTGACTTCTCTTACTCTTTTTACCTAGCTCCATTCATTGATTCAGAGAACCTTATTCAACAACAGTGTCGGGGATGAAATTAAACTTAGCAAACATGGAGAGCTAGAGGCTGGGTTTGATATTACAAATTTGGTTTCTTTTCCAAATAACTCCTACATCCGAGTCAAAGTTGGAAAGCTGGATCCTCAGTCTCCTCCAAACAAAATGTTCATCATTAATGAAGACAAAATCCAGTGGCACAGAGATTTTACACAGGTTGGAAAACAGCTGCATTCAGATACCAATATATTCTTGGGCATCCAATGAGATGAGAGGGCAATAGAATTATTATTAACATCATTTTTGTAAAAAACTGCATGATATCAATTTAAAAGAACAAACAATAATACAAATAATACAATATACCTATGAAAACAGTCATTGCATATTCAAAATTCATAGTTAAATTTCACAGTTTAAAATCATCTGGATAGACAGGCCTGCCAGAAGAGACTGGTCTTTAATGCTATTTTAAATTCAAACAGTGTGTTCAGCTCTTCCAGAAGGTCATTCCACAGTCTATAACCTAAAGAAAACAAGGGAAGAATCTTTCACAGAATACGTAACTGAATTTGAATTTCAGCAGAATATTAGGCTAGGTTGGAAAGCAGGAGGAACTACATGATAAAGATAGTAAATAAACATGTGGAAGTTGGATAATGGTGAGCTAGCTGCCCAGCTAGCTTAGTCAGTAGAGCACAAGACTCTTAACCTCAGAGTCGTGAATTTGAGCCCCACATTGGGTAATTTTTGGGAGCCAGTATGGTGTAGTAATTTGACCATTGGACTACAACTCTGGACACCAGGACTCAAATTCCCACCCAGCCACAGAAACCCTCTGGGTAACCTTGGGCAAGTTATACTCTCTCAGCCTGAGAGGAAGGCGAGGACAAACCCCTTCTGAACAAATCTCGTCATGAAAACTCCATGATAGGTTCTCCTTAGGTTCACCATAAATCTAAAATGACTTCAAGACACACAGCAACCACAGCTGGGTATCCCAGAGATGAGCCATGAGGATTAAATTGTAACATTCAACAAGGACTTCTTCTGCTAACATGGACCAGTGTCTAACAGAGGACGCATAAAGCTTTCTGTCATTGCCATCTTTTGAAATCTCAAATATTTAGTGGCCTCCAATGGACTGCCCAATTTGTTATCCAATTTGTTCAAAAGTGTGGAGATTCTAATCTTGTTGAGCCCATACAATGCTAATTAAAACAGGTATTCTTCCCATTTCTGCATTTTGAAGAGTCATTGATCCCATGTCATTGCCTCACCTGCTTACTCCTAGATTTTGTGTGAGACGAATCTCCCAACAAAATTTTCCTCTTGCTAAATCCTTTCTATATTTTTGGATAGGTGCCACCTCTTTCTGTCTGCAACAACCATTGCCAACCTGGCTACAGGAAGAAAAAGATAGAGTGGAAGAAATTCTGTTGTTATGATTGCGTTCCATGTCCAGATGGGATGTTCACAGACCAGACTGGTACAACATACTGTTATAAATCATATTGTTATGCATTAAGTAGCATTTTTACTAGATGGCCAGTGTGGTATAGTGGTTTGAGCATTCAACTACAACTCTGGAGACCATGGTTCAGCTTGTGCTAGATACTGTGCAACTATGGCTGTTTCCACGCTACACTGCTCTAATGCTATTATTCCACTTTCCACATCCTGTGGAATTCTGGGGTTTGTAGTTTACTGAAGCCCAAGAGTCTCTGGCTGAGAATTCTAAATGCTCCTCCTTAAACTGCGAACCCCATGATTCCACAGGGTCTTGAAAGTGGAATAATAGCACTAGAACAGTCTAGTGTGGAAATGGCCAATGACAGTGTCAGCTGCAAACCCATGTGCTACAGCTGAAAAAAAATGAGTTATCAAACCAATCTAGGCCACTGGAGTAAAAATCCTACGTGATCCTATAAACAAAGGAACATCTTGATTCATTCCATCTCCTAGGTGGCTGCTACCAGCCTAACCATGAAAAAGGATCAAAAAAGGCACAGCTGTACTTAAAGAGCTACACTCACTTCCCACATCATATCACATGGCCTTAGTTACCTTTTCCTCTCATTCCACATGTGGTCTAGGTTCAAAGTTGCACCACTATCCAATCAAGTTGTGATTTTCTTTATTAAGTACATGTTGTTGTTGTTCTTGAGAGTCTTCAAGTCATTTCTGAATTCTGGCAACTCCAAGGTGAACCTATCATGGAGTCTTCTTGGCAAGACTTCTTCAGCGGGAGTTTGTCATTGCCTTCCTCTGAGGCTGAGAGAGTGTTATTTGTTTGAGGTCACTCAGAGAGTTTCCATAGATGAGCAAGGATTTGAACCCTGATTTCCAGAGTCATAGTCTAATGCTCAAACCACTTCACCGTGCTTGTTCTCATTAAGTGCATATCCAACTTGCTTTCAGAGGTTTAATTTTTTTTTTTTAATAAAAGCAACTATGGAAGCTTTCAGAGACTTTAGAACTTGAGCCATTTTTATGAACAGTTGGATATTCCAGAGTCAACTTAGCATGAAATTAGAGTGCTTGAAAGAAATGCTGCATTATTATAGGGCTTCCTTGATATCTCCTTTAAGAATTAGGTCCTTCAAGAGATATTGAAAAGTTGCATCAAAATCACTTTTGCTAGTTCCCATAACTTTGGAATTATTCTCTCATTTCACTGCATGCTCACAGCAATCATGAAGAAGGAAAGAGGCATAGGCAAAGATGCACTATCTCCAGCAGAAAAGGAGCAGTGTTTGTCCACAGTGTAAGACTGCTCCTTTCTCCCCAGATGTGCAAGGGCAGTGGAAACCCCCCACCATGCACCCTCACTATCAATTGCTACCAAGGTGATAATGCCATGCCCATGAGCCCCCTGGCTACTGTTGTGTTGTGGGGGCAAGGAATATTGCACAAAGAGAACAGGACACCTCCTTATAAAGATCCCCCAAAATCCATACTGTGAGTTATGCTTGTGCACATTACCCTAACAGTTCTAGTCCATATGTCATTCATGCATAAGATATGAGAACTGCTGTATGGTATTGCTTTGAACCATCTTGAATATAAATTTGTGAAACCTTTCCTAGAAACAAAAGAAAAGAAAATATTTGCTTGTTTTGACTCCCAATAAGGCAGTTTTTAATTTTGTAAACAATTTTGCTTTTTTAAAGATTGATAGTTGTTTGCTTATTTTCAGACAAGGACACCTGTGCCAGATGTCCAGAAGGTCACTATGCAAACAAATTCCAGAATCTATGCATTCCCAAGAGTCCACATTTTCTGGCTTTTGGTGATACTTTGGCTCTTGTTTCAACTTTTTTTGTATTTGTATTATCACTGATCACAGCAATAGTGCTTGGCATCTTCGTTGCACACCGAAACACAGCTGTAGTCAAAGCCAACAACATCGTTCTCACTTACATTCTCCTCATCTCCCTCCTCTTATGTTTCCTGTGCTCCTTGTTGTTCATCGGAATGCCTAGTAAGATCAGCTGCCTTTTCCGACAAACCGCTTTTGGTATTATCTTCTCGATCTCCCTCTCAAGCATTTTGGCAAAAACCATATCTGTAGTTTTGGCCTTCATGGCTACCAAACCAGGATCACAGATAAGGAAATGGGTAGGGAAAAGATTGGCATATTCTGTTCTTCTTTCTTGCTCTGGTTTTCAAGCTGGGATTTGTCTTCTCTGGCTTATAACTTCACCTCCATTCCCAGATTTGGACATGCATTCATTGACAGAAGAAATTATAATGTTATGCAATGAAGGGTCTGTCACCATGTTTTACTGTGTCCTGGGCTACATGGGCCTTCTCTCCCTCATCAGCTTCATTGTGGCCTTTTTTGCCAGGAAATTGCCTGACGGTTTTAATGAAGCCAAATTCATCACTTTCAGCACATTTGTTTTTTGCAGTGTTTGGCTCTCCTTTGTTCCAGCCTACCTCAGCACAAGAGGAAAATCTATGGTAGCTGTGGAGATCTTCTCCATCTTGGCCTCGGGTGCTGCATTACTGAGCTGTATCTTTTTCCCCAAATGTTACATTATTTTACTAAGGCCTGATCTGAACAAAAGGGAGCACCTAATTCAACATGCTCCGGGTTTAAAGTAAACTGTGGCCCTTTTCACACGCAGGCAGCGGAACGGGGCAAGCCACGCCAAAACGGGGCTTACCTTGTTCCGTCGCTGCGCGGAGCAGAGCATTTCGCTGCTCCACACATTTGCAGCATCTGGAGGTGTCCGCGGCGCTCGGCGGCACCCAAAATGGCGGATTTTGACTGGTGGAGCCTCTCCACCAATCGGAGAGGCTCACCAGCCGGAAAGCCCCCCCCGCCCAATTTGCAGGGGCACCCTTTTGCACGTCCGCAAATACACACGGGCGCTGCAACAGGGCTGGACGGGGCTGGACGCCCCTTGCCTTTGAAAAACCACATAAAATGTGGTTTTTCAAAAGCACGTGGCGGCGCCACTTGCAGGCGCCCGACCGCGGATTGGCGTGTGGATTTACTCTTGAGTAATCCTCCCCAATTCGCGTAACGGTGTAGACGACCTCCGTGGAGGTCGATCTACACCGTTTTTTTAACCCCATGTGAAAAGGGCCTGTGATCACACAAAACTGTTGATTAAAAGCATGACTTTGGAAAAGGAAAATGAATTAATTGCTCTTTCTAATTTTAAAGTGGAAAAAAAAGGAGGATTAAATATCTGGAAGTTACATTTATGAAGAATAATAATCTGTTGTTTCAAAACAATTTAGTCTGGAAAGAAAAAGAGATTTAGAAAAATTGGGAAAGTTAAATTGATCTCATCTGGGGGAGAATTGCAGTAATAAAAGCAAATGTTTTTCTGAGACTTTTATTCTATTTCTAAATGATCGCTATCATAAGAAATGGAATTTTCTTTGTATAATGGCAGGGGAAAAAATCCAGATTTTTTTGGCA
Source organism: Ctenosaura bakeri (assembly GCA_948474755.1). Lineage (NCBI taxonomy): Eukaryota > Metazoa > Chordata > Lepidosauria > Squamata > Iguanidae > Ctenosaura > Ctenosaura bakeri. Next base: position 385,502 of record CAOLHI010001609.1, read on the forward strand.
GGCAAAGAAACCCAGAATAAAATTTACAACGTTTTATGGTGCTAAAGAAAGGAGTGGTCTGGGGATTCCTAATATTAAATTACATTATAAGGCCTGCAGTTTTCTATGGTTGAAAGAATGGATAATGCTTAAAGGTGTGAGACTCTTGGAATTTCAAGGTTTAAGATTTAGGTGGCATGGTTGTCTTTGGTATGATAAAGTTAAAGCACATGCTGAAGGTAAAATCACTGTATTAGGCTCTTCCATGAGTTTGGTATAAATACAAGCAGAGATTTTTTGCTAAGATAACCACCTCACCACAGGATGCCTTATTCAGGAAAGGATGGGTTAAAAATTGATGATAGTTAAGATGACCATTTGTACTTTGAATAACACAGCTGGGAGTTTAAATCAAGTGAGGTGCTTCTTAAGGAAGGCTATAATCTTAACTGGCTTCCTTATACACAACTAAAAGATAGATTAAATCAAGATGGGAGAGATCTAGCCATAGAGGTTGGGAAAAAATGAGTTTTATTTAGACTTGCGTAATAAGGATGTAGGAGCCAGCATGATGTAAGTGTTTCTGCATTGGACTATGGCCTCTGGCTCTGTTCTGCTAGTTTGGATAGAATGGTGACATTTCAGTAAATTAGCAGGAATATAACAGCTATTAAGCCCAATATATAGCAAAGCTTATAAGTAAAATGCAATACCAGTGGTCTCATTAATTAATTAAAATTAACAAGTAATATTATGCCATTGTATTGTGTTCAGGTGTTATTATCAGTATTATTATTATTACTAATTTTGTATGGAGTCATTCCAATAAAAATATTATAACAAAAAAATGTGCATTTACTTATTTCTCCCTTCTCTCCAAATCTGAAGACCCCCGATGAGCAACTTTAAATAAATCTTTAGGGTGTTAAATATTGACTTAAGTCTTGGGGGTCTGTAGAAACAAGAGATATTTAAAGGGGATCCCTGGGGAAGAAAAAGTTAAGAACTTCTAGTCTCAGATTCTCATGTTAATTAAAAAAAAAATAAAGGTAGATTTTGTAATGTCCCCTGAAATGTTTTTGCTGGGCATTGTGGGCTAAGAATAGAATAGTAAATATGGATTACTTTTTCAATATATGACAACAGCAGCAAGAACACTGTTTTCTCAAACCTGGAAAGGGACTGAAACACTGACAAAAGAAGAATGGATTGTCAAAGTTGCCAAGTTAGCCCAAATGTCCAAAGTAATGTGGATTTTTAAAGAATAAGCCCACTGGAAATATTTATAGGAAATATATATAGGAAAACATTTATGGACTTTTTGAGCACTAAGAAATAAAGCAATACACTAATCTGTGACTATAGTTACTAGTAATTCTAGTAAGATTTAGATTTATTTAGTTGGATCTGTAATGGTAGAATTTTTTTAAAAAAGTTTATTGCAGTTTGGCTTTAGGAGGGGTCAGAGGCCTTTTGTGTTTTAGAATCCTAGAGTTGGGAGAAACCACAAAGGCCATTCAGTCCAACCTCCTGCCAAGCAGGAATCTACCATCAAATCATTCCCAGCAGATGGCCATCCAGCCTCTGTTTAAAAACCTCCAAAGAAGGAGACTCCACCACATTCCGAGGCCCACTGTTGAACTGCTCTTACCATCAGGAAATTCTTCCCAATGTTTAGATAGAATCTCTTTTCCAGAAGTTCAAAGCCATGGCTCTGGGTCCTAGGCCCTTTCCACACAATGCACCCAACCAGCCAGGGGGACAGGAGAAGGACGGGGACGGGACAATGCTTATGCATAACATTGTCCTGGACCCATCCTTCTTCCATCCCCAGGTGACATGATCCCAAATCATTGAGAGGCTTTCTCCATCATGCCACCCTCCCACCATACATTCGCATGTACCTTTGCTGTGGAGGTCTTCCTGCCTCAGCGCAGGCTGGGACAGTACCTGGCTGCTCTGTGGCAAGAACAGGTGTGGCCATCAGACTTCCTGGCAGCCGGTGCAGGCAGCCGGTGCAGAGGGGAGTGCTCTATTGCTCTCCTCTCCCAGGAGAGCTGCTGCTGACATTGGGCTTTTTCGCACTTTGGGAAGAAAACGGGGCATTCTGTTTCTCACCGGACTGGCGTGCTCCCTCCGATGATCCACACTGATCCGGAGTAGTGCGTGGCCGCGCTATACACTGCTCTGGGGACAAAAACGGCAACTTCCAGTTGGTGGAGGCTCTCTACCAACCGGAGAAGCTCACCAGCTGGAAGCCCACCCCCGGAAGATCTGCACCCTCATGCTGCTGCGAGCCTACAGATCTACACAGGAGTGCAGCGATGGAGTGGGACATGCCAGGCTATTGAAAGACCTGTTTTAAGCAGTCTTTCAATAGCATGGCAAACCACCAATTCTGGTCGTTCCGGAGCGAGCTGAAGTCCGAAACTACAGAAAGTAGTTCGGACTCAGTTCGCCCCCAAGTGCAAACGTCCTCGCTGGAGGAGGTGCTGCCCCGTTGTAAAAACAAAATGCGGAAAAGGCCATTGTCATAGGACACCACCAGAACTGAGGTAAGCTGTGGAGAGGACCCTAGTCTCTGGAGCAGCAGAAAACAGGCAGGGTCCATCCTCCAAATGACATCACTTCAAATATTTAAACGTGGCTATCACATCCCCTCTTAATCTTCTCTTCTCCAGGCTAAACATACCCAGCTTCCTAAGCCACTCCTCATAGGGTATGGCTTCCATGACCTTTTACAATTTTAGTCACTGTCCTTTAGACACATTCCAGCTTGTCAATATCTGTCTTGAATTGTGGTGCCCAGAACTGGATGCAGTATTCTGGGTGTTTCCCTGACTTCTGGAGGTCCCCTGGGGGCACCTAGATTCGTTCCAAAAATGTAAAGACTGGGGAAATTAGCGGAGTACTGGTTTTAGCAATGCAGAGGGCAGGGCAACGAGGTGGGATCTTGAATTCAGCTTTTATGGAGTCAGACCACACAAAAACCAGACCAGCATTCAATCACGATGTTTTATTACAACAATACTCTCTCACACACACACACTGGAAGCAATCTCTCGTACAAGCACACAAGGACTATCGAGACGAAAAGAGGTGAAAAATGATAAGGGAAACGCAGAGGAAATGTAAAGTGGTGATACTGTACCTGATCTCAAAGTCTTCGGCCAAAGTAAAAGCAAAGCAGAGAAAAAGTCAGCTCCAGGAGGGGGCTGAGGGGAGTCTCAACTAACAGAATGATGGTCTGCTAGTCTAGCATGGGAGAGCTCCAAAATAGGCCTCAAAAAGGGGTCTAGTTATAGGGCGAAACATGCCTCGAGGGCAGACCCTTTCTTAGAAAAGGATAATAGCCAAAACTGAAGTATAATGGTTGCGTGATAGCTGCCTGATGGCCGCATCATGCAACTGGACCTTGTCTTGGTAGGCCTCGCTTGTTGCAAGCATTCTGGGGGAATCAGGCAATCTCCCCAAAGTATTGTTGTGGCTGATGGCCCATTACCTGTGCGGACATGCCTTTCCGAGGTTTCCTGTGGAAGCATGATTGGGGAAGTTTCTGGTCTTTGACCTTCGTCCGATCATTGGCCTGGCTGTCTATGCGCCAGCCCAGTCACCTCTGGCTTAGATGATTTTTAATATTAAAATTATACTCCCCAAGACTGGATCTGCTAACAGGGGTTACAAGGAGAAAATCTGATCGAAGGAGAACAGAGTGGCTGTGTTACTTCCCTTGACCTAGACACTGTACTCCTATCACTGCAGCCCAGAATCTCTGCGTAGAATTTAGTAAGTTAGCATTTAGCATTTTAATTAAAACTAATTGTTTTAGTTTACTGTTTTAATATTTTGCTTTAGTTTAATTTTAGGGGCTTTTTCATCTTCTTTCTTTTCTCTTTTCTGCCTTTTCTTTTTCTCAGTTTATATTGTTTTGATTGTCGATTGGATTGTGTTCAAATTAATAAATAAAGTTTTTAAAAGTTTAAGACAAAAAGAGTGTAAAAAGTTTTTAAAGGCTTCATTTATCACCAATCATTCTCCTCCCAAGAATAAACAAATAAATAATTATATCAGATAGCACATCAATACATAGTAGCTGATCATACCTCTGTGACAGTAATTCTGTTAAAACACAGAAGTCTGTAGTTGTTTGACAGGTGTTACCACCCTTCCTTCCAGGAAACATCTAAGCAGCAAGAGATGTATAAGAGTTTAGACTAGTGCAAAGAAAAATCTTCTTTCTACAGCTCTTGGCTCAGTTTTGGTAGGTTTGGCTGAGGATGATCACATTTCAGCAAATTAGCAGGAATACAGCATGAGCAGAGAGCCAATAGGGTGTAGTGGTTTGAGCACGGGACTCTGACCCTGGAAACCAGGGTTCGATTCATCACTCAGCTGGGGAAACCCACGGGGTGACCTTGGGCATGTCACAGATTCTCAGCCCCAGAAAAAGTCTGTGACAGTGTCACCTTAGAGTGACCATGAATCAGAAATTATTTGAAATCACACAGCAACAACAACAAACTTTAGGGTGCTTCATTCAGAATCAGAAAGAGGAGCATCGCCTTTGGGCAGCTAGAAACAAAACTGAGCCCTCTGCATTTAGTCCAAAAAGTGGTTTTATTAAAAATCATAGAGTCATAGAGTTGGAAGAGACCCCAGGGGCCATCCAGTCCAACCCCCAGCCACACAGGAACCCACATCAAAGCACTCCCAACAGATGGCCATCCAGCCTCTGCTTAAAAACCTCCAAAGAAGGAGACTCCACCACACTCCAAGGCAGCATATTCCACTGCCAAACCACTCTGACTGCCAGGAAATTTTTCCTGAGGTTCAGGTGGAATCTCCTTTCCTGCAGTTTGAATCCACTGCTCCTTGTCCTAGTCTCTGGAGCAGCGGAAAACAAGCCCACTCCCTCCTCGACATGACATCCCTTCAAAAGGTAAAGAAAAGACAGAATAAAAGATAGGTGGATGGTAGAGAAAATGGAAACAAGAGAGCAAAAGAGAGAGAAATAGCAATAGCATTTATTTCTATACCGCTTATCAACTGAGCGGTTTACAACTAAGCGGTTTACAATGTATTTTAGCTAATTGCCCCCAACAAGCTGGGTACTCATTTTACCGACCTGTGGAAGGATGGAAGGCTGAGTCAACCTTGGAGCCCGGCAGGATCGAACTCACAACCTTGTGGTTGCAGTACTAGCATTTAAAGTATGAGAATGGGGCTGAAAGGCCATGAGCCATGAAAGAACTTTAACCTGCCTTCAGACCACTGAAATGTGACATGGTGGAGCATTCACTGAACAGAAGCACTAAGGACACTAGGGGACCAGGAATTCCCAGACCTCAGCGGTTAGTTAGCCTTCAGACACTCTCACAGTAACAAACATGATTTTTTTAAAAAATGAAACCAACAGACCATTGAAAAACACAAATTTAAAAGCAGCCCAAAACCAACATATGCAAAACAGAAGAAAAATATGAAAGCAACACTAAGGCCATTTCCTCCCAACCTTGTTACTGTCCTTCCATTTTTAAGATCCTGTGGAATTCTGGGGTTTGTCGTTTACTGAGGCCGAAGAGTCTCTGGCCGAGAATTCTCAATTCACCTCCCTAAAATGCAAAGCCCAGGATTCCATCGGATGTTAAAAGTGGAATAGCAGCACTATAACAGTGTAGTGCGGAAATGGCATAAGCCAGCAAACATAGCATCAGAAAGAATGTTCTAGGGGTGACATCTGTACAATTTGTATCCGCATATCTCTTTCCTTCCCTCGCTGTCTAGTAGTTGCAGAAGTCAGAAGTGTCTTCCTCCTTCGTGCAAGCCCAGAACCTCCTCTCCAAGTCCTAGAAGATGGTGCCATTGTTGTGGGTCAGGCAATGGTCAAAGAGCCAGTTGCTTCCCAGCCATCCCCTGTTCTTCAGAAGTTACTAAAATGACCCTAGGAGACACAGAAGGAAGGGAGCTTCTATGGCAAAGGAGGGGACAGATGTTTCGCACTTCTACCAGGTTAACAACCATGCATGTCATAGGCCATTTCCGCACTAGACTGTTATAGTGCTATTATTCCACTTTCAACGTCCTATGGAATCCTGGGGTTTGCAGTTTACAGAGGAGTCGACCAGCCCCTCCCAACCCCAGGATTCCATAGGAAGTTGTAAGTGGAATAATAGTGCTATAACAGTCCAGTGCGGAAATGGTCATTGATTTCAACAGCCCCTTATTGCTATTTTTAAAACCTAAGAACTGTATTTGAGGTTAAAATGGTAGGATCCCCAGTCTCACAAGGGTGATACACACCTGCCCTTGACATCGGCTGCTCCCAAAAGAGAGAGCACCCCAATTCTGCCGTGACTCGGATTCGAACCGAGGTTGCTGCGGCCACAACGCAGAGTACTAACCACTATACGATCACGGCACGCTACCGGGAGCTCTGTATTGTTGGGCTCTCTTGCTGCAGATGACAGCTGAGTGGCACCCTCCAAATGCTTTCCAATGAAGGAGGGATTGCTCTTTTTTGGACAGCCAGCAAGCATCCTGTCCACTCTGCCGAAGACAGCAAGGGAAGAATTTATTTCCAAAACGTACATTGCAAAAGTAAACAAGAAATGATTACTACTTTTATTATTATTATTGAAAAGGATTACTCATAGAATCATAGAAATGTAGAGCTGGAAGAGACCCCAGGGGCCATCCAGTCCAACCCCCTGCCATGCAGGAACACCCTCAAAGCACTCCCGACAGATGGCCATCCAGCCTCTGCTTAAAAACCTCCAAGGAAGGAGCCTCCACTACACTCCATTGAGGCAGCAGATTCCACTGCCGGACAGCCCTGACTGTCAGGAAGTTCTTCCTGAGGTTCAGGTAGAATCTCCTTTCCTGCAGCTTGAATCCATTGCTCCTTGTCCTGGTCTCCTTGTCCTGGTCTACTCATTCCCATGATCCGTCAGATGCCCACTTTCCAAAAAAATACAGCGATTAATGCAACACCATAAGATATTCATACCTCCTTTTGGAACTCAGCCTTCCATCCTTTCGCAGGTCGGTAAAATGAGTACCCAGCTTGTTGGGGGCATGTATAGAAAATGTTTCGAAATACATGCTAAGTTGTCCGCCGCCTCGATCCATATGGAGAGGCGGGATACAAATAAATAAATAAATAATGCTGATCAGGAAAGGGTGAATTAAGAAGCAATGCAGGGCTTAACTGAGTGGCACAATCCTGAGTCAACACTCCCCTCGGTTTCCAGGCTTGGGTCTTCCTAACGAGTTAGAATGCACAGGTCGAGAATCAAGAGGTTAAACAATAAAAATAATAAAAGTCACCTCATGGGAAGAGGTTAAATGATTTCCATTCTATGGGACGGCGCTGATGGAGGAACACCATGACCTCCCCTTTCTTCGGAGTTGAGGGAAAGCTGCAGCTGTAAATAGGCTTTTTAAGCCTATAAACGGACTCTTTCTTTACACAAGCAGAGTGGCGCAGCGGAAGCGTGCTGGGCCCATAACCCAGAGGTCGATGGATCGAAACCATCCTCTGCTAATTTCCCCCCCCCGGCTTTCCCAAAAAAGCTCCCCAACATCCTCTATTTTAAAGGCTCTGTTTTATTCTTTCCTACTGCTTTCGCACCTGCTTCCTATTTCTCCGTAGCTCTCCTCTCCGCAAAGCACTGGACGTCATTATTTTTTGAAAAAATGAATAAATAACGAAATGAATTGGAAAGCTGAACTTCCTCTCTGGACAGCAACGAACCCAGCGTTTTCTTGCAAGATCGGTCCATTTTTGAGTTAGCAGCAACGACAGGGATCCAGCACGCACAGCTTCTGATCTGACACGTGAAAGCTGGTGACTCCTAACAAAAGTTACACCCAAAAAAAAAAGTTCACAAGAAACTGTCCGAGGGGGAAGGAAAAGGAGAAATCCACCGCGGGGCTCGAACCCACGACCCTGAGATTAAGAGTCTCATGCTCTACCGACTGAGCTAGCCGGGCTGGTGGCAGATCACTTTTCAAACTTTGCCTACCTAGGGAGATTTCTTACATAGATGCCCCTTCTTGATTAATTGTATGTAAATTATTTTTCATGTTAAGTGTCACTGATCCTCTTCCTTCAAAATTTTACCCTGTAGAACTTTTACAGATTGTGTATTAAAAAAAGCACAACAGAAAAATCAGACTCTTTCTCCACTTAGGCCATCTCCGCACTACACTCTTATAGCGCGATGATTCCACTTCCAACCTCCTCTGGAATCCTGGGGTTTGCAGTTTCGGGAGGGGCCGGCCGGCCCCTCCGAAACTGCAAACCCCAGGATTCCAGAGGAGGTTGGAAGTGGAATCATCGCGCTATAAGAGTGTAGTGCGAACAGTGTATTAGCATAGCTATGGTTCTCCACGGATTTCCCTGTTTTCTCTGTTTATCTCCGGTCTCCCTTTCTCGCTTAGTAACCCCGCTGGCAAATTTTGTGAAAAGCAGGACCCAGAGCTATGGGATGGCCGCTTCCTATGCAGTGAAACATTTATTTAAAAAAAAAAATGCTGTTCAATCCATGCAATTAAAAGTAGATTTAAAAAGACAAATAATATCAAATATTCATGCCTTCTCTGAGGCTCGAACTCAGGACCTTCAGATTATGAGACTGACGCGCTGCCTACTGCGCTAAGGAACCTTGGCAGACAGCCCGATTTCTACTATAAAAATGTTAAAAAAAAATCTCTACCCAGGATCAATATTTAATCTTTTTAAAAAGGAAGGTTAAAGCCTAGCCCCTTTAAAAAGTAATCTTTTATTTCTTTCTTTCGCGGGGCTGAACACTTTGGGCCTTAAAGTCGACCTCCCTCCGCCCAAAAAACCCAGGCGGTCTTTCGGATGCTTCGAACTACAACTCCTATCATCCCCTACCACCCATTATAACTCGAGATTATTCTGCATATCTTGAGGGCAGCCCGACGGAGGGAAGGCAATTTTAAAGTATATCCATACCTGGGAAAGGGGAATCGAACCTAGCCAGTTCTGAGTCTATTTTTTCTCTCTGGCCATTTCCGCACAGGGCTGTTATAGCGCTATGATTCCACTTCCAACATCCTATGGAATCCTGGGGTTTGCAGTTTTGGGAGGGGCCGGCTGGCCCCTCCCGAAACTGCAAACCCCAGGATTCCATAGGATGTTGAAAGTGGAATCATAGCGCTATAACAGCCCTGTGCGGAAATGGCCTCTCTCTGATTATTCCACTGTGCAATTTCGAAGCTGCAATCCTGTGCAAGTTTAGGACCAATCGAGTTCCTCAAATTAAGCAGGCATTTCTTCTCGAGTAAATGTACATAGGAAAGAATTCTTGAGTGGTTTGAAAAGCTATCAGCAAGAGTGTTGAAGAGACATTCTAGTTCCGTCCAGAATCTGGGAAGAAGGCTGCCTCCTAAACTGGACTAACTAACCGGACTTTTGTCCATTGGCGTTTTTCCTTCGGGATATGAGAGATTATTTATATCGGTGCGGACTGCAAGAACCGCTGCGGTACTAAACGGACTAGAAACCTATACCCGAACTGAAAAAGGGAAATAAATATATTTTTTCGACACAAAACTGCATATTTGGGTCTATTCAAAGTATGGCCATTTCCTCACTACAATGTTATAGCGCGATCATTCCACTTTCAACCTCCTCTGGAATCCTGGGGTTTGCAGTTTCGGGAGGGGCCGGCCCGAAACTGCAAACCCCAGGATCCAGAGGACGTTGAAAGTGAAATGATCGCGCTATAACACTGTAGTGCGGAAATGGCCATAGACAGGATCCGTCCTGCTCCTTTTTTTCAAAATTCCCGCGCTTGTTCACGATTGGCCGAATGGGTTTTTCAAAACGCCCGCGCTGGCCAGGCCACAGCCAATCCCCTCCGTCCTCCGCTTCCGGTTTCTTTCCATCTCCTTTGCGAAGGGAAATGTTACCAGCGAGAAAGTTCAAAACTTTCCAGAGGAAACAGAAGAAATCCGCCTCCGGAAAAGTTGTTACTTAAGTAACCAGAGCGGTTGTTCTGCATGGCGCCAGCAACAAAGGGATACTAACGTTGCTGCGCGGGTTTTAACTGGGAATATTTTCTTTCCTAACCAAAACGTTCCAACTTTTGAATTAATTCGCCTCCGCTTTCACATTCACGAACTGCGCCACGGGACTCGCGAAAGCCCTCCATAAAGGCTGCTTTAGAAGTATCTGAATCTGTTAGTGCAAAATCTTTAGGGAAAGTTTTGACCTCCCAAGCCGTTTCTGCACTACATTCTTAAAGCGCGATAATTCCGCTTCCAACCTCCTACGGCACCCTGGGGTTTGCAGTTTAGGGAGGGGAAGCCCCTCCCTACACTGCAAGCCCCAGGGTGCCGTAGGAGGTTGAAACTGGAAGCCCCAAGATTCCACAGGGGGTTGAAAGCGGAATCATCGCGCTTTAACGGCGTAGTGCAGAAACAGCCCTATTTTTTTTCTGATACGATCAAGCTCAAGCAACCGGTTTTCACACCCCGGACGAGCTCTTTTACGAAACTGTGGGTGGCTCTTAAAAGAGCCTTTGGGTTTGCGTGTCGGTTGTTGCTACGGGCTCCTCGCCCTCCACAGCGGCTTTACTTCCCTTTGGCCTTGTGGCTCTCGGTCTTCTTGGGCAGGAGGACGGCCTGGATGTTGGGCAGGACGCCGCCCTGGGCGATGGTGACCTTGCCCAGCAGCTTGTTGAGCTCCTCGTCGTTGCGGATGGCCAGCTGGAGGTGGCGCGGGATGATGCGCGTCTTCTTGTTGTCCCGCGCGGCGTTCCCCGCCAGCTCCAGGATCTCGGCCGTCAGGTACTCCAGCACGGCGGCCAGGTAGACCGGCGCCCCGGCGCCCACCCGCTCCGCGTAGTTGCCCTTCCGCAGCAGGCGGTGCACGCGGCCCACGGGGAACTGCAGCCCCGCCCGCGAGGAGCGCGTCTTCGCCTTGGCCCGCGCCTTCCCGCCCTGCTTGCCGCGTCCGGACATAGCGAGCGATGAAACTCCAGCAGCTCCGAAGACTACAAAAGACGCACAGCGACTGTGATAATCCAGCTCATTCGGACCCTTATATACATTTCTCTGGTCGTGTGGGTGCGCGTTTTGATTGGCCTCCCTTTGGAACCCTAGATGTTACTCTAGCCAATGACAGAAGGGATTGTGAAATCAGCCAATAGGAGGAGCCTATGCCCAGGAGCCAGCGAATGCGAGGGTAAGCGGCTGAAAAAGTCAATTTTGGAAGGCTGACTAACCCTCTCTGTGACGTCAGCACGGGCTGCGGCCAATAGCGACGAAGAGATTCCATCCTCCTAATTTGCATAAGGGCCCTATAAATAGAAGGGCGAAAGAGCGGGCTCCTCATTGAACAGGCGTTCTTTTACCGAGTCGGTTGTAAGGAGCGGTTCGCTGTTGAGGATGCCGGAGCCGGCGAAGTCGGCGCCGGTGCCCAAGAAGGGCTCGAAGAAGGCCATCACCAAGACGCAGAAGAAGGGCGACAAGAAGCGCAAGAAGAGCCGCAAGGAGAGCTACTCGATCTACGTGTACAAGGTGCTGAAGCAGGTCCACCCGGACACGGGCATCTCCTCCAAGGCCATGAGCATCATGAACTCCTTCGTCAACGACATCTTCGAGCGCATCGCGGCCGAGGCCTCCCGCCTGGCCCACTACAACAAGCGCTCCACCATCACCTCCCGCGAGATCCAGACCGCCGTCCGCCTCCTCCTGCCGGGCGAGCTGGCCAAGCACGCCGTCTCCGAGGGCACCAAGGCCGTCACCAAGTACACCAGCTCCAAGTAGAAGCGCTCCCGCTCTCCTCCTCCTCCTTCGAAACCCAAAGGCTCTTTTAAGAGCCACCCACTTGGCCCTTGAAAGAGCTGGTCACACTGTGTGAACCCTGTAGCAGAAGTACACGTGCCTCCAAAGAAGTACACGCAGGTAAACTTGTGCAAAATGTTAGCAGGAACCTAACCGCTTAAAAAGTTTTTCCAGGGTGCTCTTAACTACAAAACTGCATGGGGGAGGTCCTCCACGAATGCTTAGGAGAAATTGGAGCATATCTACCCTGCACCATTATTATAAATTTGGACACACTTAACTGCTGTGACTCCTAGCATTTCCGCACTACAGTTTTAAAGTGTTGCTATTCCACTATCAACCTCCTATGGCATTCTGGGGTTTGTAGTTTAGGGAATCATAGAATCATAGAAATTCAGAGTTGGAAGAGACCACACGGGCCATCCAGTCCAACCCCCTGCCATGCAGGAACACCCTCAAATCAATCCCGACAGATGGCCATCAAGCCTCTGCTTAAAAGTCCAGAGGAGGGCGACCAAAATGGTGAGAGGCCTGGAAGCCATGCCCTATGAGGACAGACTTAGAGAGCTGGGTTTGTTTAATCTGCAGAAGAGGAGGTTAAGAGGGGACATGATAGCCATGTTTAAATATTTGAAGGGATGCCACGTAGAGGAAGGAGGGGACTTGTTTTCTGCTGCTCCAGAGACCAGGACAAGGAGCAATGGATTCAAGCTGCAGGAAAGGAGATTCCACCTGAACCTCAGGAAGAACTTCCTGACAGTCAGGGCTGTCCGGCAGTGGAATCTGCTGCCTCGGAGTGTAATGGAGTCTCCTTCCTTGGAGGTTTTTAAGCAGAGGCTTGATAGCCATCTGTCGGGATTGATTTGAGGTGTTCCTGCATGGCAGGGGGTTGGACTGGATGGCCCCTGGGGTCTCTTCCAACTCTGAATTTCTATGATTCTATGATAAAAAACCTCCAAGGAAGGAGCCTCCACTACTCTCCGAGGCAGCAGATTCCACTGCCGGAAGGGCACTTCTAATTCTCAGCCAAAGAGCTCTTCGGTCTCAGTAAACTACAAACCCCAGAATTCCACAGGGTATTGAAAGTGGAATAGCCTCAGTTTAACACTGTGGTGCGCAAATGGCCTCCATCTTGTTGGATGTAGGCTTAGGGACATAAAATGGCTCACTCGTCCGTTCCTGGAAACTTGGCCCTCACCGAGTACACCTTTTCCTTTTATATAAGATTTCCGCACTACAGTGTTAAACTGCTGCTATTCTACTTTCAGTGCCCTGTGGAATTCTGGGGTTTGTAGTTTACTGAGACCAAAGAGCTCTTTGGCTGAGAATTGGAAGTGCCCTTCCCTAAACTACAAACCCCAGAATGCCATAGGAGGTTGGTAGTGGAATAGCAGCACTTTAAAACTAGTGCGGAACCTATGATGGTGCCAGGTGAAAAACAAATAGAAGCAAATACAACAACTGTACTGTAGGAAACTTTTTTAAGACAAATACAGCTGCAAGTAAATGCCCTAAATTTTTTGTCTGATCATGGAAGCTATGCAGGGTCCATTCTGAGTTAGTCCTTGGATGGGAGACCGCCAAGGAATGTTATAGGCTATGTTTCAGAGGAAGGAACCGGCAAAACTGCCTCTGGGGATCCTTTGCCTATCAAACTCTGGAATTCATGGGGTTGCCATCAACCTATTAGCAACACAAAGGCAAATGTGCACATATGCACACGAAATAGCAGGAAAAGGAGCACTGTTGATGCTTGTGAGCAGCAAGGTTCCCTCTGCCTGGACACAGCAGGCATTTCACCAAACCTGTTTGTCTCCAGGCTACCTGGACTTGGTAGCCATTAACAGGTGGGAATACTTAACCCACTGGAATTCAACAAATGGTGAAGAAGTTACTTGCTCCCACAACTGTCTCATCTATCTCTAACCAATCAATTTCATAGGAAGGGAGGGCTGGGCTGATTTGACTTATCTCTGGTATTATTTGACTTATTTCTAATATTACTTATGTACCTAATTTATCTGTTTCCACGCCACCATTCTCCAGGATAGCCCCAAGCTGGCTTACAAAACTTTAATGTAGAAACTGATTTGATAACTTCCATATTGCTTGGTCTAAAACTTTCCCAAGAGGTCTTACCAGTATAAAGACCCAAAATTGCATTCAGATTCCACCTCCTAACACCAGGAATGGCTAAACATGGGCCATTTCCGTACTAGACTGTTATAGTGCTATGATTCCACTTTCAACATCCTATGAAATTCTGGGGTTTGCAGTTTCGGCAAGGGCCACAAAGGCTGCAGGATTCCATAGGATGTTGAAAGCAGAATAATAGCACTGTAATAGTCTAGTGCGGAAATGGCCATGGAAACAGCTATTGGCAGGAGGGAAGAGAGGCAGCTCTCGCATTGTATAAAGGTTGTGTTGAAGTATTGTGTGTGAGGAAGGAAGCTCGGTGGTTTCTCAAAAGACAGGCTTTTTCAAAGTGAAAAAAAGGAACATGCCCTCTCTGAGGCTCGAACTCAGGACCTTCAGATTATGAGACTGACGCGCTGCCTACTGCGCTAAGAAGGCATCTGTTAAAAGAGTTTTTTTCCTAAATAAAGTAATTCTGATTCCAGATGTTTAGTCTTTTTCTTTTTTTTACCCATTGATAATGCTTTTTTGTCAATGTTTAATGAAAAGTTCAGGAAGTGATTCATCTCCCTGAGTCAAAAGTGCTTCTCTATACTGTGCTGGTCAGAAGGGGGAACACAGGGGCATAGTCTTTGGGGAAAGAGGAGGGAGGTATTGCTCCCAAGCTAAAAATTCGGCTGTCCCCATTAAATTTCCCATCCATCCTCTATTTTCTAGTGTTGCAGAGAGTGAGATACTGAAATCATTCATACCTGGAACCCTTCAGTGCGATGTGCTTGCGTTCCCTTGGTCACCTTTAAGTTTTATTTAACTTTTATGGGGCCCTAAGGCGAACCTATCGCGGGATTTTTAGCCATTTCCACACTAGCCTGTTGTAGCGCGATGATTCCACTTTCAACCTCCTCTGGAATCCTGGGGTTTGCAGTTTCGGGAGGGGCCGTCCGGCCCCTCCCGAAACTGCAAACCCCAGGATTCCAGAGGAGGTTGAAAGTGGAATCATCGCGCTACAACAGGCTAGTGCGGAAATGGCCAAGATTTGTTCAGAGGGAGGTTTGCTCTTGCTTTCCTCTGAGGCTGAGAGGGTGTGACTCTTCCAAAGTCATCGGGTGGGTTTCCATGGCTGAGCAGAGATTGCAAACCCCTGCATAACGTTAGATCGTTATTTCATTCCACTTTTGAATTATTTTTCAAAAGTTCTGAAGAGGCGTGCGTAATAACGCCAGACCTAAACATGCCTACAAGGGATTTTCCATAGAGGAAGAAAACGAACTTTCTGGCCCGTACGGGGATCGAACCCGCGACCTTGGCGTTATTAGCACCACGCTCTAACCAACTGAGCTAACCGGCCGGTTGGAGCTCTTACTTTTCGGATTAGTTCTTGAATGAAAACAGTGAAAGTGGACATTAGGTGGCGTTGTGACGTTGTCCATACAATACTAGAAGGTAAGGTGGCAGTCCAAATATGCTCCCGCTTTTGGACTCTTAAGAGTCCTGTTTCAAAAAATCAGACTTTTGCTGAGTCTGACACCATCATGTTCAGTGGAAAAAAAAAAAAAACAGGAGGAGGCACTTTCCAAAAAAAATTAAGAGACAGGACTGGAGGGAAAGGAAAACACTGGAATTAAAATGCAATGTGGAGATGTTCCTCTTCCCATCCATTGGTCTTCCTCTCCAGTTTCCCACTTTTCCTCCCAGCAGTGAGCACTCTATGTTCCATGAGCTGTACTCAGCCCTCCTTGGGGCCTGTGTGTACTGAGGTCTCCTTCGAATGAGCTGGGAGGTCAACTTTATATCTGATGAAAGCTACATGAAAACCTCAGATTTTATCATTAACTAGCGTATATACCCAGCATTGGTTGGGATTTTATTTTCTCACAGGTTATACTTGTTAGAAAGTTTTGAGATCCTGTGTGTCTAATTCCCCCAACTGTCTTGTCCAGTACCTGTAATTTTTCCCCATATTCCCCAATCCAATCTGTATTCAGAGTTACTAATATACAGAGGTTCAGTTCCGGAGGGAATACACCGCCCTCCTCCTTGCTGCTAGGCCTTGTCTCCATAGCAACCAGCCTCTTTAGGACAGGCACAGTTGACTGAGGCCCAAGAGCTCTCTGGCTGACAATTCTAAAGGCCCGTCCCTAAACTGCAAACCCCAGGATTCCATAGAAGCTTCTTAGGCAGCCAATCATATGAGGTCTTTGCTGGATAAACAGACAAACGTGGACTTTTATATATTAGATTAGACAGTTTCTCTTTCCCTCCTTGGAGACACTTTCAAAGAGCATCTCAGTTAGCAGAACCCACCAACAATGACCTACCCACTCAATGTGTTTTTGAATAAGTTCTCTCACATTTTACTGATGAAAACCAGGATGCATGTGTTCGAGCAACATTAAAGGCCAGTCAAGAGGGCAAAAGTTATTAATGATTTCACAAAGAAGCTAGGAGAGGCCTCAGCGGTTTGTTTTCGCCAGACTAATCTTATCTCTTATCTCTTTTTATGACAGGGTTACAAGCTTGATAGATGAGGGGAATGCTGTAGACGTGGCATATCTTGACTTCAGTAAGGCCTTTGGCAAAGTTCCCCATGGCATTCTTTGCAAAGAACCTAGTAAAATGCAGGCTGGGCAGGGCTCCTGTTAGATGGATTTGTAATTGGTTGACCAACCAAACGCAAAGGGTGCTCACCAATGGCTGCTTTTCATCCTGGAGAGAAGCGACTAGTGGGGTGCCACAGGGTTCTGTCCTGGGCCCAGTGCTATTCAACATCTTTATCAATGACTTGGCTGAAGGAGTAGAGAACATGCTGATCAAATTTGCAGATGACACCAAATTGGGAGGAGTTGCTCATATGCCAGAGGACAGGATCAAAATTCAAAGTGACCTTTACAGATTGGAGAGCTGGGCCAAAGCTAACAAAAGGAATTTCAACAGAGACAAATGTAAGACCCTACACTTAGGCAGAAAAAATGGAATGCACAAATATAGGATGGGGATGCATGGCTGGATGGCAGTATGTGTGAAAGGGATCTAGGAATCTTGGTAGATCACAAGCCAAACATGATTCACCCATGTGACGTGGCAGCCAAGAAAGCCAACACAATTCTTGGTTGCATCAATAGGAATTTGGTGTCTAGATCGAGGGAGGTAATGGTACCACTCTATTCTGCGTTGGTTAGTCCTCATTTGGAATACTGTGTCCAGTTCTGGGCACCTCAGTTCAAGAAAGATATCTACAAGCTGGGACATGTCCAGAGGAGGGCAACCAAAATGGTGAAGGGTCTGGAAGCCATGCTCTATGAGGAATAGCTTAGGGAGCTGGGTATGTTTAGTCTGCAGAAGGGAAGGTTAAGAGGGGACATGATAGCCACGTTTAAATATTTGAAGGGATGTCATGTTGAGGAGGGAGCGGGCATTAAAGGTGGGTAGACTCAAATTCAGGGAAGAAAGGTTCTGGCATCTGCGCCCATTTCTGCACTACTCTTTTATAGTGCGATTATTCCACTTTCAACATCCTATGGAATCCTGAGGTTTGCAGTTTAGGGAAGAGCCAGCCAGCCCCTCCCTAAACTGAAAACCCCAGGATTCCATAGGATATTGAAAGTGGCACTATAAGAGTGTAGTGCGGAAATGGCCAGTCCTGAGCAGGGCAGCTGAGGATAGGGGACTTAGGTCGCCATAAATTAAAATCAACTTGACAGCTGTTAACAACAGCAAAGAGGGAGTTTTGCTTGTTGCCTAGCCAGATAGGAAGCAACACCAGGTCCCTCTTCTTCTCAATCATTAAAGGCACAGAAGCCCTCTTCAGTTTTCATTCTGGCAACCCTGACTTGTCTCTCTTCCTTTTTTCTCTCATCTCGGTCACTCTGTTCCTTTCTAGCACCCAGTTCTCAGTCCTTCACCTCATCCCACCCACAATCCCTCAGCATCTCTTGCCAATGAGATCTTGTAGGACTATTTTTGAGGGATTCACATTTTCCCTTCCGTTCCTCTCCCCTCTGCTTGGGGACGGGGTGATGAGTACCTGAAAAGATCATGGCTGCTACCGCAGTCTGCTGATATCCTGGTAGTAGATAAGCATACCTTCCAGTTCTTCCAATCGATCCTCCCACTTTTCTGCTGCTTTTAAAATGTCCCAGTTTCTCTCTGCTCCTCTCCTTTTGTCCTCAGCTTACTTCAACTGCTGCAAACTGAGTTCAAAATGCAAAAGCAGTTTTCATTCAGTTAAGTCAGCAGCAGGGAACAGAGAGGTGGGGATGGATTCCTGTCCTTTCCCAGTAGGTTCAGACAAAAGTAAACTGTGGCTAGGTATGTGTGGTAATACCTTCTGCCATCTTGACCACCCTCTGATGACGCTTGGCACACATGTCCTGCTTTTCCTCTGTGAAAGGTTGGAGGGTGTGCATAAGCAATGCTATCTTGGCTAAAAAGTCCAAACTGGAAGACTTCACCTGGAAATAAGAGAAAGCATCCTCTTTTTATTACGGACAGACAAAATCAGCAGCGGGTAGTTTGCCCTAAATGTGAAAATTCCAGCAGTGGTCGATTGGGCCTCAAAATGCACACATGCAAAAGTGGAAAATATATGCAGTGCGTGCTTCATCACAGAAACGTTGCTTATATCCACACAGAGTGGAAACTACACTTTTTTTCCCCCTAAAAGTGTACAAAACTTGACTTGTCAGGAGTGGGATTCGAACCCACGCCTCCAGGGGAGACTGCGACCTGAACGCAGCGCCTTAGACCGCTCGGCCATCCTGACACTACGTGAAAGACCCTCTCGCAGAGTCAGGATGATTAGGTATTAAATCATTTTACAGACTGGGTATAGAGTTAATATTGATCTTCTTTTTTCCTTCGCCTGTGAGCCATTTTCTGAATGGAACAAAGAGATCAAACTGTTGCAAATTACCAGGAAAATGTTACAGTTTGCAGGGGAGAAACCAAGCCAGAATAGACCGCATAGAATCAAATAGGAAACATGATGTCAGCACTACAGTCCTTTTGACAGCCTCCCTTCCAAGAGCCCGGATAGCTCAGTCGGTAGAGCATCAGACTTTTAATCTGAGGGTCCAGGGTTCAAGTCCCTGTTCGGGCGAAATGTCTTTTTTTCCTTTTTTTTCCCCCCTAAACTCCTGAAAATGTCTCCTCTCGCTCCTCCTCCCCTTTTTTTTTAAATGCTTGAAGTCCCAAAGGAACAGCCGACCTGATTCAAAGAATATCTGTGAGAGAAGCAAATAGTATTTTCCACTTCCCTATGTAGCTAGATGCCTACTTTGCAAAGCCAGCGGTCCTAAAATTTCAACTCAGTATCCTCGTAAATTAAAATCGCTGGCGTGCTTTGCATTGGCCATTTCCGCACTAGCCTGTTATAGCGCGATGATTCCACTTTCAACCTCCTCTGGAATCCTGGGGTTTGCAGTTTCGGGAGGGGCCGGCCGGCCCCTCCCGAAACTGCAAACCCCAGGATTCCAGAGGAGGTTGAAAGTGGAATCATCGCGCTATAACAGGCTAGTGCGGAAATGGCCATTGTTTCAGTCATTCGAATGATACTCCCCAAAGAACCGGTTCTAAGGCAATTCCCCAATAATTAGGATCAACTCAGCTGGACATTAGTTTGCATCCTCTGTCCTGAAAAGATAGTTGCAAGTTCTTTGGAAGCTATACAGTTGATTTCAAGCGCCTAAAATACGCCTGATAATAAAAACGAGTTGCATTCAGACTAGGTATTAAATATTATTTTTAGTTCCTTTCCCAATTTGATACTGGCCCCCACCTTAATAAAAGCGAGTTGCATTCAGACTAGATATTCAATATTATTTTTAATTCCTCTCCCAATTTAATACTGGCCCCCACCTTAATAAAAGCGAGTTGCATTCAGACTAGGTATTAAATATTATTTTTAATCCCTTTCCCAATTTAATACTGGCCCCCACCTTAATAAAAACGAGTTGCATTCAGACTAGATATTAAATATTATTTTTAGTTCCTTTCCCAATTTAATACTGGCCCCCACCTTAATAAAAGCGAGTTGCATTCAGACTAGATATTAAATATTATTTTTAATTCATCTCCCAATTTAATACTGACCCCCACCTTAATAAAAACGAGTTGCATTCAGACTAGGTATTAAATATTATTTTTAATCCCTTTCCCAATTTAATATTAGCCCCCACCTTTTAGAATAAAAAAATTTTCTAGCAGAGGATGGTTTCGATCCATCGACCTCTGGGTTATGGGCCCAGCACGCTTCCGCTGCGCCACTCTGCTGCACGTTGAATTTTTCTCCATTACATTCCTAAGTAGACACTGCTATGAGTTTATACTTTGATACCAAAGCTAGCCATTTTTTAAACACTATTAAAAAGTGCTGGCACATTTTTTTTTAATACCTTTCCCCTTTCCTTCCTCCTTTTTAGGCTGGATTCTTACCAGTTTCTGCATTTTGGGGCGAGAATGGAATTTCTGGAAACAGGATTTTTCTAGCAATGAATTTAAATTGTGTTCCCTTCCTTGTAATAATAATCATAATAAAATTTATTTCTATCCCGCCTCTCCAGATGGATTGAGGCGGTGAACAGCAATAATGCATTAATTACATTAAAAACATTAAAAACATACCCAATCCTCCCCACCCACCAACCCAGTTAAAATCAAGCCCCAAAAAACACATAACAATTAATTAATAATTAAAAGAACAGAGAGGAAGAACAAGAGATACCCCAACTTTAAAGACTGGTCACTAAAGTTGCTGGATATGTTGGAAATGGAAAATCTTCCAGCTTTGATAAAAGGGGAAATGTTACCAGACTTGGAGAAAGAATGGGAAATAGTTAATAAATATGGCTTGAAAAAATGTTTGAACACCTGAATTATTTAAATGTGAATTATAGCAATGCTAATATTTTGGTTTAATAAGATTTCACTTTACGTTAAGAAAAGAGGAGATAAGAGGAAATTTGTGTTAGATTAACAGTAAAAGTGTTTGTATAATGATTTTTTTTTTTGGAAATAAAATAAGTTATTGGGTATAATGATAAAAAGTATGTCAAGATTGAATTAATGAACTCAGAGAATTTAGACAGGAGGTAGAGGAAGAAGTGATGTATGAAGTTAGCTTTGTGTTGTTTTATCTTTTTAATAAAAGCAGGAGAAAAGAATTAAGCTTAGAGAGGAAATCTGGCTTTAAGGACAAGACCAGCCCCAGTTATAGAGAAAAGGTAAGGTATAAATATTGGAATTGAATAGCTGTATTTTTGTTTGGCAAGCATGAGCAAGGAATTCCAGAACACATCTTTCCTTAGGGAAAGGAATGTGCAATCTTCAAACAGTGGGGTAAAATAAATTCAGTCTCTCCATGCTATGGAATAATTTTGTCTTCCTGAGGAAGAGTTCTGTGTGATATGGAAACTTACATCCTTTGTTTGGAAAAGCATTTGATCTAACGAAGGGGTTTCACTCAAGAACTTATAATCCAGAACTCCTCAGATGATCAAAGTAGATTCCAGAAATCAACTTGCACCTTTTTTCTGCCCAACCCACCCACCTCTTCCTTGCTACTCACCTTCTCCCTCCATATACATTTTAGGAAAGTAAATTTTTGCACTGTTCATCCATGCATATGAATAGTTTTCTCCTTGTGGTGGGATATTTAAACAATATCTACTCAATAGCCTCCTGATATTTGTGTTTGAGAAGTCTTTGGGGGATTTTTTGTGCAGAAACATGTCTTTTCCCCCCCGCCCCCGTGTAAAAAAAAAGTTTTGTCCCAGGGAACAGTGACTTTCAGTGCAAAACGCACTCTATTCTGGTTTGGTGCAAGAATTTGTGTGTGTGTGTGTGTGCGCATACACATATATTTTTTATGTAGGCTAATTCCTCAGAAGATTTGGCAAGGTGCAAAGAATCTTCACCAGTCTTCTATTCTTCTCATAGGATTTCTCATGCTTCAGAAATACCATTATCCTTCAGGGAAAATGAGAGAGGACCATCACTGCAAAACTCTGGGCTCTAAAAACAACAGAGTTCTGTGACACCCCAAATACTAACACATTTTGATAGTCTGACTTCTGTTGAACCTGATCAAGTGAGCTACAGTCAACTGAAAAGTTCATGCTGTAACAAATGTTAATCTCCTTGGTGTCACAGGTCTCTGTGCTAATGCTTTATTAGCAAATGATTCACAGCGCTATCCATTTTGGAAATTGGTTACTAAGGCGTGGCTGAAAATGCCCTAAATCCAGGAAGGCAGATTGAACACACAACAGGAAACAAAAGGCACTGCTCTTTCAGACTGAAATACTTTAGAACAGTGGTTCTTTTTTTTCTTTGGCAGGGAACCCCTGTAAATGTAGTTTGTTGCTGGGGACCCCCAAGACTTAATTCAAGATTTAAATATTTAAATATCTATTAAAATTTTCAAATATTTATTTATTAAAGGCTTCCAGGCACTAGGATTAAAATCCCTGCTTAGATATTGGGTGACCCTGGGTAAGTCACACTCTCTCAGCCTCAGAGGAAGGCAAAGGCAACCCTCCCTGAACAAATCTTGCAAAAAAAAAATACCTGTGATAGGTTCATCATAGGGTTGCCACAAGTTAGAAGTGACTTGAAGGCACTCAACAATAAATTACCACATAGAGGTGAAGGTTCTTTTTAGTCATTATGTCTCTTCCCTTTGAAAACTGACCTCTGGTGACCCCAAGGCAAACCTATCATGAGGCTTTTTCTGGCAAGATTTTTTTGCCTTTGCCTTTCTCTAGACTGAGGCTGAGAAAATATGACTTGATTGAGGTCACCCAGTGGGTTTCTATGGCTGAGTGGAGATTCAGACCCTGGTCTCAAAGTTTGGGTGTGCACACAGGCACTATGACCTTCTGGAAGCTGTCTCAGAGCAGAACCTGGAAAAGTCAGTGGTTTTTACTATACTTCTGGGGATGCTGGGAGCTACAGCCCAAGCACTTACTTTTTCTGTGTTCTGCAGGTGCCGGAGTGTAGAGCTGCTAATGTCTTATGGAAGTGTACGGAGATGGGTTGTGATTCTTCAACCGAAATAAAGGCCAATCAATAAATATAGATCCCTAGATGTGCCACACCTTGCCCCCCACCAATATTTTAAAGAGAGAAATGGAAGCCTGCTTCAAACTTTATCCTTCTTCATTACAGATCTAGATTCCATGCATCGAGATTCAGGAGAGCTGATGTTGTTTACCCATGGATAACTGCCACCACATCCGCATCTGATATACATCAAAAGAAAGGTGGACGAATGTGCTGGCTCCTTGGAGAGAACCAAAAAAGAGTTACACCACTACCCAACTCATGCACTCAAGATTATCTCAAGCAAAGACTTGGAATCCAACACACCTTCCTCCAGGGCTCAGAAAATTGTTTTTTGGGTCCCCAAATCCCAGCCAGCCTAACTGTGCAATTCTGAAACTATCATCCAAAAAAAAAAGAACCTTTCCAAGCTTTGAAAGTCAGACAGACCACATCTTTCACTGTCACAGATGATTTTTGTGGGGCTCTCAAAATTCTATATAGGGACTTAATTTTTTTTTTCATTTGGAGTACTGCAGAAATACCAGGCCTTTCGCAAAGACTTCTTATCCTATCTACCAGAGATGGCCCCTGGAGCCCTGCAGGGGTCAAAAACGCTCCCAAAATATCCTCTAGGGAATGTGGGAGACATTTTGAACATTCTCCCCCACCCCCAGACAAATTAGGCCCAGGAAAAGCCTTCTTTGAAACAAGTGACTTCTGCTCACTTCCTATTGTTTGGAAAAGGTTTCTTCCAGGTTTAAAACCATGCAAAACATGTCCCCCGTGCCCAATTTTTTTGGTTTTTTTCTGGGGGTTGCAGCTCTCCAAGGTCTTCTGGGGAGCTAAGGCAACCCCAAACTTTCCATGTAGCCCGCTGCTCCCATATACCCAAGAGTGATAATCACACAGCAATCTCACCTAACCATGCTGTGCACCCCCAAGGCAGGAAAATATTTAACATTAAAAAAATCCCCCCTCTCCCAATCTTTGAAGGAGGATTCCTCTTCTATCCTGCAAACGCCCTATCTATGCCAAAAATTCCTTTTAAAGAAATGGGAAGTCTTTAAAAGAAGAGAGAGAGGGGAAGTGATCAGAAAGTTTCACTTTGAGAGCTGGGGTCGGAGCTTGAAAAAGGACCAATGGACCTACACTGCTTGCTCATCATGCCTACTATATAACTAATAGTAATTTCTTTTTTATGCAGCCAAAATAGCTTTATCCACGTTCAGGAGAAGGGTAGCAGCAGGCTGGTGAGAACCCCAAAATAAACAGAGGTTCAGACTAAGGGATGAAGCAGAGATATGCCAATAAGAACTGAGCATGCCCAGTAGTCATGAATTGTGTGCTGCCTGTTGAGAATCATGGGAAATACTGTGCTGAGCATAATTATCTGAAGCAGATAATTCTCCACTGTGACCTTTTGTTGCAGGTCCTACCTGCCAAATCCAGACTGTAGGAATATCTATATGCAGTGGTTTCTTCAACATGTTAAGCAGCCATCATTCCCCATTCCCTCACTGCCCATTATGCATTGTGGCACAATAAATCCATGCTATGTGCTCCATCGCTGTCAAGACCACCAGTTTCACAATTATTCCCAGCCTGCACAACTATTCTTAAAATAATGTATTCTTTTTTATTCTAAAAAAGGTACAAAGATAGCACAAAAATAAGCTATTCCTTGCTTTGAGCACTTTCTCTTGCCGGTTCCTTGAGAACCGGAATCTGTGCCAAGTTCCTACACTGTCCTTCTAACACGCCCCGGAACACCTCATAGCGGTGGTTGAGGTCTTTGCGGCAGTGGATATGTAACTGGGTCCCCAGGGTTCCATGAGGGGATGGGACCCCATAGAAAACCCGCTCAATGCGTGAGTGCACCAGCGCCATCGCACACATGGCACAGGGTTCCCGTGTCAAGTACATGTCGTAGCCAGTGCAGATGTACGGGAGACCATTGTCAGGAGAGGAAAAACGGTCTGATGGCTGGTCCAGCTGAAGGAAAGTGCAGGCAGGATAGTCTTTGTAACAGTATGCCCCACCTCCTTGGCCGTGGGCCACCAGGTCTATGCAGACCATGGCAGCATGGAGCAAGGGCTTGGAGCCTTCCCGGCAGTCATGCCCTACAGCCAGAACCCTGTCAGAGGCCGGGTCAACCACCACAGCACCTACTGGCCTCATGCCCTGCTTGGCTCCCTGCTGTGCTGCCTGGATGGCCAACTCCATGTGGTTTTGCATGGCAGACTTCTCCAAGGATGTGAAGAGGCTCCCAGTGATGGCCAGAGTAATGCGTTTGTTCTCATGGAAAGAAACAGGCCAGTGAGACGCAGCTTCCTCATACTGGGGACGCGTCAAGGGTGGATGAAGAGGGACCAAGGTGAAGAAAGGTTCTCCTAAGCCACGCAGGTCCACTTGACCACTGGGGAACAGTTCTGAGAGAGACTGGGAGCCATTCTGCTCTTCCCTGGCGCTTGCTAGGCACAAGATCATTTCCAAAGGGTGTGGGCTGTTTGGAGAGACGCAGGCACGGATGCGCTTCAAGTGAGGGTAGTCACCCAGTGGATAGACGGCAGAGACCTCCTTCACTAGCCGGCATGCCTCCTTTTTATCCAGAACCGGAGCAGCATAAACCGGCATTAGTGTGACTCCCTGGGACTCCTTCTCTGACAGAACTGGCATCACTTCCCACCCAGAGGTATCGTTGGGCTCTTCCCTCTTCCGGCGCTTGCAGCCTGGCTCCATCAGGCTCAATGCATCCCCAACACACACTCTGGAAAAAAAGATCAGATTATCCAAAATGGGGGGACACAACAAAGGTACAAATGCTGATGCCACATAAGTCTTGTTGTTCTCAATGGCCATCAAGTTGGCTTCAATTTATGATGACCTGACAGACAAGAGACTCCGTGACACCCTGTCATCAACCACCATGCAAACTCAGAGCTGTGGCTTCTTTGATTGAGTCTCTCCACCTGTAATGAGGCCATCCTCTTTTTCTGCTGCCTCCCATTGACATCTTTTCTATTGAGCCATGTTGTCTCATGATACAGCCAAGGCAGGATAGCCTGTTTAGCCATTTTGGCATCCAAGAAGAGTTCAGATCTTACACAGACCTTACCACCTACAAATCTCCTGCCATTGTCTGGAATATCTGAAAAACCGTACCTCCCTATATGAACCTGCTAGAGACCTAAGATCTGCAGGGGAAGGCTTTCGCTCGGACCCACTACCACCCCAGGCTCGCTTGGTGAGGAGAGTCTTCTCAGTGCCTGCTCCTACCCTGTGGAACTCTCTTCCACGGGAGGCTAGACTGGCCCCCCTCCTGCTTCCTTTTGTAGGAAGATAAAGACATTTCTTTTTAAGCAGGCCTTTAATGGGTGAGCAGGAAAGCGTTTTTACTTATTTATTGTTTTTAAAATCTATTGTTAGTTTTATAAGTTGATATGTTTTTTAAATGTGTTTTTAATTGTTTAAATGCTTTTAATGTTTTTTAACTTTTTGGAAGCCACTTTCGGTCCCACTTTGGGAGAAAAGGTGGCATATAACTTATGGTGGTGCAGTGGTTAAATGCTAGTACTGCAACCGCAAGGTTGTGAATTCGATCCTGCCCGGCTCCAAGGTTGACTCAGCCTTCCATCCTTCCGCAGGTCGGTAAAATGAGTACCCAGCTTGTTGGGGGGCAATTAGCTAAAATACATTGTAAACCGCTTAGATAACACTCAGTTGATAAGTGGTATAGAAATAAATGCTATAACTTCAATCAACAAATAAATCATCTTCTTCTTGACTGACAAGCAGCAGGGATCCTTGTCTCCAGGCTCACCATCTAACTGATGATTCCAAGAGAATGTGAGTAAATCTAATCCCTATGAGTACTAGTTTGACCCAGTAGGTGGGGGGACACTAAGGAAGGGGCTGCAGTTGCTGGTTGAATTCAGAAGGAGAGGAAGAGAACTGGAGACAAGCTGCAGTTGCCAGAGCTTTGAATAAGGTAGTGGTATTTCCAGTTCTGCGTTCAGGAGAGAACAAAAGGGCAAATGCTTGGCACTGTCATTTCCATATTGCATTTGCTTCTATTTTTTTTTCTAATTTTATTTTAGGTTTAAGGTTGCCCTCAATGTTGCAGAACCACTAAGCAGCACACCAGAAGACTTCTGAAATCAAGTCCTGCATTGGCACCTCCTGGGATGCATGGAGCTTTGCAGACACAGCACACATCCATCATTTTAATATCTCATTATATTGTTGTTGTAGTGAGATTTAGACCATTTCCGCCCTACGCTGTTATAGTGTTATTATCCCATTTTCAACATCCTATGGAATCCTGGGGTTTGCAGTTTAGGGAGAGGCATTGAGAATCCACAGCCAGAGAGCTCTTTGGCCTCAGTAAACTACAAATCCCAGGATTCCACAGAATGTTGAAAGTGGAATAATAGCACCATAACAGCAGAATGGCCCTGAAGAGTTTGCAATATTCAAATAAAATTGGCCCCACAGAACCCAGAAAGAGAAAGTATGCCCTATGAGGATAGACTTAGAGAGCTGGGTATGTTTAGTCTACAGAAGAGAAGGTTAAGAGGGGACATGATAGCCATGTTTAAATATTTGAAGGGATGCCACGTAGAGGAGGGAGAGGGCTTGTTTTCTGCTGCTCCAGAGACCAGGACAAGGAGCAATGGATTCAAGCTGCAGGAAAGGAGATTCCACCTGAACCTCAGGGAGAACTTCCTGACAGTCAGGGCTGTCCGGCAGTGGAATCGGAGTGTAGTGGAGTCTCCTTCCTTGGAGGTTTTTAAGCAGAGGCTAGATGGCCATCTGTCGGGAGTGCTTTGAGGGTGTTCCTGCATGGCAGGGGGTTGGACTGGATGGCCTCTGGGGTCTCTTCCAACTCTACATTTCTATGATTCTATACACATACTTCTCTCAGCAACTTAATAGGAGGAAGATCAACGCTTTCACCCAGAGGCACGTGCTGACCCAGAGAGAAGGGCAAATTATCAATGAAGAGAGTAGCAGACATACAAATGTGGATGAAACACGTGTTTTATCTCCTGGATCGTTCCCCTCTGCCATAAAAAGAACCCCCATTGACCCAGTCAAATTCTTATCTAGCCCAGTGCCAGTACCCCACCTCCCTGGCTCCATGCCCATTTCCGCACTAGCCTGTTATAGCGCGATGATTCCACTTTCAACATCCTATGGAATCCTGGGGTTTGCAGTTTTTTTTCCCTTTGAGGCCCCTCCCTAAACTGCAAGCCCCAGCATTCCAGAGGATGTTGAAAGCGGAATCATAGCGCTATAACAGTCTAGTGCGGAAATGGCCCGTGTCTCTCCCACTGAACAGAGCAGCACTTGCTTTAAATATTCAATGGTACGAATCGCTCACCCAGCATAACGATCCTCTTCCCACGACCCCCTCGGTTCCTTAACTTGCTCTCCCCAGCCCTCTGCCACCACGTTGACTGCCTCTCCGCTCATTGGCTCGCAAAATTCCACCGCCCTTCAAAGTGAGGAAGCTGATTGGTCAGCGCGTACCTCATTATTCACTCTTATTTTCGTTCCTTGCCACGATTGGGCGAGGCCGAAAGAGCGGGGCCGGGCCTCAGCTGACAGAAAAGAGCGCGTCCTAGAGGGGCCACTCTCCGAAAGGTAGAGCGTCCGGAAGTTGTTTTTTTTCCGCCGACGGGGAAACGGATGCGGAAGTGACTTGGTTCCGGAGCTGGGACATGGAGTCCGGGCAGCAGCCGGTGTGGCGCGGCCTGGGGCTGCTCGGGAGAGGCGGCGAGAGCTCCGGGCTGGGTCCCGGCGGGTGCGAGAGGCGGCTGCTGTGGGCCGCGTCCTTGCTGTGCGTCCTGCTGGACCTCCAGTTGCCAGGTAACCATGGTTACGGGGAGTCCGCCCCTTCCTCTCCTCCCTCTCCCATAGCAACGGGGCTCTTCTGGCAGCCCCACCTCCCGCGGCGGAGGCCCGGCTCCTTCTTCACCGGGGCCATTTCCGCACTAGCCTGTTATAGCGCGACGATTCCACTTTCAACCTCCTCTGGAATCCTGGGGTTTGCAGTTTCGGGAGGGGCCGACCGGCCCCTCCCGAAACTGCAAACCCCAGGATTCCAGAGGAGGTTGAAAGTGGAATCGTCGCGCTATAACAGGCTAGTGCGGAAATGGCCTGGAGGAGGGCGCCCCCACGGTTCCCGTGGCCCGGCTTTTCCCTTTCTCCCGACGGCCCCCTTGCCCTGGTGCCTGAGCCACGCCCCAAGCGTGGTGATGTGGGGTTCCTCCCTCGCCCGCATTTCACAGCCCCGCCTCCTTTCTAATTGCCTAATTGTTGGGTCCCTGGTTAAGAGTCGCAGCATGTTTCTAGTCCTCAGTGTCAAACGCAATATCACCTTGGGCTGCCTCAGCATTATGCTTCCCTCCAAAGGGCTGGTTGTATCTGTAAGACTATAGAGATGTATCTCTGATCATGTTAAATAATTGCCTCTGCATTTGATTATTACTGGTTTTAGTAATAAGTAGCTCTGAAGCTAGAAGTCTGGGAAAAAATAACGGCAAGCAGATATTCAAGTGTGCAACTATTGTAGAATGTGTTGAAAAATGAGTTTTGAAAACAGTTATATATATTTATCATCAGACAAGTACTACCAAGCACTGTTTATTACATTAACTTTGTTTAACTTTTTGGTCCCAGTTGAGACCCTCTCTGTGCCTCTTTCAGCCGCCCCAGACCGTCTCTGTGCCTCTTTCTGCTGACACCTCCCTTGTGACTCTTTCTGCCCCCCTCCCCTCTCTGTACCTGGTGGGCCCGATCATAGAATCATAGAAATGTAGAGCTGGAAGAGACCCCAGGGGCCATCCAGTCCAACCCCCTGCCATGCAGGAACACCCTCAAAGCACCCCCGACAGATGGCCATCAAGCCTCTGCTTAAAAACCTCCAAGGAAGGAGACTCCACTACACTCCGAGGCAGCAGAGTCCACTGCCGGAAAGCCCTGACTGTCAGGAAGTTCTTCCTGAGGTTCAGGTGGAATCTCCTTTCCTGCAGCTTGAATCCATTGCCAGGTCCCTGGCTGCTGGTATTCTGAAGAGGGACCCAGCAGCTCTACTTTTGATTGTTCCTCTATCACTCACAAGCCGCCTGGAGTGTTGCCATGGTAACCCACGGCAGTGCTTTGACAGCAAGACTTGGACAGAGGAGCAGTCAGAAGTAGAAATAGATTGCAAGTGCTGGCTGCTGGCTCCCTCTTCAGAATACTAGCAGCCCGGGGCTTGCAATGTGGGGCTTGGACCTGCCAGGCAGGGGAAGTGCCACAGCTGCAGGAGAGGTGCAAGGGCCACATGAAATGGCCTGCAGGCGATATTTGGCCCGCAGGCCTTGTGTTGGACACATGTGCCCTAGTATCTCTTACTCACCCTTAGTTTGCTTCTAGTCTTCAGGGTTGATAGTGCATAATAGAGAAGAAATTGTTTTAAGAACTTGTTTTAAATTTTAAGTGGCTGAAAAATGTTTGAAAAATTAGCAGATGAACGGGCTAAGAAGGAACCTGCCTTCTAACAGGATGTGTGAGAGAGATAAAAAGACACCAGAATGAAGAAAAAAACAACCAAGTGACTAGCTAGCCCGTGCTGAGAGGACTCGGATAAGAACAAACTAGTTCATCACGGAGTTTTTTTTAAAAAAATACATCCTCTATGTGAATTGAGCATGTCCTTTTGTTAGATAAAGATTTTATCTCTCCAAGGCAGAGGGAGCAGCAGTTTCTCAGTCGCATGAGGCTTGCAGTCCCTATTAAAAATGGCATAAGGAGGCAGCAGAGGTGACAGCAAATAATCCATGAATAATCAAATCTGCAAAAGTGAAACCCGCAAATGTGGAGGGCTGACTTGTATTTGCTCTGTTTGCATTCCCTTGGTATCTTGCCTGCTGCTTTTCTTCAGATGCTTAAACTGTATTTCTAAAGGAACATCTGAAGTTTTAAGTTACTGCAGTGCTAGAAGTTTGGAGACCAAAGGGAGAATTCACTTGGTGGGGCTACACCCTCATTTGGCCTCTCATAACTGTGTTGTTTCTCACCACTCACATCTACCCTTCTGATTGTGGCTTAAGGTATTTGCTTAGCAGCATCTGATGCAAGCTGCCCACCAGCGAGTGAACCCCCATATTTCTGGGGATGTGCACCAATGTGTGGCTATTTTAAGATCATCCATGACCTGAATTGGTTAATGTGATTAGAGGCAGCATCATGACTGGAGCGTAGATTTAAATGACAGAAGACATCTAATGTATGTAAAAGGTTTTTTGTTGTTGTTGTTGTTAAAAAACACCAAACCCAAATAGTGTTCTTGATGTGTTTGTTCTAAGCTTTCTTGATTTCTTTTGTGTGTGCTCAGTGATTTATCAGTGAAGTGAATTAAACCAAGTACTGTTGGCTCCCACTCTCACAGCACCACACTTTGAGAGCTAGCAAAAAGTTTTGCAGTCTAAAGGAAAGAAAATAATGGACCTGTAGAACGTAGTTATTGGATAAAATCAGAAATGAGGAGGGACTCTGTGGTCCTTGTTTCAAGAGAACTGCCAAGAAATTTGAACTCTCTGTGTATTCTATTATGTTTAGCTGTTAATTTTCATTCTCAACAAAATCCCTGTCTACAACCCCTCTCCTGAATCTGAGGTTGGCAAGCTGCCACATTTGGGACCAACAACTGAACAATCTCTGGAAAAGAAGTGCAGCTATTCTTTGTTTACAGTTCTTGAGTCTCGTATTGGGAGAAAGGTGGAATATTAAATAGTTGTTTTTCTTTTCCTCCAAAGAGACCAAGGCAATCTTCCATTTTATCTTCAGAACAACCCTGTGAGGTAGGTTAGGCTGGAAAATAGCAACAAGTTCATCATCACCCTCTTGTTCTTGTTTGTTACTACTGCTTTGAAAGTATGTGTTACTTTCAATGAGCACATGATGCATAGGTCTCCTCCAACAACCCCATGAGACCAGTCATCCTAAAACAGTATCTCTAGCTTTTGTGATTAGACGGGTTAGGGATGGAACATCAGATCTCCATTGAAGTATGTGCTTTCTCACTCAGCTATGGTCTTCTCTACTCACTTAAAACACTCCTCCTGAATTGTTAAAGGTTTGCTGGCTGCTGGACAAGCTGAGATTGAAAACCACCTGGAAATGGGGCGGAAGCTGTTGGCGGCTGGGCAGCTGGCTGAGGCACTGTCTCACTACCACTCTGCAGTGGGTGAGTAACCCATCCTGCCTAACTACAGTCTCTGAGCAGAGTGTGCAAGCATCCAGTGTCAGTTTTGTGCTTGCTGATACTGCCATGTCAGTACTGACAGTTCATATGACCACTTGAGCTTTCTCATGGTCTTCGTAAAAGGCCATTGAAGGAAAACCACTAGATTCTTTCAGTGACGTGGTCTTCCTGGAAAAAGCAGTGTTCTCAATAATGTCCTTTTGATTTAGTACATTTGGTTTAAGTGTTCAAACACACTCAAAGCCTTACATGGAAATTATTTTATTGGAATACTTGCAAGAGTGTAAAGAGAATATCGTATATTTCCCTTAAGAAACGCTGAACTGCTCTAATTTCTGTGTCATTTCTGGCTTTTTTGAATGCCTAGGCAGGAAAATGGTGGTGGCTCTTTGGTGCTTCCCATCAAAGGAGTGCTGGGGGAGTAGGGGAGGTTGGTGCTTCTTTTAGGTTCTCCAAGACAGACTGAACTCTCACCTTTTGCCACTCTTCTCAGAGAAGGAGATGGTTCCTTTAAAAAAACAAAAAAAGAGTTACTACTGTATCTTGACTTTTATCAAAAAAAAGGAACCGTGCCCTTCTCTGAATAGACTAGCAAAAGGTCTTTTTGAATACCCAGGCAGAAAAATGGGAGCAGCCAGGGGCAGCTGGCCCCTTGAGGTGGTGATAGTGCTTTCCCCTCTCCATAGAATGACCCTTGACCTATCCACAGATTACATCAAAATCCATAATTTTGGCTGCAAAACCAGCCCTCAATTTACACATGAGTTTGACTTGTACACGAATATATACCATATATAACATCTATCCTATAGGATCTGGAAGTTTTCACACTTGAACAACATACCCCATTGGATGGGGATTCACATTCTCTGGTGATCCTACATAATGGTGCTCCTTAAAATATCTCATTAACCCTTTGGTTACCTCAAAGTAAGCCAAGCCCATACAACTGTGCTGTGCTTAGTGACCAGGATGCCATTACCAAGGCTTCTTCCAACAAGCTTGGCACAGTGTGTGTAGTTCTGTCTTTTTCTCTTGCCTCCGCAACAGCCCTATAAAGGAAGCCAGACTGAGAGACAGTAACTGACCCAATATCACCTTGTGGGCTTTAAGGGAGAGCAGGGTGCTATAGTGGTTTGAGCATTGGCCTATGGCCCTGGAAACCAGGATTCAGTTCCCAGCTCAACCATGGAAACCCTGGCTGACCTTCAGTTTGTACTCTCAGCCCCAGAAAACCCCATGAAAGGTTCTCCTTAAGGTCACTATAAGTCAGAAATGACTTAAAGGCACACAACAGCAAGAGATTAAAAGGTAATTCTTTGCTGTTCTAATCTGACATTCCCTTTTCTGCCTTGGAAGATCTGTGCGTATTAGAAGGACAGTAAAGGTGAAAAGCTGACTTGTAAATGAAGTATCTCTTGAAGAAAACTTAACAGAGACACCTTTTGCCAACTGGGAGATAGCTGGTGTTTCTTCAGTGCTACCCATGTGTCACTCAGGCAGCTAAATGTCATGCATAGGACTGCAATAAATCTGTAAGTTAGTAAAACTTCCTTTACGTTTATCACTTGACAGAAGAGTTATAGTGAGAGGAAATATGTGGTACATTTTTGATACTGAAAGAAATGCCCCTCCTTTGTTTCCCAACCTTCCCAGAAAGTGATCCCAAAAACTACCTTACCTACTACAAGCGTGCAACCATCTATTTGGCCATGGGCAAGTTCAAATCAGCATTGCCAGACCTCTCAAAGGCTATTGAGCTCAAGCCGGATTTCCTGGCCGTAAGTCTTGCCTTTCCGTTTGAGTCTTGCTTGTCTTCTTAAAGGAAAGGGATGGAGGGCAGAGGATTATTCTGAGTCAGAAGTGTTAAACTGATATTTGAAAGACCTAGGTTTGTTCTTCTGCTTTTTCTTGTGACGTCTGTTGTATTATGCAGAGAGTCACTCTGAACAGCAAGAAAAACATCAGTGCAACAGCTGCTAGTGGTCATTCTGGATTAGTAATTAATCAATTGTCACATTATAGTCATTCATTAAGCCATTTCAGCACTAAACTGTTATGATGCTATCATTCCACTTTCCTTTGAGGCCCCTCCCTAAACTGCAAACCCCAGGATTCTATAAGTTGTTGAAAGTGGAGTAATAACACTATAACAGTCTAGTGTGGAAATGGCCATAGTCATTCTTTTAAAGGTGTTTACTTGAGCTTTCTAGCCCCCAAATGGCTTCCAAGATGCTATATGTTTGATTGAAATCATACAAAAACCTCTTTTTAAAAATGCCAAGAAGCGCTTATTTTTCTGTCACGGACTATCTTGCCTTTCTACTTTCTCCTTTTGCAGCCTCAGAGCAAGTAGAAACTTCAAAGGAGTTGTTTCTTAAGAGAAGGAAGGTCCCTGAAGCTGCATATTTTTGTCACCTATATCAGGAATCAGGCTGGTCCTTCCTGAGAATGAATAAATCATTTTACTGGGTATATTTATGAGAATTCCTATTTAGCTACATACCAGGCCTGAGGAAATGGTGCCCCTCCAGATGTTGTTGGACTCCCCATGAGCCCTTGCTCAAGCACACAGATTTGTCTGCTTTCATTTGTGCACAGAGGCAACCCAACCAATTAGTGTCCTGTTTCTAAACAGAAAATGATTGTGTTTAGTCTCTGGTCTTCTGCTGCAGTGCCCTTTCCTCACTAAAAGAACTGGTCCTTTTCTGTTCCCCAGGCCAGACTGCAGCGAGGCAACATCCTCTTAAAACAAGGAAGCACACAGGAGGCCAGGGAGGACTTTGAAGCTGTGGTAAGCAACAGGCCCACACCTAGAAGCTGTGACTTTCAATACATATGAATTCCTCTTGGCGGGGATTGACATAATCACAGTGAAAGATTTTTGGGAGCTTCTTTGGAAATCCACCAGTGGCGATTTGCATCAGCAAAGCCTTCTGCTTTATTTTTGGCCATTTCCAATATTAGTCTCCACAGGTGACCGCATACACATCAACATTGTCATCATAAAGTCTGTCTTTGCATCTTGCATTTACTCAAATATCTATGCTATGAAAAAGAAAATTGTATACAGCGACTATGATTCAGACTGATAGGAAAATGTAATGAATGAACACAAGAAGGCATGGAGAAGAGCTCTACTTAGTTGGACATTTCTAGAGAAGACCTGTCGTATATCGTGATATGTTTTAACAGCTGCCTCCCCTTGGTGTGTTCACCCTGATCTTTTGCCCCTCCACTAGCTACCTGACTATTTCCAGAACTGTTGCAGTTTAGCATTTGCCTTTGTCATAGACAGTAACATAATGCAAAGGAATTTTCCATCGTAACTCTTCAACTATTTCATCAGCTCAGGAGCAATCCAGATAATACAGAAGCCCAAAGCCAGCTCACACGGGCCACTGAACTAGAACTTTCCATGCAAGAAGCTCGGACTGCCTTTCAGAGGAAAAACTACATGGGAGCAATCGGTATTCTGGATCGAGCAATTGAGGTACCTTACCCTTAAATCATTCTGACCCAGAAGCCAGAGCACTGCACTAGAGTCAAGGGATCTGGCTTTTAAGTTCTCATTTATTAGTAGGAACTGATTTGTGTGGGCCCTTGGGATAGATTGCCTTCTTGCTGCAAGGCACTTTTTTGCATCTTGCTGTTCCTCTTCACATTGCTGTGGGACGAAATAATCAATGTGTGCTAGGTTCATTCAAGAAAAAGTAGAGCAGGAGGGTGTCTGCTTTATAAAATTGCCTTATGTCTGGACACATGGGATAATATTAAGAGATGCTTATGCTCCCTCCCTGAAAATGGCTGTAGTGGAAAGATGACTGTGAGAACAAAATTAAGAACCCATGTTTTGACACACACCTCTTCTGACACATTGTATGAATAGGAGGGGGGAGGTGTGATTTGCCTGGATTTAGTGGTATGTGGCTTATCCATGTAGAATAGCTCACAGGAACTGTTTATCAAATTTCTCATGCAACTTCCATGTTTCTTCACTTTCATCAGATTGCTCCCTGGGATCCTGAAGCAAAAGAGCTGCGTTCAGAATGCTATTTGTACCTCGGCAACTATAACAAGGCCATCATGGACCTGAAACCCACCACTAAGCTGCGTAATGATAACAGGGTAGCTTTCCTGAAGCTTAGCAAGCTCTATTACAGTTTGGGAGAACATGAGGAGTCCTTAAAGTGAGTGCTTTACCTCTCTGCGTAAGGGTGTGCTTGTGCCATTTAATTAGTTTTTTGCACAGACACAACTCTTGTGATATCATATGGTGTTATGTTATTCGTCAGTGTGTTCTTTTGAGGAAAGAATGCTGCATAGATGTTTAGTTTTGCCTCCCCACTGTGAATTTTGCTTTCCCAGCCCCAGAATTCCTTCCCTTCCATTTTTCCACTTGCAAATGTAGATGGCATTCTGGCCCAGCTACTTATATGTACATGTAAAAACAAATGCATACTTTTTTCTTTAAATAGCATACATTTTGCCTAAGATTGCATGGTCTGAAGGTATCTCCTATGGGTCTCTGTCTAAAGGTGAACAAGTATACTGTCACCCAATCAAAGTGGGCCATGCACAGAAAATTGTATCCAGAGACAGAAGTGGCATTTAGAAGAAGGAGCAATCTAGTCTAAAAAAAAAGCCTTTGGAGTGGAAGAAAGTACTCACCATGTCTTGTGACAAATTCAGTACCACAGAAGATGTATTTTCTCTCACAGACATCTGTAACACACTTTCCACACAAACTTAGCACAAAAAAAAGGAGGGTCGAGGAGGGCAGGCTGCATTAGGAAGATGCAAGATGGTGAAAAAAGACTTTGGAACAGGGACTAGCCTGCTAGCCTCCCCACAGATAATCACACAGTGTTATTTCATTTTTGTAATAAGTTTTATTTAGACTACAAAGAAGAAACATATATACAAAATAAAACAATATAGAAAGAAAAAGGAAAGAAAGAGATAAAACAATACATTACTAAACATTCAAACATTAACAAATCTCAAACGTAAGAAAGAAAAAAAGAAACACCCTACAATACCTATCAAAAACCAATACCTAAGCATCAAGCATTCTACTATGAACTTCCCACTCCCCAGATCTTGTTGTTGTTAAACTCTGAAGGTTTTCCTACCTCAGATTTATCATCCTTTTCTCATTGTATTTATTCAATTAGTTTGGAATCAATAATATGAATATATTTTCAAATATGGATGATAAGTTAAAGAAAAAAGCATACAAGGAAATGTAGTTCTCCTAAAAGTGTTCTAGATTCAGTTTTCAATCAAATCCAAGTACAGCTTGTTTGCCTCCAGTATGTGACAAAAATGACATAACCCTTTTCCACACACACAATTCTTTCTTTGTGGTCCTGCTTGAAGGCATGTGATACTGGAGCTAAGTGCATTCCCTCTGGTTGGTACTTGAATAGCAGTCAGCCTGGGAACGTCCATGAATTCCAAGGTGGTATGAAAAGACAGGGCTAAAACCTGCAATAAATAAAATATCAAGGGAAGACAGTATCATACTCTAGAGGTGGTGGGGTGGCTCAGCTGTGAACTCTGTCAAGTTGCCTTTGAGTGCATTGCTTTCTCTCAGTATCTGTCCCTGCTCTGTCCAATGAATTGCCTGTGAAGGTTATCTTCTTTGAAGACCCTCTTGTCATGGCTAAACCCAGATCCTTTTCTCCCCAGCCAAGTGCGAGAATGTCTGAAGTTGGACCAAGATGACAAGGATTGCTTCTCCCACTACAAACAAGTGAAGAAGCTCACCAAGCAGCTGGAATCTGCTGAGGAACATGTCAAAGCTCAAAGGTGAAGATGCCACCCCACTGGACCCTTTTTACCTTCCTTGGTTTCATATTTGCAAGAGTGCCAGGGTTAAGTTGCCCGTTTAAGTGGCAAATAAATATTCTCTGCAAGGGTGGGGGGACTCCATGTGCTGAGGTTGCGCCAAAACTGTGCAGAGAGAAGCTGACTTTGTAGCATTTACGAAACTGTGGTTGAACCAGACTACATGCTTGTATGCCTATTATATGCTATGGAAAACATCAGGGTATATATTGAGTAAATAATCATGTCTTGCTTTTTCTCCAAATAGGGAGGGCACTGAAGCTCTCCTTTCTTGCAAGTTCCATTTACACACATACAAACTTCCGAGGGCTGGCATCCTGTTCGTGACATTCACCTTACAGTGTTATCATTTATTCGTGTGGTGCTATCACTGCACATGGTGCTGTGCAAGTAAAAGAGCAACAACACAATTCCCAGCCCACCTTCTTACAATCTAATTGAAAGGCAAAGGGAATGGCAGTGCGAGAGGGGATTCAGTCCAGCAGGTGCTGCCTCTTCTTCTCCCCCTCTGCAATGGCAGCTGGGATGGAGGGAGCACGTCATCTGTTTCTGGGTGTAGGCATAATGGGGCTGTGGCTGCAATGCCTGCAGGGTGAATATTTGATGTAGCACAAAAGACATATTCTGCTGATGGGGGTGGAAGCAGGGATATTATTTATTTCAACTCATTTATTTCAACTTTTAACAACAATTTGTTCAGTAACAAGAAAATCCGGGTAAAAAACAAGACAGGGAAAAATAGAAGAGAAAAAACCTAAAACAATATGAAATTCAATTTAATCACAATATTTGTTTATCATCTTAACATCAGTAGGCCTAAACATATTGTTTATATGTCTGTTTTCAACTTGTAGAGTAATTAAAATGGGTTAATCCGGAAGATCAGGTGTTGTTCCAGAGGTTCAAATGACATGGTTTGAGTATTGGACTATTATTCTGGGGACCAGGATTCAGTTCTCCACTTGGCAGTGGAAACCTACTAGTTGACCTTGGGTGCATCACACACTCTCAGCCCCAGAAAACTCCATGATAGGTTCACCTTACGGTCACCATAAGTTGCAACAACTCTGAAGTCACACAACAACATATGCAATAAATGAATCCCATATCGAAGCAAATTTGTCTCCATGTTTCCCACCACCTACAAGCAGAACAGGAGACAAACAGCCCCTCCCTGTTGTCTTGATAAAAAAATAATGTGATAATGTGGCCATAAGGTTTGCCAGCTCTGTTCCTTTCCAAATACTGTTCTTTTCTGTGTCCTGCAATAGGTATGAAGATGCCATTGAGAAATACAAGGCAGCCATGAAGACAGAGCCCAATGTGGAAATCTATACCACTAAGGCCAAAGCACGTATCTGCCACTGTTTATCCAAGGTGAGGCAAAGCCATCCAGACTGTACAATGGAAAGCAATTTGACTTTGCAATGAATTAAATATAGTTGGCCCTCCACATTCCCCATGGTTAGGGGCACAGGACCCCTCGCAAAACTGGAAAAATCACAAAAATCAAGGGGTGTGTGTGTATGTGGGAAGGGGACCAAGGCATGGTGGAGAGAGACCCATGGTCCAAATCAGGTCAGGGAAACGAGAGAGAAAAGGAATGGGTTGGCATGGTGGCCTTATACTTCCTCTCTCTCACTCATCTCCTTCCTTGGGTGTTAGGGGACATTGGAAGGGGGTTTGTGGTGCTAAGAAATTGGGCTACGAGCCATCCTAAGCAGGCCAGGCAGCAGCTGGTGGAGAAGGAGGAGGACCATGGGTGGGTTTTAAAGGGCTGCAGAGGTTAAACGGAGCCACTAAGAGAGGAAGTTCCCTTGGAAAAGGAGTTCCTGAGGTGTGAGAGTAGGGGCAGGGGTTGGAGAAACTCATAAATAAGTCAGTAACAGTTAAAGCTGCAAATGCGAAGGGCTGGCTGTAATTGTATCTGGCAAGTGGAATCTGCAACAGTCTTTAAAATTAACCAAAAATGTGTCATGCTTAATTTAACTGGTAATGTTTGTAGCGCTGAAATTCAGTAGGATTTTGAGTGAGAGTTGGCAGCCCCTGAGTTTAAAGGATTAGATGTGCCATATCTGACACAGAGGGATATGAACTTTCTCTCTGGCTCTGTCATCACTTCCTTACCCTTCATCTTTGGTTATGTTGCTCACCCTCTTGGGGCTTTTACCCCATGCTTGTAAAAATAGGACTTTCTGGCTTCTTTCTAAAGTGACCTCTGAAATACCATCACTCTCACCCAGGGGAAGGTAGTTTCTTTGTCTAGACACTGCCAAAGACTAGAAGGAAAGCTAGTGGATTCAGATTACAAGAAAAGAGATTCCACCTAAACATTAAGAAGAACTCATTTCCTGTAAGAACTGTTTGAAAGCAGAACTCTCCTTCTTGGGAGGTTTTCAGACAGAGGTTGGTTGGCCATCTTTCCTGGATACTTTAGTTGTGTCTTTCTACATGACAGGGCATTAAACCAAATTACCTTTGAGGTCCGTTCCAAATCTACGATTCCACACACACACACACCTCACACACAGCAAGGATGCACAACTGGGAAGCGGCTAGGGAACTATATTGCTTCCAGGAGACCTTAAAGGTCATATCCCAGACACTGGGGAAAAAATCATAACGTTTGTTTCTTTCTTCCTTTGTTTGTTTGCCATTGCCTTCCAACGCCGCTGGAGGTCATAGGAGAGAATTCACCATGGTTTTGGTCATCTCTGGGCTATCATAGGCCTAGAAGAAGCATTTTATTCTTTTCTTCAGAACCAAATAAACCAGAAGTCAACTTCATTGGGAGCATGTCAGAGCTCTGTAAAAGCTTTTCTAAAAACCTAACTGTAGCATGAAGGCTGCAGTCTGGATTTGGACCTAACCCTGCCAGTGACCTCAAACCTCAGGACTGGAGGTTCTCATTCCCCTACTCTTGTGACTGAGAAGTTTAGTCTGACTTTGATGTGGTAGATGGAACAGGTAAAGGATGGAAAAGGGAATGCTGGAGAAACATTAACACCAATGCAATTGTTCTTCATTATGACTGCAGAGCAAACAGCCTCGTGAAGCCATAGACATCTGCACAGAAGCTCACCAGCTTGACCCCAGGAATGTCTTCATCCTGCGTGACAGAGCTGAAGCCTACATCCTGAATGAGGAGTTTGAGAAAGGTAAACCAATGCAATTCTAGGCTGCATAAATAGTGGGAAGAGGACATCTCTTAAGAGTATCAGAGCTTTATAAGATTCACACGAAAGATCTCTCCTGTCCAGTGCTCTGTTTCCAGCAGCAGTTAGCCAGATACTCCTAGAAAGCCTGTAAGGAAGACACATAGGCAGTAGCCCTTAGCCTGAATCCTGTTGGTTAATCCATACTAGAGTAGAGCCATTGAATTAGTAAATGCCACTGATTTAGACTGACAGCAGGATTCAAGTGATTCTCTGCTGGCATCCCCTTGCCAAGCATGTGGCAGTCAGTGAAAGACTATCTCTGAACATAGAGGTTCTTTTTTTTTGCTATCATGTTTTAAGTGCGGTTGATTGATGTAGATCAGAGGTGGGAGTCATGTCATCCTTTGGGGAGACCCACACCACCCTTGTGGCTCCTGTTGATCTCCCTCAGAGTCTCTAGTAGTCTCCCATTTTTTTCCAGAAAAAAACACTTCAAAAAAAATTTTTTAAGAAAACTTTTGTGGGGCTGTTCAGTGCTATTTCAGCAGTCCTCCCACCCAGAAAAACCAACCCCACCCCCCGGATGGCTGTGAAAAATTGCATTGTCCCTTAGTATTAGTATTCGTATCCCTGGGATCCAGAAGCATATAGTGTTACCTTCAGCAGTGTTTAAGAATAATACTACTGATCAAGTCAACCACAAGGGACATGCCTTGACTTTGATCTATGAGTAAATGTGGTCTATATGTAGCTCCTCCAGTGTTAAATATATGGTGAGGGCAAAGAGCAACGATGGCGGTGAGATGTTCTTAAGAATTTTCATCTTTCTGTGCTGAATAATTTCTTTGGGACTTTTTCCCAACCCAACAGTTTATTATCAACATGGAACTTCCACTTTCATGGAAGGGTAAACACAGCATAATTGCCTGAATGCTTCAAATGCTGCTAGGTTTTATTGTGAACATAAGGGCTATAAACTTGGCTGGGTTTTTTTTCTTCCCAAAGGAAAAGCAAGAATTGGGATTCTCTGGATTCTCTGATACTAGGTTGTTCTGCCAAATTCAGCACCTACCACACTCCTCCCTAGGAATATGATAATTTTGAGGGTGGGGTAACTCCATGTGAAATAAACAGCTTGCATATTCTTTTCTCAACTTAAAACCAGCTTTATCTTATTTGTAGCTGTCGAAGACTATCAGGAAGCCAAAGAGTTTGACAGTGAGAATGAGGAATTGAAAGAGGGGCTGGAGAAGGCACAAAAGCTGCTGAAGCAGTCCAAGAAACGAGACTATTACAAAATCCTTGGAATCCGGAGGTATGTCTTGTGACTTTCAGCAATACTTTTACAGCCCTACATTTAAAAAGGCGACGGGGCCCAAGCCTTCATAGACATTCTTGCTTCATTGTAACAGCCATAGAGGAAGATTTGTGAGCTTGTACCCATAAAACTGGTTTAAGGCAGAGATGAGGAATCTTCGGTCCTCCAGATGTTGTGGATTTCAGCTTCCAGAAACCTAAACCAGTGCACTGTGTGGAAGGGGATTCTGGGAATTGTAGTCCAAAGCATCTGGAAGGCTGAAGAGCTCATTTTTCCTTTGTTTCTCCTATCCTTTTTTGGAATTGACACAGTAACTGGATCTGAGCTGTGCATCAAGGCTTAAGTCCAGCCATTGGTCCCAGCTAGGGTAGACCACTTGAAGCAGCAGGATTTGCATTAGTTGCAACAACTGGATTGATTGCTAAGCACCCTGCAAAATGTTCCTCTTGCTTTCTCACTGACATTTGTTGTTTCTCTACTCACTGCAAAATTTGAAAGCAAATCCTGTTTATGTTCACCCATCCACCCACCCAGGAATGCAAACAAGCAGGAAATCATCAAAGCTTACCGGAAGCTGGCCCAGCAATGGCACCCTGACAATTTCCAATCTGAAGATGAGAAGAAGGAAGCTGAGAAGAAATTCATCGACATTGCAGCCGCTAAAGAAGTCCTAACAGATCCAGGTAAAGTTCATCCCGTGAAATCCAGGGCAGTTTTTGCTCTGGTTTAACTGATTGTGTGCTTTCTTTCTCCTGAATAAGTCATGCAGGGGTGCACATTCAGCATATGTTCTTCTGTTGCATGTTCCCCCTCCCCACTTTGGTCATCACTTCCTTCTAGT
The DNA here is from genome assembly GCA_948474755.1 of Ctenosaura bakeri. NCBI lineage: Eukaryota > Metazoa > Chordata > Lepidosauria > Squamata > Iguanidae > Ctenosaura > Ctenosaura bakeri. Next base: position 428,899 of record CAOLHI010001609.1, read on the forward strand.
ATTGTCATACATACCTTTTCACTTCAGAAGGACTAGGAACATGCTTTTTCCTCCAGAGGAATGCCAAATTCTGTTATGATACACATACACTGAGCTCCTTATCACAAGCAAAATGTGTCCATAGAACTACTAAAAAATGAGCTTTGTGTTGGGCAATTAACACCCTATCCTAAATCCTCTAACCAGATAATGCTCCTTCTTCCTCTTTCCCTAATAGAGACGTGAAGACCTTTTTTTTTTCCAGGGTCTCTTTTGCCCCAGAAAAATACTGAGAGAAATAGATCATAGAATGCTTTGTTTTAGAATGATGAATAAAATATTTAAGACACAGTGTTCATACTCTCCCCATATTATTTCTGAAAGCTATGTAACAGGTAAATATGTCAGACTGTGTATTATTCATGTCACTGTAATTTTTGTTGTTGGTTTCCTTTTCTCAGTTCTCTTTACGATAATGAGTACTCTTATATGTTCTTGGCACTAGGAAGGACTAGAGAAGACAAAATAGTCTTCTTTGTTTATTTACATTGATGGTTTCCTCTGCTTTCAACAGGGTGTTGTTGTCAAATGTTCTTTTGCCTCCTCATAAGCTGGCAAAAACAAAGAGATTCCTTATAGTTCAGGTGCTCCCTATAGTTCAGATCCTTTTAGGTACATTGGTAACAATGATATTTTTAAAAGGAAATTCAATTTAATTGTTTGATGAATAAACTATACCTTTAATATATCAACCATGATGCTTTTTCGCCAAGCCAAATTCCACATACAGTTCGACCTCTGCCTGCACACAAATGAGGTCGTGCAAGGTGTCACATCCTATTATAATCAGTGAGAATGTGGTGGTGAGCACCTGCACTGCCATAGGCATATGAATATTGCATCCATTGAGTTCAGTGGGACTCAATGCTCACATTTTTTGTTTTTGTTTCCTGGAACGGAACACCTGCATATACAGTGGGCACACTGTAGTGCCTTTTATGTTCCTAAAATAACAGTGTGGCTTTCAATTTGTAAAGGATGTTAATATTGCTTTTTTCTTTTCTTTTTTCCCCTTTCTTTTTCTTATTTTAAAAAATCCCATTTTTTTCTCCTTAAAAGAAATACAGGGGAGCGTTTTTTCCATAGCTTCAAAATTTCTCGAAATATTACCTACTGAAACCTTCTCCTCTTTTTTTCCACTTCTAGAAATGAGACAGAAGTTTGACTCCGGTGAAGATCCATTAGACCCAGAGAACCAGCAGGGTGGAGGAGGACACCAGCACCAGTGGCCCTTTGAGTTCAACCCCTTCGGTTCGGGGAATTTCCATTTTAAATTTCACTTCAACTAACTTTAGCCAAGCCCAGAAGCAGGAGGCAAAAACTGTGGCTAATGAACAGATGCTGGGACTTCCCAGCAGCACTTAGCTAACCAAGAGACTCCAAAGAAACATCCATCCCAAACTGGGAACTGCTACACAAGAGGGGAGGGGGGTAGGAAGGGATTTCCCCTGCTGTATTCAAATGTCCCTCCTCATTGGTCCCGGTGGCTCATTGCTGACAGGAAACAAGGGCCTGAAGAAAGACAGTGACATCTTGCTTTGAACTAAACTGGAGCTTCTACATGGGGCATATTTTGCATGAAGAGCTGTAAACGTCTCTGAAAACCCATCCATCACCGTTAAGTCAAACAAGTTAAGTTGACTTTCATTTACTTTGTATGACCAGCTTTCAGCAGGTCATGAGTCCATGCGGGGAAATCAACTTTCTCCCAGTCATCTCTGTTGAAGCCCCTTCATCTTGTAATCATCAACCAGCTAGCTCATCTTCAGTCCCAGAGGAGCAAAAAGTTCCCTTCTTTACTTAAAAAAAAAGTATACCATTTTTCTTCCATTGAAATTCACCTGCCCAAAAACCTTTTGGCAGAAAGTATCAGAGTAATGCGTAGCGTGGGGTGGTTGCTAGAACTGATGGGGACAAGGGGAACCAAAGCTGCCTCTTCAGTTTTCTTCCTCAGTTGCAACTTCCCTGATACATTGGGATTTTTTTTTCTGAGATGGGGAGGTGGGTTTGATATGGCTATTAATCTTGTGAAACCCATTATTGGGCTGTGTTGTTTGGAAAGGGAAGGAAGATTTTGGAGTTTCTGTTTTGAGTTTGTGACTGTGAAGTCACCTTGCCTCATTGGTAACATTTGTCTTCTAACGGTAAGGTGGATTCTCGTATTGAACATTGAACATTCTTTCCTCTGAACACAAAGGGGAGGAGGTTATATTGCTAAAGAACCAGATTTGAGAGGACAGGAGCTTCTTTCCCTTATCCTCACAAAATTTCCTTCTGGGCCTGAGTCTTGAGTGTTTTCATGAGTGAGCTAGCCAGGCTGATACTCTCCAACTGATTGAGGATGCTCACCTCCCCAGTGTCCCATGGGTTATATACAATTTAATGTTTTTTAAAAAACTTTTGTGTTCCCCCCCTCCCCAGCCAGCACAGTAGCTCTGTAAAACTTATTCTGCACCTGTCATCATCCAATGGGTGAAAAGAGGAACTTAGAAGGACGGGTGCTTAACCTCCACTTTTACCACAAGTGTCAAAATTAAACGTTTGTACTGCAAAGCTACCAGCTGCGTTTCCTTGACAGTATTGTGTGGCTAAGGTGTAGTGGTTTCAGCACTGGACTGTGATTCTGGAGACTAGGGCTTGATTCCTCACTTGGCCATGGAAACATACTTGGGTGCACCACAAGCTCTCAGCCTCAGAAAACCCCACGATAGACTCGCCTGAGGCTCACCATAAATCAGAAATGACTTGAAAGCCAACAACAACAACAAGGAAGAAAGAGGAAGCCGTGCTGATTCTAGAGGTTCTTGTCACTGCATTTGCAAATGATTCCCTGGTCCATCCCCAAGCTAGAAAAACTGAATCCTGCTGCAGTCCTAGTGAAATCAAGGGATGAGCACTCGGAAGAGTCTAAGTCTACAACTAGCCTGCCTGGCTGCGATTGGAAGGCCTCCATTGACCCTTCTTTACCCAAACAGATGCTGCTTCTCCATCCCTCTGGATGGTTTCTTGCAAAGGAGGTTTCAGAATGCTGTCTGCAGTCCTCTGCATTGACCTTGGAGTGGGCCTTGCCTCTTGAGTAAACATGGATCATATTACACTGTGTGCCACTGAAAGTAAAGAAATCCATGGATGCTTGTCCCTGGTTTGGAGTGTGTTGGGGCAATATGAGGGCATTCTCCCTCCCCCCCCACACACACAAAAAGAACTCTGCCCCCAAAGAAATTTTCCTTCAGATCCAAAATTCCCAGCATTTTAGGGAGCAAGATATTAAAAATAGTTCACACCTAGAACTCATATTTGCTGTGTTTGGATCCTAGTAGTCACTAGCTGCCCCTTTTCTTTCAATGCCTAAACTGTATTTCTGAATCCTCGGCTGAAGTTACTGCAATGTTAGAAACTGGGGTACTGAAGGAAAATTCTGCAGTAACATTAAACTTCAGTTTAACACCTGGAAACGCAGTTTATTCCTCTCTGTTGCTGCGCTCCTGTATGTCAGGGAGCCCAGAATGACTTCTAGTGCCTAGTTTCATTTCAGTCACAGTTGATGTGTTATGCCATGAAAGGAGAACATAGAAGTGGGTTTGGTTCTGACCTTGGGGAGGGATAGTAGCTCAGTGGCAAAGCACTCACTTTGCAATGCAGAAGATCTTAGGCTTATTCCCTGGTATCTCTACAAAAGGGTTGGGAATGAATCCTGCTTGAAATCCTGAAGAGCTGCTGTCTGCCAGCATTGACAGGATAAAGCTACAGGAATCGATTATCTGACTCTATGAGGCAGCTTTCTTGTGTTAACTGATGCAAGAGGGAATTTTGCGTAGTTGTTAGCAAGGAGGCAAAAGGACCATGGCAGCAGTCCTTTCCATTAACCTGGGAGTCAAGAGGCTATTGCGCTCGGATGCTGGAAGCAGAATGCATCTGTGCCGGAAGCTTACATGCAACAGAGGAATGGAGTAGAAATGGGAGAAGCAGAGGTTTTCAAGCTACTTCATCCTCAGCATATCTGAGATGTGAAGCGGTGTGTCTGTTGCAGTCCTCCAGATGTTTTTAGAATGTAAACTCCCATCAGCCCTAGCCAACAAAGGCAGTAGCAAGGAATTCCACTCCAACATCTGGAGAGCTGTGCTTCATGGACTCCTGAAATAGCCCTTTGTTACCAGTGGGGAACATGGAAGCAAGAGAACAGTTCCTCCCATATGCAAAAGCTGAGGAAGGGCTGAGCTGAACTATCAGTATTAAAGAAACAGTTCTGCTTGAGTACTAGTGTAGTGTGGAATGCTCAAGCAGAGAGCTTCAGCTGAGTCTTCCTTTGACCATAATACCTTGCAGAGCCAGTAAGAAAGAAAGGACAGAAGCTCATGGTATTTTAGATAATGCAAGTCTTTTATAAATGCTGAAATTAGGTTCTTGGTTTTTTCCCCTCCTCCTTTTAATGTGTGAGATAGTGTTGTGACTTCTTTTTGTGAAGTGCCTTGGGTCCAACTCTGGGAGAAAGGTAGTGTATAAAGAAAAATTTATCATCATTGTTTTAGAGCCATTTGCTGTTAAGGCTTGGCCTTCTGCCCCTTGGGAGGGGTGGTCTGATCTTGGTCAAACTCCTTCACATTCCAAAATGCTACTTTGAGTTTAGTTATTCTCGTAGAATATGTGGAAATTCAAAAGATGATGAACAGAGGCCATTACACTTGCAAACAATATTCATTTTATTATGAAAAAAAAGGAAACCCTGAAATGCATGATCTAGTGCTTCTCATGTCCATTTGGTTCAAGTCTTTGTTTCTTTTTTAAAAACAAAAAATTATTAAACCCCCTCCAAGTCACAGCACATGTCCTTATCTCTCCAGCAATCTAGCTGAGTGTTGGGTGAGGAAGGGCCAAAACTCAAAAAGAAGGGGTACTGTTGAACTTTGTGTATGGATTCAGGATTAGGTGCCATGTTAACCTCCTCATGCATAATTTAACCTGCTCATGCCAAAGGCAGAATTACCTTTTCAACCAGAGCCCTTGAAGGTATTTGAATAGCCATGTTTCAGATCTTGAAATATGAATTATTCCTACACACTGCTGCCTGCATTTTAATTTCCTTCCTGTAGGAATGGAGGTTAACATAGGAAATCCTTTTAGCAAAAACTGCAAGGTAGCAACCTTGCCACTCAGCGGGGGCAACGAACCTGCAGGGGGACTCCTCCAGGCATGGACCATTATGTAAAATTCAAGCATATGCGCTCATTCCCTGCAATGCCTTCTTCCAAGAAGAATTAAATTGACCATTTAAAAGTGCGGAGGGGACCCCTCTAGCTGTGACAGCACAAGCCTAGAAGTGTCTGCTCAAAAGTTAAGTTTGCTGGCTTTTGTGGGACTTACTTCCTAGAAGGGGTATATCAGATTGAAGTATTGCTCATGATTTTTTTTAAAAAGCAAATGTGTTTTCTGCATCAGTTCTCTTTGTCCCATACTGTTGCACCCCGTCTCCCCTTCTTAAGCTCCCCATCCCACCTCCCAGTCCAGCAAGATCAACATGCAAAGGATTTACAAACATACACAGTTTCCATAATATTAGGAAAATAGCCATTTAAATATATTCAAGCAAATTGGTGGTTAGGTTCCCCAACCACTTGGATCAAGGTGAGTTCTCAGCTCTGGAAATACAGGAAATCACTACTTTAAAAAAAAAAAATCAGTCCAGTACTTTGTATTGGTTCAAAATGTTCCTTCCCTTGATGGGGGCGGGTGGAGAAACTCCACAGCTAAGTGAAGAAAAGCTGTCCAGGAGAAAGATGTGATTTCACTGTGTCCCAATGCCTTTCTTTTTCAGTATCAACTACTTCTGATCACAGGGCAACAAAAAGCCCAAAGATAATTCCATCCGTTAGAGGGGAAAATGGAACAAAAGTGTGATACACAAGACAGGTCTCCTTGGCAATAAATAACCCTGTATAAGCAAGCATTTGCAAGGGTTTGACTCAAAAATGTCAATTCAGAGCCTTCGTCCAGTTCCTAGCATCACCAAGAAAAGTCCAAAGACCTCGGCTAGAGACAGAACAGAGATTTCCTTTGTACCTTGCCATCCCTGTTTAAAAAGAAAACCTTTTCAGGTTTCGGGCTACTGGAAAAGCACCCCCAAAATGTCTTTTCAGGGGGACACGCCCCCTTATCTCCGATGCAGGCTCAGACATAAGCGTTCTTGCCATACTGTCCACCACTGCTGGCATTGGAATCTATGCGGGGACGGGGGACTGAAGTTGCAGGGCCCGACATGGCACTCTTGGTGGCTTTGTATGGATACGTGTAACTGTCAAGACACAAAAGCAGAGGAAGGGGCACATCAGTGTTACTAGCAGACAAGTGTCAGTGAACAAAACTAGAAGGGGTAGCTAAACATCCCAGATAGGATCAGAATTGAAAATGGCCTTCACAGATTAGAGAACTGGGCCAAAACTAACAAAATGAATTTCAACAGGGAGAAGTGTAAGACACTACACTTGGGCAGAAAAAACGGCATACACAGACATAAGATGGGTGACACCTGGTTTGGCCACAGTACATGTGAAAGGGATCTAGGAGTCTTAATAGACCACAAGCTGAGCATGAGCCAGCAGTGTGATGTGGCACTTTAAAAAGCCAGTGCGTTTCTCTCTCCAAAACACATCCAGAGATGACTTTTTCTTTCACCAGCTTCAGTAACTTTTTTTTTTATTATTTCCATTTGATGGGCAGATTATTAGATCCTTGCTTCTTTAACCAGGGATTCCAGAGGCAGCTGCTGTTTACCTTGCCTGTTGTAAGTAGGCATACACAACTGTGGTAGGACCTGCTAGAGCAGAACTCCATTCTTTTCCAGCTAAAGCTTCATTACATACTCTACTGCAGATACGGTGATGCAACCAGATACTGAAAGTCTGTGTTTCTCCAGCCCTCTTTAACCACCACCACCACCCCAGTCACAATGCTGCTTAAATGAAATTGTAGCTAGAGAGAGGGAAAGAATGAAGAGAGGGTCTGGAGATGCAAAAAGACATTGTAAAAAGAAACTGTTTTGTCAGTTGCCTTCAATCAGTGTTTATTTTGCTGGTCATAGTGAACTGATGCCATGGCTCAGTATTTCTTCCAAAGACTTTTCTACCGTTTGCTTTGCATGAAAGAAGTAAAATGCAGATAGGGAGGACTTTTTTTTTTTTTTCCTTTTTGCGGGGTATGTTCTCTCAGGGCAAGAGCTTGGTCAAGTTTTGGATGAGAGTTCTTAGAATCCTCCAGACATTACAGCTGCTCAAGATGCTGGGAGTTCACCAAAGAGTAACATAGCTAAGCACTAAGAAGGAGTAACTACTTGTTCAGGGAGGGACGGCAAGACCAGGGCAAGCAATGGGCAATGATGGGACAACCCACAGAAAAATGGAGTGGGCAGTGAAGGGATCTTGCTCAAGTTTTGCCCAGTTTTGTCAACACTACTCTCACCTCTTATCCTGTGACAACTGCCTCCGACATGAACTGAACAGGCCTCCTCCACCAATGATCACCAGCAGTGAAGCACTCCAGCCCAGGTAGAGAGCAGGTCCAATTTCATACCTGCACCATGAAAAAAGACACATTGGAAACTAGACCCCCAGCTGCTTTGATTCATATAAACAAACACGTCTAGCACTTTTCATTCCTACCAGCATGCTGGATTTTCACCCCAGTAAATTTTGTATTATATTACATCTCTGCCAGAGCAGGTCTTTTGTAAAGCTAAGGGGTCTTAATTGGTCATTCAAGACCAAGCCTGAATTCAAGACCACTGGCAACAACAGGAGACTAGCTCAGGACTATCTCGGGCCCTGAGGTTTCAGTGTTAAAACCGGAGACCTAGGGATAACCCCTTGTGCTGTCATAGGAAATGTGTCCTGATGTGTCCTAACCATGACATACAAAGCATTAACCACAGTTGTAAAGACTGTGTCATTCAAATTAAAAAAAAAAAAAGACCAAGTCCAGCAAATGAGGAAAGAATATACTTTTCAAGTCAGAACTCTTGCCCTGGAATTCCTTTTCTTCAATCCAGGAGAAGAAGTTGCAGACCTTTAGACTAAAAGCCAGGATCTGAGATCATGGAACCCAGCCAAGGGGCAATGCCCAGTGCCAATCTGGTGATGGCTATTCCCCTAAACAAGCTTGCCCCCTTGAGTGTTGTTACACTACTTGTTGCCCAACATCCTGCCCCCCCCATTTGCCACTATTTTATATACTCACTTTGTACCAGCAAAGAGCGGGTTAAAGAAATCACGGGTAATATTGAAAGCGTACCAGGAGATGGTCACCATGCCACAGAGACCTGAGCAGGAAGAATAAATAAGAACGCTTAAGTGGAATGTGAAACAGCATTACAAAGATGATATACACTGAACCCCATGTAGTACCAGATTGCACAAGCTAAGTAAGCTACCCTTTAGGCCTTTGAGTACTACAGCCGTAGTTTACAGCTCACCGTGGCCTCCAAGTACCAAGAAATAACATGAATGCATAACTTTTCTTTTAACTTAACTGATAGAATAATCCACATTTTTACATTAACAACCACCTGCCAAGTCCAACCCCAATCTGCCATGCAGGAATACATGATCAAAGCATTCCCAACAGATGGCCATCCAGCCTCTGTTCAAAAACCTCCAAAGAAGGAGACTTCACCACACTCAAGACAGCATATTCCACCATCAAGCTGCTCTTACTGCCAGGAAGTTCTTCCTAATGTTTAGCCAAAGTCTCTTTTCCTGACGTTTGAAGCTATTGCTTCATGTTCTAGTCTCTGGAGCAGCAGAAAACAGGCTTGCTCCACCCTCCATAGGACATCCCTTCAAATATTTAAACAGAGCCCTAATGTCTTAACTTTCTCTTCTCCAGGCCAATCTAAGCCACTTCTTGTAGGGCATGGTTTCCAAACCTTCTACCACTTTGGTCGCCCTCCTACAACCTTCCAGTCTGTAAATACCATTCCTGAACTGTGGTGCCCAGAACTGCACACAGTATTCCATAAACGTCCTTGTTCTAAGGATGGCTATCTGTCTTTCTTCTAACACCAGGAAGGAAATTCCTATGACACCTCCAGCTCCTCATGTGTCTGCTGACTATTAAGATAGGTTGGAAGGGCGATGTTCCCAGGAGATGCTATTTAATTAAACACTCATAACTAAGTAGGTGATATAAAATACCAGTGGTCATGTTTATTAGAGAAATTAAGACCATTTCCGCACGACACTCTTATAACGCGATGATTCCACTTTCAACCTCCTATGGAATCCTGGGGTTTGCAGTTCCAGGAGGGGCTGGCCAGCCCCTCCCGGAACTGCAAACCCCAGGATTCCATAGGAGGTTGAAAGTGGAATCATCGTGTTATAAGAGTGTCGTGCGGAAATGTTCTAAGAGAAAGTGTGGGTATATAAGTGATGTATAATAATAAGGCAACTGATCTGTTAGGAGTGTTAGGTGAGGGCATGCGATGTTGGGGGTGACTTGTGGTTGGCTGAATGGGATTTCTTTAAAAACTGTTGACTTTGACAGTCAGTGCGAGATACAAGGCAGAGCTAAGAATTACACTCAAAGATGTGAGTGGCCTTTCCACACTACAGTGTTATAGTGTTATTATTCCACTTTCAAACTCCTGTGGAATTCTGGGGTTTGCAGTTTCCTGAGGCCAAAGAGCTCTCTGGCTGAGAATTCTAAATACCCCTCCCTAAACTGCAAACTCCAGGATGCCATGGGATGTTGAAAGTGGAATAACAGCACTATAATACTATAGTATAGATACAACCTTAGTTAGAATTAGCTAGAGAATAAGCAGGGTGAGAGATGAGACAGTGAAGAGCGGGAGTTTGTGTTCTGGGACAGTTAGGAAAGTTCAATTCAGCTGGATTTTATATAGCTATTGTGATATAGGGGCTTGAGTGTTAGACAAGTATTCCAAGAACACAGGGTGGGAATATCTGTTCCATGATGGAATCCCACCACTGAGTGACTTTAGGCAAATCACATCCTCTCATCCTCAGAGGAAGGCAAAGGCATGCCTCCTCTGAACAAATCTTGCCTAGAACATCCTTGTTGTTGTTAACTGCCATCAAGTTAGGGCATGCTTAGCCTACAGAAGAGAAGGTTAAGAGGGGACATGAGAGCCATGTTTAAATATTTGAAGGGATGCCATGTAGAGGAAGGAGAGGGCTTGTTTTCTGCCGCTCCAGAGACCAGGACAAGGAGCAATGGATTCAAGTTGCAGGAAAAGAGATTCCACCTGAACCTCAGGAAGAACTTCCTGACAGTCAGAGCTGTCCGGCAGTGGAATAGGCTGCCTCAATGGAGTGTGGTGGAGTCTCCTTCTTTGAAGGTTTTTAAACAGAGGCTGGATTGCCATCTGTCGGGAGCACTTTGATGTGGGTTCCTGCATGGCAGATTGGGGCTGGACTGGATGGCCCCTGGGGTCTCTTCCAACTCTATGATTCTAAGTCAATCTGTGGCTAACGTATGGAAGTGACACCTCTAGGTCACTCTCTCCTCAACCACCCTGCTCAGGTCTTGCAGACTCAGGGATGCACCTTCCTTGATTGAGTCTATCCACCTGTAATGCAGTCTTCCTCTTCTCCTACTGCCTTCCACCTAACCAAGCATTTTGTCTTTTCTAGTGACTGATGTCTTCTCATGATATTGCCAAAGTAGAGCAGCCTCAGTTTAGTCACTTTTGGCTTCTAGGGAGAGTTCTGGTTTGATTTGCTCTCAGACCAGGCCCACCATAACTTGAAGACACACAACAACAACAATGGGATTATAAAGAGACTGGGAAAGGGTTAGTGAGATGTGTTTAGACCAGTTAGGATTTAGATGAGTTAAATATGTAACAATGAATAACTAAGCTTTGAAATTCTTGGTGTAAGTTTCCATACACCAAGCAATCTTTAACTATATGTTGAACTTCAGTTTAATAAATTATTCTTGCAATGTACAAATGTGCCTCTGGAAACACTACAATAGTCCTATTAGGGTGTTTAAATTCAGGCACAGAAGTTGTTCAACAGCAGTGGTAAATTTGGTGCCATAATAATGGAACAGGCAGAGGTCCCCACACTCCAGAAATATTGGGAAAGTCCTGGGGTTCACATACACACATGCATGCAAAAACACGGAGTTTATGGACTCAGTGTATCTTAATCTGAACTTGCATCCATGTGTGTTAAAGACATGCGCCTTTCGGAGGCTCAAGCAAACAGTTGCATTGCCCAGCAAGCACCACTAGAGGGCAACAAAACCTTCATGGGAAATATTCAGTGGACATTTGCACCAAATTCATAATGATGGATGTTGTTGCATTCCAACAACATCTTGGGGTGGGGGATGTCACAGGATTCCTCCTCTTTAAATTATTATCTTTACGGGCCAAAAGGCAACTTCCCCAAGTTCATTATCTCCTACAACAAAGCAAGCTGGCCCATCCCTCTCCGCTGTATGGAGACAAAAATGTACAATTTGTATTAGATCAGATCTCGTGGGAGTGTCCAGGGATACCTTTGATTTGTGATCTCTCTCAAGGCTATTTGCTAATTAAGTTTTATCATGTAGAAAACTATTTTCAGATAAGGACTTGAGATAGAGGCCATTGCCACACTACACTCTTATAGCGCGATTATTCCACTTTCAACATCCTATGGAATTCTGGGGTTTGCAGTTTAGGGAGGGGACAGCCATCTCTTCCCTAAACTGTAAACCCCAGGATTCCATAGGATGTTGAAAGTGAAACAATCGCTTTATAAGAGTGTAATGTGGAAATGACTAGAGAAATGCACTGACTCAAACAGAAATCATTTATCAACTTATCATGTCAAGTGGTTGAGGAGAATCTGAGCAAAAATGTACAGCGAAGTGGCAGTGCTCTCCTTGCCTCTTGAAAAGACAGTCCAAGCCACCAGGTGATGGAGTGTTTACATGCTCGCTGTTCAGACTGCCAAGTTCAAAGACATTTCCCAATGCAGCAAAAGAGAAGAAACCTCAGTGCTTCCTGTCCTTCTCTCCCAGTATCCCTCTGTCCAGCCTAGGAATGTAGTTATGAGGAGGAGGGGATGAATGCATTGCCCCCCAAAAAAGAATTCTGCACCTACAAACGAAGTTTTCCTTCATTTCCCAAATGTCTAGCATTGTGGAGATTGAGACACTGAAAATCGTTCAAATCTAAACTAAAATATAATTTGCTTTGCTCATATTCCCTTCATAGCTTTGATTCCCTTGCCACAAGAAAAGTGGAGTATAAATTTAATAAATAAACAAATGCTACCTGCCCCTTTTCTTTAGATGCCTAAACTTTACTTCTAAATACTCAACTGAAGTTTTAGGTTGCTGCAATGCTAGAAACTGGAGGATTGAAGGAAAATTTTCATTTGGGGTAGCTGGAAACAAAGGGTCTTTCCGCACTGCACTGTTCTAGTGTTGTTATTCCACTTTCAACATCCTGTGGAATCCTCGGTTTTGCAGTTTAGGGAAGGGCCTTTAGAATTCTCAGCCAGAGAGCTCTGTGGCCACAGTAAACTACAAACCCAGAATTCCACACGATCTTAAAGTGGAATAATAACACTATAACAGTGTGGTGCGGAAAGTCGCTGTGTGAGGGCCGGTTGGAAGAGAGGAATTGATAACAGTTTAAAAGGGTTCTGGGAAGTGGGAATGTAGACAGAGTTCAGTGAGTTCATGTTCCAGTTAAGTGTTATGTAATAAATTTTTATTCGTTTTACTTTCTCCAACTGTGTCTATTTTCATTTAAGAATTAGAAGTGACAATGGATCAGATTTACTGTCCATGATAATAGCTTCCTTGGGGTCCAAGTACCCAACCCAGGGCGGGATCCTGAGGATAAAAAGGCAAGGTGGGTGACTCGAGTCCAAAGGTAGGAACTTCAGTGGATAGGGGTTCCGTCTCATATATTTGTAGCCCCCAAAAATAAATAAATAACATTTCTAAACTTTGGTACAGCTTGGCCTTGAAAGGCTGTGGCGAGGAGCCCGTTTACTGTTTAACCTCAGGCAGCAGAATATCTGGGGTCTTCTCCAGATATCTCACAAGACAGGGGAGTGAAGAGGCGAGAGGAGTTGTAGCTCTTTCACCTCCTGTCACATGGAAACATGGAGACAGAGCTCAGGTGAGTCAATTCTTTAGGTGACGACTCTCACAACCTCACAGCCAGTATAGTTGGTTCTCCATATCTGCAGATTATATATCCATGGATTTAAGCAACCAGGGCTTGAAAATATTTTTTTTAAAAATCCAAAAAGCAAAGTCTGATTCTGCTATTTTGTATAAGGAACACCATTTTACTACACCACTGCACATAATGGGACTTGAGCATCCATGAATTTTGGTATCCATGGGAGGGTCCTGGAACCAAATGCTAGCAGATACCGAGGGCCCGCTATACAGCAATGCTGAAAGTTGTCCTTTAAACAAGTGGTTTTTCCTAACCATGAATTTAAAGGCATATGCATGTTTTCTAACTTCACATCTAGCAAATCTACAGACCACAGTCATTCATGTTTTAGTCAAATACTTTCTACATTTCTTTTTTCCACTGTCTTTTGGAAAGGTCCATCTTTTATTCAACTTACCAGCCAGGAGGAACATACATCCCCCGACAACAGCCATTTTTGCCTTCACGTTGGGGTTGTCTTCTGCCACTTTGGTGCATTGCAACCCTAGCATGCCGCACAGAATACCTAAGAAGCCCAGCACCAAAGCACTAATCATGAGGGCTCGAGAAGCTTGCAGGTAGGCTAGGAAGGAAAAAAAACAGGTGGGGAAGGATTCATGGTCATTAATGCTAGGCACTCTATCAGAGTTTCAGCAATATCACCTAGAAAGCTGGGCTGGAATTTCAGGCCAGTCTATTAAGCCACAAGAAGCAGCTGCTCTGAGCACGAGGTTCCAGATGGAGGAATATAGATCTCCCTCCGGTCTTTAAGGCCATTTCCACACTATACCATTAAAGTGCTATTATTCTACTTTCAACATCCTATGGAGTCCTGGGATTTGCAAGTTAGGGAGGGGCATTAGGAATTCTCAGCCAGAAAGCTATTTGGCCTCCCTAAACTACAAACCTCAGAATTCCATAAGATGTTGAAAATGGAACAATAGCACTATAATAATGTAGGGTGGAAAGGCCCAATAACCAAGCTTCCATTCACAGCAGGAGGGTGTTCTTTAGGGAATGTTTCAGAGGGCACATTTCATGGGAAATAAAGGCTCCCCTTGAGGGATGGAAAGCATATATGAAAATATTCAGAAAATGGTGATATCTTGAGTGTTGGGAAACTCTGCCCAGCAGAATCCTTGGGATCTTTCAGACTGTACAGGTATAGTGCAATGATTCCACTTTATCACGGTTCCAGCCCGTGGAAACCTGGGACTGGCAGTTTCACAAGATTTTTTTAGGATTCTCAACTGGAGTTTTATGCCTCACCAAACTACAAATCCCAGATTTCCAGAGGACCATTGCTATAGTAGTTAAAGTGGATTCATAGCACTATAATTGTATAGTCTGAACGGGCCCCAAGACAGCAACAATCTTTGCAGTTTGGGACTGAAAACAATGCACATGGGATAGATAGCACAGAAAACAAGACTTTCTGCACCAAAACTTATTTTCTGTAAAAAAAAAGAAAAAGTTGTTTTCTGCACAGAAAAAGTTCTTTTCTGCATGAAAAAGTACATTATTTTTTTTTGCACAGAATAAATCCTGAAGTGTAACTAGTCTTCAAAAACTGAACAGTTCTCAGTGGTTTTCTCACAATGAAGAGAAAAAGGATCAAGTTATTTGCTCTTGTCTGCAAAGCAAAATTTATGAAGATTTATATCCCTACTTCCATCTGTAGCTCTACGTACTGAATGGCTTTGTTATATAGTCCATGAAAGGGACCTGTTTACTTGCTGTGCATGCCAAAACCACAAATCCCTTTCCCTTTTTTCCAAAGGTGGTGACTGTTTGAGCAACGTTGAAAGCATGGTAACACTTCTCATAAGCGAATAAACAAAATAGATGGTCTTTAAAAGTTCCTTCCTTCTTTGTTTCTTTCTGTATATCAGGGGAGGACCCCAGAACCTCCCAATAAAGATTAAGCATGCCCAGTAGCCAGAGAATGTTGGCCGATTATAGGAAGATGGGTGGAGCGATGGAATGGAGTATCTTGGGGGAAAGTGCGAGTGATCGACTAAGGAATAGGGTAGATTTGGATAGGTTTGAGGCCCTAAACTCCATCCATGAGACAGCATTTTGTTGCAGGTTCTCCTAGTCACTTACTCTGCTCTTGAAGTCATAGCTAGACAGCCTGATAGAAAAGTTGCAAACCTTTTCAGCCAAAGTTGGCTTCACTGAGGAAGGGGGCATTTGGTATTCAGTCAAGGTTTCCAGGTCAAGACTGAGATTTCAGGCCCAAACCTGTGTCCAAGAGATCCCCTCAATGATGTCACAAGGGGTCAGCCCTGCTGCTGTCACTGAGCATCATGCCTTAAACCTCAAGCATAGCTTCACAGAGTATACAATTCAAATCAAAACACCAAGCCTAACATATGAGGGTAATGTATAAACACACATACTTTTCAAGGCAGTGCTCTCTCCTGAGATTCCTCCCTTTCACTCTGAGGATTGGAAAACAGGGTACACACCCTGAGGCCGAGACCCTGATATGTGGCAATGCTATACTTAGCATATATGGAGTCAACTACCTGGAACATGGGTGAAACAGAACAGATAGCGATGCTGGGGCAAGGTCATCCAGTTGGGACAAGATCGATCATGGGAACGTTGGTCTGAGTTTAGTCAATAATGCAAGGTTCTAGGCCCAGAGATGAGCAGTCAAAGGATGCAAGAGAGACATAACAAAGCTTGTTTGCTGCTTTCTTCTTTCTTTTCGGTTGCTTTGTCTCCTCCAATATGGCACAATGAGGCTTCCCCTACCCACCTTGCACAATGGGATGGGACTGAAGCAGAAGGAGATCAGGAATATGATACAGATTCCCTTCTGTAGCAAACAGTGAGGAAGCTGATGCTAGAGAGTGGTCCAGGTTGGAGATCTTCCGGTTTTCAACTTTCAAAGGGGCCACAAGCAGCATCAAGGGAAGGATTCCTTCAATCCAGCAAGGCCCATTGGCCATACTGGAGCATGTACAGAGAACCAGGGCCAGTGAAGAGCACCAGATGACATCTCCACTTCACTCAGGTCCAGATACGCAAAGCCAGCCAAGTTATTTGGCCACAGAAATTCCCACGACAGTCATTGTGATGCTATGGGGCCATTTAACACTCTTGTATGTGTCTTTGTGGCAAGATAGCCAGCATAGTGTAGTTGTTTGAGGGTTGGCCTAGGACTCTGGAAGACCAGTGTTCAAATCTCTCCCGAGATTTGGAAGCCTACTGGATGATCTTGGACAGGTTACGTTCTGTCCTTGGCCATTTTGGCACTACATTGTTACAGTGCTATTACATCCTATGGAGTCTTGGGATTTGCTGTTTAGGGAGGGGTATTTTGAGGGCCTCAGTAAACTACAAACCCCAGAATTCCACAGGATGTTGAAAGTGGATTAACAGCACTATAACAGTGTAGTGGGGAAATGGCCCTTGTTAGAGGAATGCAACGGCAAACCTCTGAACATATCTCACAACAAATCAGAAGTGATTTGAAGGCACACAACAACAAACAAACAAATCCCACAAATATTTCTACCCATCCCTGACAGTCAGTAAACAATAACAAAAACTCATGAGAACAAACAAAAAAGTCCCACAAACACTTCTCCCCATCCCTGACAGTCAAGAAACAATAATAAAAAAGTCAAGAACTAACCATTTGCTGCCTGATTTTCAGTGACCCCCCAAATGTGCTGCCTGAGGTATCCACCTCACTCTACCTAATAGTTGGGTCAGCCCTGTGCGTGACCAATGGCCTCCTAAAGTGTATAATGCATATCTTGGCTGAAATCTTACATTCGAGTTGCATAGTATAAGTCTTGTGTACGGAGTTGTACATCGATGGTGCCACATACTCTTTATGTTGAACAGCCTTGCTAGGCAAATGTATACCCAAACACACCATGGAATATGCAACCAAATGCACAACCAAAAAGTACTACTGCCAGGTCATTTCCCCACTACACTGTGCTATTAGTGCTATTATTCCACTTTCAACATCTTATGGAATCCTGGGCTTTGCAATTTGAGGAGCCTTTGAGGGTCCTCGCTAAACTGCGAAGCCCAGGATTCCATAGGATGTTGAAAGTGGAATAATAGCACTATAATAGTCTAGTGCAGAAATGGTCCCAGTTTCAGAAGAAACAGATGAATACACACCAGCTGACAGTGCACTCCTGTACCTGCAAAGGTATGGCATGCCCAGCTCCACTTCCACGAGCTTGAACTGAAGGGGGGCATTCTGCATCAGACAGACTAAAAAAATTTCCAACCCACTTTCACGGGGTTCTGGTCTTGCTCTCCAGTAAACATGCAGATGCAAATGGGTGGGTATGGAACTGGGAGGCTCAAGACAGTGGCTTTGCTTGCTGGGCATTCAGGCAGCTGCAAGTTTAAAGGTAACATACCTACACATGTGTTAATGTAGCCATTAGAAAGACCAGCTGGCATCCTGTTAGACAGTTACGATGTTGTAAGTTCGACTTAGGATATCACAACCATTCTATATTCTCCTTTGTGGCCATGCCACTATTGTCACAATCACAAATAACCCTGAAACTCACCTTAAAGGACAGTCGGCTATCCTGTACAATAGATGTCTGTTCTGCTGCCAAGAGGGGCACTACTGGATGATGGAATCAGCCTTCTCCCACCAGTGAGTAGGGCTGTGAGTAGAAGAAGCCAGACTCTCTATCACAACCTCACTCTGTGGCAGGTGGGATTGGTTATGTCAACCCACAATGCCCCGCTTAGCAGCAGAACAGATTCCCATCACTCTGGACAGCTGACTGGCTTTTAAGGTGGGGTTTAGGGGTCGGATGGCAAGTTAAACTGTAGCCATGATATTGTGACTATGGCCATTTCCGCACTAGCCTGTTATAGCGCAATGATTCCACTTTCAACATCCTCTGGAATCCTGGGGTTTGCAGTTTCGGGAGGGGCCGCCTGGCCCCTCCCGAAACTGCAAACCCCAGGATTCCAGAGGATGTTGAAAGTGGAATCATTGCGCTATAACAGGCTAGTGCAGAAATGGCCTATGTGTTTGTGGCAGGAACTTGGCCATCACAGCCATGTTCTGATTTCCCCCCTGTGAAATATTTTGAGAGTGCCCAGCTCCTGCTATGGAGGCCAACTGAGAAATTGGCAGCTTCTGTTTGTGTCCATGTCACCCTCCCTGGAGCAGGATTTCAGGCTTTGGCCCTGCCCTCTGCCCATCTGCCAGTTGGTACATAGCTGTTTTGAACCTTTGCAGCCAGCGGAAACCTACTGCAAACAACGTACCAGGATGCTAACAGCCACAGTAAACAATGAAGAAAAGAAAAAACTCTTGCCATTTTGGGCAACTGTCAAAAGATAGGAGGCTGTCCCCAGGCAGTCTTCTTAACCTTTCTCTGTCAGGCACTCAGATCATTTGCTGACCTTAAGAGAAATGCTCACAAGTTAACTCTATTATGGCAAGGAGAGGAATTGAGTGGCCTGACACATATTGCTGGACTGGAACTTCTAGTCTTCCTCATCATTGTATCTTGTGGCTAGGGGCTGATGAGAGTTGCAGTCCAACACTGCAACTCCAATGCAAGTCTAACAAGGCAACAGGAAAAGGAAAAGGTACCTTACAGGTAGATTGTTGTTCTATGACTCCTCTGCATCTGTTGTGAATGTGTGCGCACGCATATCTTTCAGAGTTTAGAAAAGTGACTTTTAGACTACAGTTCCCAGAGTTCCCAGAGTTCCTCCAGCCAGCTAACTTGTAGTCCAAAACCATTTTTCCAAGGCCTGGTTGATCACTTGAATCCTATTGGTGATCCCACTAGCACAGAGGAATTGAACCAATAGTTAAATGGGGAGTTAGCCCTTATATCAGTCCCATTGCTTTAATGGGTCTACCTTAGTTGGTCTTACCAATAGAATTCAACCTTTACTCCACCTCTATATCTAGAGGCTGTGAGATGCATTTTACCTTGCTGCAATGACAGAAAGGTACTCTGCCCATGCCCCAGAACCCTCTACCCTAATGTCAGGACTGACTCCTGGCAATGCTAGTTTGTGAAAGCTGGAGAGCAAAGAAAGCTGAAAGGAAAATATCAACTCATTTGAAATGTGGTGCTGGAGGATATTCTCTGGATACCCTGGGGTTCCAAACAGATAAATGAATGATTCTGAGAGAAAACCAGGTCTGAACTCTCAATAGAAAATAACTAAATTGAGGCTATTGTACTTTAGACACACAATGAGACAACATGACTCATTGGAAAGGATGAGATTGCTCAGTAGAAAGTAAGGCAGTAGGAAAAGGGAAAGACTTTATTACAGGAATTGTAGATTGACCTTCCACACTGCACTGTTATAGAGCTATTATTCCACTTTCAACATCCTGTGCAATTCTGGGGTTCGTATTTTACTAAGGCCAAAGAGTTCTCTGGCTGAGAATTCTAAAGCCCTCCCCACCCCGCAAATCCCAGGATTCTGCAGGATGTTGAAAGTAGAATAATAGCACTATAATAGTGTTGTGAGAAAGGCCCAGATTCAATGAAGCCGCAACCCCGAATTTGGGAGACCTGAGAAGAGCCGGTGATGACCTGGAGAACCAAGAGAGATCTCTTGGAGATCTCTCATTCACAGAGTCACCACAAGCCAAAGTCCGTCTGATGGCAAATAACTGCGATGACAATCCAATTCTAAGAGTAGGTCCCATGCAAAACGAAGACCTGCCATCTGTATTTCCCAAGCCACGAAAGAAGAAAAGCAAAGGTGCATGCTGTTGTTTGGCAAGGGGAAGAAGATTTCATGGGTGGCTTCGGTGCCCTTCAATGGCTGCAGAAACACCACAGGAAAAGCTCTGTGCGTCCTTCTAAGTGGGCGCTGTGCAAAACTTGTCCTGTTGGATTTCTGCCTGTCGTGCTAAGGATAGGAGGAGAGGGAGCAGGGAGGATGATGTTCAGCCTTAGCAGCCTCCTGCAAGGAAGCGAGCCGTGGCGGAAGAGTTCTCTGCATTTATTCGGTCGTAATAACAATAATAGCCAGGCTAGATAGAAGAGCATCAGATGATGCTCTTTGGCTCATATAGAAGAGCATCAGATGATGCCCTTTGGCTCAGATTCGAAGCATCCATGGTCCAAGATTTTGTTCATACAGTGGTCAAGGGGAAACCCACACAAGCAGAATGTGGACGTAACTGCATCCTCTCCTTTTGCAGCGATTGAGATGGACGAAGAACTATGCCGACTATTTGGCACGGGGTGACATGGCCATCAGAGTTTAGAAAAAGACTTTCTGGCCCGTACGGGGATCGAACCCGCGACCTTGGCGTTATTAGCACCACGCTCTAACCAACTGAGCTAACCGGCCGCAGTTGTTCTTTTCCCCTGGTGCCTATGTTTCGGAGAACAAAGAAAGTTTTCCTATTTTGTTTTCCTGTTCTTCCTTGGCTCGGTTGATTATATAGGTCCTACGAATATATTTCGCTCAGATCTTAGTACAGGAACAGCTGATCTGAACAGCTTCTAGCTCAAAAACAGAGTCTGGGTATCTAGATTGCTTAGCCATGTTTCCCTATCCTTTTGCACAGAAAGAGCACCTCTGAGCACGTGCAGAAGGGTGGGATCGGGAAAAAAAACAACTCCAAACAACACGCCCTCGGGGTTTGTGTCCGGAGGGTAGGGGAAACACTGAAGGGACTCTGTGCCTGGGGTGGAAGGATTGGGGAAGGTCACCCCATGCAGGTTGGGGATTCTGGGAGCTGTTGTCCAAGAAAGTAGCATTTCCAAGCTTTGCTGGGTTGAATACACAGGAACACCCCAGCCGGTTTCCTCTACCTGGTGCCTTCCGGCAGTGTTGGACTGCATCACCTATCAGCCTGGGGAGCCTGGCCAAGGGGGACGATGGGAACTGTAGTCCACGACGTCCGAAAGGCGCCAAATTGGGGACAGCAGCACTGACAAGGTGCATGGACTCCTCTCCTCTCCGCGCACACACATCTGTCTGCATCATACCAGATTTCATTCTACTAAGTATTTTGCTTGTATAAAAAGAACCGAGGCGCACGTGCCGGGAAGGTAATAAAGTGGACGAACTTCCCTTTCGCCCCACCAGATAAAATGATGATGATGATGATGATGATGATGATGATGATGATGATGATGTAGAAACTTAAAACTCACGGACTCTCCAAGCGCAGCCTTGAGTGAAACGCCTCGCAACGGTCACTCGGAAAACTAGCGTTCGCAAAACAGGCACGCTTCCTTTTTGGACGACAAAGCCCAGCATCCCCAGGCAGCAGAGCCACTGCAGTCCAAAAGTCACATTTCCCAGCTCTGACTCTATCCAACGCTGGACTGGAACTCCCAGCCTTCCTCGTCAATACCAATTCTGGCTAGGGGCTGATGAGAGTTGCAGTCCAACAGTGCCTAAAGGGCTCCACGATGCCTGCTATTGTTCTATTCCTTCCCCAGTCCAAAAAAAGCCCTGAACGTTCCAGTTAGCTAGATGCCTTATTCTATGCGGAATTCTGGGCGCTGTCATCCAAAAGTGGCATTTCCCAACTTTGTTTCCAAAACCCTGACTGCTCTAGTTAGCCGGATGCCTTGTTGTGTGGCGGGTTCTGGGATGCTGGGGATGCTGGGAAATGCAGTCCCAAAACGGAACTAGGAGCAACGCGCCTGGACCGTTGGACACAGCTGTTCGGAATCCTATCTGTGGCTGAGCCGCCTTGAGCGCAACTTCTCAAATAACTATTGGGCGGAAACTCTAATATTCTTGGAGAGGAGGAGGGGAAGGATCTTTTCCCCTGACGATCCTCCGCGACCCCGATCTGGTCCCCGGTGACGAGTGGGGTGACCTCCTTCCATGGACTCATAGAATCACAGAGTTGGAAGAGACCCCAGGGGCCATCCAGTCCAACCCCCTGCCATGCAGGAACACCCATCAAAGCGCTCCCAACAGATGGCCATCCAGCCTCTGCTTAAAAACCTCCAAAGAAGGAGACTCCACCACACTTCCAGGCAGCCTATTCCACTGCCGGACAGCCCTGACTGTCAGGAAGTTCTTCCTGAGGTTCAGGTGGGATCTCCTTTCCTGCAGCTTGAATCCATTGCTCCTTGTCCTGGTCTCTGGAGCAGCAGAAAACAAGCCCGCTCCCTCCTCCACATGACATCCCTTCAAATACTTAAACGTGGCTGTCCTGTCCCCTCTTAACCTCCTCTTCTGCAGACTAAACATCCCCATCTCCCTAAGCCTCTCCTCTCCTCCTGGTGGCTTCCAGACCCTTCCCCCTTTGGGTGGCCCTCCTCTGGACCCCCGCAGAGGGTGGCTGGGTGGGGAAGCGGTGGTCAACTTACCGGGCAGCTCCAGGAGCGACTGGAACTCCCAGCAGTTGTAGACGCCGGTGGAGTCGGTGGCGCAGCTCTGCCAGAGGTTCTCGAAGAGGGTGGAGGTGGTGATCACGTTCCCGGAGACGGTGGAGACCCGCCAGTAGCTGTTGAAGAGGGTCACGGCCAGCATCCCCCAGCCGACGGTGCCCAAGAAGAAGCCGGCCGTCTCCAGCGGCGCCGACATGGTCTCTAAGGGCGGGTGGAAGAAGCCCGGAGAAGATCCAGGAGAAAACCGACGGGGCGTCCGGCGCGCAGAGGCAGGCGCTTGGCTCGCTGACGGGTTGGCTAAGCTGGCTGGCTGGAGGAGCGCCTTTTCCTGCCGGTCTGCGAGGGTGGCGGCAGGTAAAGGGCCGGGGCATTTCCTCCCCCACCCCCGCCCCCGGGTGACGTCAGCCTCGGAACCAAAGTCCACCCTCTTCGGAGGGGAAGGTGGGTTGCGGGGGGGGGTGGTGGGAGGGGCAGGATCTGAGGAGGGACCAAGAGGGCAGGTGCTTTGCCCTTCTTGGGAAGGAAGGGGGAGGATGGCCAGGAAGAAGGAGAGGGGGTGGGACAGCAGCCAGCCTGACCCCCTTTCCTGCTTTCTCTCTCTCCGGAGGAGGCACAGATTTAGAAGGTGCTCCCAAAGGTCATCCAGTCCAACCCTTGGCCAGTGTAGAGGTACTTCGCTCTAAAGCACCGTGGAGAGGTGGCCATGGAGCTGCTGCTGTTAAAACCTCCTGAGGTCCACCACCTGCCATGGGAAGGTGTTCCACTGTCCAGCACTTCTCACAGTCAGGACATTCTTAATGATAGAATCATAGAGCCAAAAGGGACTGCAAAGACCATCTAATCCAACCCCCTACAATGCAGGAATACCCACTCAAAGCACCCACAAAAGATGGCCATCCAACCTCCGTTTAAGGACTTCCAAAATAGGGGAATTAACTACTCTCAGAGGCATTTTATTTCCTTGACCAATATCTCTTACTGGTGTTTAAGTGCATTCTCTCTTAGAATCATAGAATCATAGAAATGTGGAGTTGGAAGAGACCCCAGGGGCCATCCAGACCAACCCCCTGCCGTGCAGGAACACCCTCAAAGCACTCCCGACAGATGGCCATCCAGCCTCTGCTTAAAAACCTCCAAGGAAGGAGCCTCCACTACACCCCAAGGCAGCAGATTCCACTGCCGGACAGCCCTGACGGTCAGGAAGTTCTTCCTGAGGTTCAGGTAGAATCTCCTTTCCTGCAGCTTGAATCCATTGCTCCTTGTCCTGGTCACTGGAGCAGCAGAAAACAAGCCCACTCCCTCCTCGACATGGCATCCCTTCAAATATTTAAACATAGCTATCATGTCCCCTCTCAACCTTCTCTTCTTCTTCTTGTAATTTGAATCCATTGGTTTGTATTCTAGTCTCCGGAGAGGCAAAACACACACACACACACACACGCAGGTGTTTAAGTATCATACCACCAACTTTCTCTAATCCAAGTTAAATACTGAATACTCCCCCTACCTAAACTCTTCTTCACAGAACTTGATTTCCAGAACTTGGTCATTCTCCTCTGAACACATTCCAGCTGGTCAATAGCCTTCTTGCACTGTAATACTTCGTTAGAGTCTTTTCTTTCTTTGTTATAATCCTTTCTCCTCTCTTGTCACTCTTGCCCTTCAGGAGCGTTAGCAAACAAGCTGGCTCCATCTTCTCCTCACAGCCCTTCAGACGAGTGAAGATAGCTCTCCCATCATCAGCACCATCTCCTCCTCTTCTCCGGGTTAAACATGCCCAGCTCTTTGAGCTGTTCTTCACAGAGCTTGGTTTCCCACCAAGTTTCTGGGAAGCACAGAGGGAGGGCTGCAGAGATGGAGTGGCTGAAATCTCATGAAGAGATGACAGTATGAGTGACTTGTGGGGTTTGTTCTTGGCTGATACAGATCCCCAAACTTCCTGACCATTAACTTGAGGCTGATGGGATTCAGAGTCCATCATCATGTAGCAGGGGGGTGCACACAGATTCTCCAGCCCCAGGTAATGTGTCACAAAAGCACAACCAACCAACCACTCATTCATTCATTCACATAAACACACACACTGCATTCATACCCAATCATTAAAAAAATTCCATCTCCTCATATCTGCCATGTAAATATGTGTACAGCCTCCCTCTTCATTACTTGTTTCTTTCTTCTTCTGTTTTCCTCCCCATTTCTCTCTCCCCTTGTCTAACCTCTTCCTTTCCTTCTTTCTCCCTCTTTCCTTTCCCCCGCAACTCACTTTGTCTCCCACATCCCTTTTTTCTCTTCCTTCCCTTCACTCTTTTTCCCATTCTCCTTTTCTCTACCTTCTCCCATTCCCTTCTCACTCTGCTCTCTCCTTCTCCCCCTTGGTCCTTACCTCCTGTATCTTTCCTTCATGATTTTCCCACGTGCCCTGCAGTCTTTATCTCTCCCTCCTCCCCTTTCTCTCTCCCTCCTTCCGTCTTCACAGGCGCTCTCCTCCGTCTCTACCCTTTGTCACTTTCCCTGTCTGTACTTCATACTTTCCTTCTTTCTCTCTGCCTCTTTGGTCTCTCTCCATCTCAGGACTATCTCAAGGTGTTCTGCTGCCTGAAGTAAAGCTTTGGATACTGTGTCCCTTGATGTGGCACTCCTCACCCGCTTGTGTCAAGGGACGCCCAAAGCCAGCCAAGTTGTGTTGGCACTAAAGTCATTCTCTCTTTCTCCTGCTCCACAGATATATATTGAAGTGATTAAAAACCAGATCTAAAAAATATAAAATGGGCACTATAGTCCAGCTTCAACCTTCTGCATCCAAGGTGGCAGATCAGAACTCTCTGTGTTCAACATTTTGCAGTGGATGATGGTATTATCTTCTATGCTGAGATCATATGTCTTAGAGTCTTAAGTCTAGGGCCATTTCCGCCTCAAAAGCCCCCCCCCAAACTGCAAACTCCAGGATTCCATAGGATGTTGAAAGTGGAATAATAGCACTATAACAGTCTTGTGTGGAAATGGCTTAGGAATCCAAATATTCTCCCTTTTGTCCAAAATGCCTGAGGGAAATGGCACCTCAATGCCAAACAGGGACGGATCACAGAGGCTGTGATGTTCTGAGTTGAAATGCCTGGCCACTGGTTGTTGCTTTAAATTCCTGGTCAGGATTAAAGGCAGACTTGTGGTTCCTAAAGTACGAGTTGGTTAAGGTTTGCTTTTTAATCACACACACACAGACAAATATATATAGCATGTATATGTACATGGGCCTAAATAACCTGAAGTCCTCAGATCCCATCCACTCCTGGAAGCTTAGCAGTAGTTGATACTTGGATGGGAGAGTGCCAACAAATGCCAGCCCTGTTATGTGTATTCACTACCCTAACATCATGAGGAGTTGGGACATGCAAGAGGGCTTCCCTTGAAGATCTGCTGTCTTCTGGCACTCCCTAGCCAGTATCAGGGAACGTCCTGATGCAAATCACTGCCCATTGGGCATAGAGCCATGGTGTTTCACCATTCCACTGGCTACCACTGTGCAACATACATCTCTATGTTGCAACATCACAGAAGCCCCTAGGTGAATATGGGGATAGCGAAATGACTCGATCCAGTTTTGGTCCCATTGTTTTGCTCCCCTTGCCAAGCATAATGCCAGACTTAATTACTAAAGTGAGTTACTCTAAAAATGTAATGACTTAAATACCCTACAGGCCCCACTACCCCCATCCGATCTTGGAAGCTGAGCAGGACCAGCCCAGATTAATACTTGGATGGAAGTCCACTAACAAATCCCAGGTGCTGTAAGCTATATTTCAGAGGAAAGAACTGGAAAAACCATCTTGCCTAAGAAAACTGTATGAACTTAATTGGTTTGGCATAATAGGTGCTGTAGGCTATATTTCCGAGGTAAAAACTGGAAAAACCACCTCTGAGTATTCCTTGCCTAAGAAAACCCTATGAGATTAATGAGATCACCATAGGTTGACAGGTAGTCTGAAGGTACATACACACACATATATACACATGCACACATATTCCTCTTGCACCTTTCTATATACTTGGGAGTCATTGCAACTACAGTAAATTAATTGGAGTGCTTTGTATTGTGTACTTCCTTTATTTTATATTTTCTGGATTACACTAAGATGAAATTTTGGGATCTAAGATGTATGTATAAGTAAGCAAGTACTCTAACTAACTTTGCTCCCTGCCTTATCTTACTTCAAGTTAAACCCAGTCCTGCTCTTTACCATCTCTCTGTTCAACTCTCTCTCTCTTTCTCTCTCTCTTTTCCCAGTCATGCTCTCTATCTTTCCTCCCCCCAACATCTCCCCCAGCACTTGGTGTGCCCTCCATGTTAGTGAGATGCTGACTCTGCTCTGGGTTCTACTCTGAACTCTAAAGGAACACTCTAAAGTACTGAACTCAATTCTCTCTCTGTCTCTCTCTCTCTCTCTCTCACACACACACACACAAAACAACAGCAGCAGCAGCAGCAACACCTTGGACAACTTCTTTAAGGTTTAGTCTAAAACCCCGATTGGTATTCACTGTCCCACTGAACATGGAAGTTACCCCTTTGCTTCCCTCTCTATCGCCTCTGAAGTGAGGTACATGTGTACCAGAAAGTTCCTTCTCTTCCTTCTGCTGAGTAATGCCTGGCACCAGTTGGCTGAATGTCTGGAGTGCATAACCCCACTTGAGAGGCCGTTAATATTCTACTAAATGCAGTTTCACATTTTGGAGTCCTGTGTTGCTATATTTGGCAGCACCGTGGTGGATCTTACACAGTTTCTCTTGTGTGACATGAAGATGATGATCCAGCGATTCTTCCCTGCTGGATTCACGCCTGAACAGGCTTGCTGGTGCTGTGCAAGGTTTTTCAAAAACTAGAGGCCATGGAAGAGTTATCCATGATTATACCTTTTAACAGATGTCTTACAACACACTCCTAAGAATGCTGACTCGGAAGCAGTGAAGAGGAAATAGGCCTGCATAGTCTTTTGGATTAGCACGGACTCTGGGACTCTGACATCACCTGCCTCTCTCTGAACTTCCCTGCAATTCTCACAGTAGCTTGAGGAGCTTTTTCCAGCAATGATGGATTGTGGTGAAAAATCTTGGTTGTAAATGCAAGGTATTCACACAGAATGTCAACTTGAATGGGTGATTAGGATCCATTAACTTTGCAAAAGAGTTGCTCCTAGCGAAGATGAAAATGGCTAAAAGTAATTTGCCTGCATCTGGGAGCTTTCCTGGGAATACACAGTTGACTATGGGGACCATCATGATGAGTGATGGTAAGTTTTCCAAAATTATGATTTACTGAACTGCAGCATTGCTTAAATGTAAGGCCCATTGTTTTCAAGGTAAATATGCCAAGAACTGCAGAGTCGGACTTCACAATATCACAATTTTTAACTGAGAAATTGTTGTTGTTTTGTGTCTTCATGGTATTTCCAACTTATGGTGATCCTAAGATGAACCTATCATGGAGTTTTCTGGGGCTGATAGTGTGTGCATGTGATACACCCAGTGGGTTTCCATGGCTGAGCAAGAAATTGAACTCTGGTCTCCAGGGGCCATAGCCCAATGCTCAAACCACTATGCTACACTGGCTCTTCTTACTCAGAAATATACGTAAGCCATTTCCACACTAGACTGTTATAGCGCTATTAGTCCACTTTCAACCTCCTATGGAATCCTGGGGTTTGCAGTTTCGGGAGGGGCCGGCCGGCCCCTCCCAAAACTGCAAACCCCAGGATTCCATAGGAGGTTGAAAGTGGAATAATAGTGCTATAACAGTCTAGTGCAGAAATGGCCTTAGTGTAGGAGAGACAGCATGGTGTAGTGATCTGAACTTTCGACTACAGACCCTGGAGACCAGGGTTTGATTCCCCACTCAGCCATGGAAACCCTAGTGGGTGACTTTGGGTATGTCACACACTCTCAACTCCAGAAAACTCCATGATAGGTTCACCTTAGGGTTGTCATAAGTTGAAACAACTTGAAGGCATGCAACAACAACAACAGTTGTCAATCTTCCTCGGTACAAGCCCACAGCAGGAGTGGACAACAGAAGTGGGCAACTTTTCTGCCCCTGGCATCCTTTGAGGGCCACTCAGGGTGCCAAAAATAATGGGAGAAGCCCGAAGCAAACAGGCTTCTTCCTACTTTGAAAAATAAGGCATATTAATGTTAGAAGTGCAGCAATGCTTAGCACTGAAGAGTCAATAATGCCTCAGAGCAGGCAGTAGCAATAGGCTTGGATAGTGCAAGTGACCCCAAATGTCCTCTCTCCCTGTGCGGCCATCCTGACCCCTCCGTGAAGCAAACTGACACTCTTGGGGATGTTTTCTCACCTCACATCTCCCTGCCAGTCCTCTCTCTGCGATTCTCTAGAATGAAGACAGATTAGATTAGCAGCCTGAGTAACGTTCCTATCTTAGGCCATTTCTGCTCTACACAGTGATAATGCTTTTATTGCCCTTTCAACATCCTATGGAATCCTGGGGTTTGCAATTTAGGGAGCGGCATTGAGAATTCTCAGCCAGAGAGCTGTTTGGCCTCAGTCAACTACAAAGCCCGGAATTCCACAGGATATTGAAAGTGGAATAATTGCACTATAACAGTGTAGTGCGGAAATGGCCTTTGAACAGAGTTTCCGTAAGTTGGTTTGTTTTGTTCCTTTAGTTTGTTTCTCCAGCCCATTGATGTTTTTGCTCTTTAATCAGGATCTCTAAGCACAATGTGCACTCTCTGTCAATGAAACAATGCAGGGGAGTCTTGTAACCTATTTAAAAGCTGGACACTTTTAGATGAGGAAATCAACTTTCTTTTTTCCTCTTTTCTATTGGCAGAAGAGTGGTTCAGGAAGTCCAAGGGCCACAAAAATATTCCCAGGGCCACAAGATGCCAAACTTTGTCAACTCCTGGTATACAAGACTACAGCAGTAAAGTGTAATCCTATGCCATCTCTACTCAGAAGTAAAACCCAACTAACTGGATTTGATTTAAACCCAGATTAGATAGTCCAAGGCCATTTCTGCCCTAGACTGTTATAGTGCCATTATTCCACTTTCAACCTCCTATGGAATCCTGGGGTTTGCAGTTTAGGGAGGGGTTTTTGAAGTGGAAATGGCCCTAGAGCAGCGGTTCTCAACCCACAGGTTCTCAACCCTTTGGGGGTCGAACGACCCTTACACAGGGGTCGCCTAAGACCATTGGAAAATACGTATTTCTGATGGTCTTAGGCTCCATTCCCTCCTCGGTGGTGGTGCGCAAGTGCAAGCCACGCGCTCGCGTCCTCCTGCCCCCTTTGGTGGGCCGCACGCGCTCCACAGTGCAGCCTGGGAGCTGTAGGCTGCGCTGGGGGAGGAAGGGGCGGGGCGGTTGCGCGACCAGGAAGCCAGCTGTGGGACGAAGGAGCAGCGAAGAGAGCGCCTCGCGCAAGAACCTGCTTGCGCGAACGGCACCCCTCACCTCCGTGATAAGGTAATGTGCGGAAAAGGCCCAGGAGTGGTGGTGTGCAAGTGCAAGCCATGTGCTTGCGTCCTCCTTCCCCCTGTTCAGAAGGGACTGAAATCGCTCTCCTTCTCTGCTACCGGGAGAACCTCCCATCTGACGGGCCAGCTTGGGGGGGCGGGGACAGCACGGGGGGCAGGGACCCTCCTCGCCACGGCCACTGCCCCAATCGCCATAGAGGGGGGCGCTGCGGAAGGGTCGGGAGGACGCAAGGTGGTGCTTTTCCGAGGGGGGGGGTGAGCTGCACCCAGTGCAAAAGACAAAGGCTCTGGGATTCCTCCCCCCCCCCAGCCAGGGTCAACACTCTGGAAACTTTTCCCACACTGCATCCCCCAACGGAAATGAGAACGAAGCAAAAGCAGAGCCCGGGGGGGGGGTTCTAGGAGTTTTTTCCTGGGGGAGACACACAGCTCCTCTTTCCCTCCCTGCCCGCCCTCCCCCAGTTCCTGGCTGGCGAGGCGGCCTTTGCCGGGGGGGGGGAGGCATTGTAAATAATAAATAATTTTATGGTTGGGGGTCACCACAACATGAGGAACTGTATTAAAGGGTTGTGGCATTAGGAAGGTTAAGAACCACTGCCCTAGAGCTAAGACCCTAAGACAATATCCTGTGGAATTCTGAAGTTTGTAGTTTACTGAAGCCAAAGAACTCTCTGGCTGAGAGTTCTAAATGCCCCTCCCTAAAATGCAAACCCCAGGATTCTACAAGAGGTTGAAAGTGGAATAATAGCACTATAACAGTATAGTACGGAAATGGCCTCAGTTGTGAGAGTAGAGTAAGTGAACATGTACTGGCTGTCTGAGCTGATTGAAGGAAAAGCTCTGACATAACTCAGTGTCAATATTATTAGTATATGTTTGGAACTGAGCACTGGAACTTGATAAAGCAACCATTCTGTATGTAATGAAAATAAAGTCAGATTATTGATTATTTTGTTAAACTTGACTCTGATTGGCTTCCTTAAGCCTGGACCACAGTATGTCACACTTACCACACAAAACACAAAACTAACATACACGCACACTAGTCCACATTGAGGTCACCTGGAGGCCCATGTCCCAAATCCAAAGAGGGATTTAAGTAGAGACCTTAGGGCAAGGTGAGGGTGACAGGTTTACAAAGCTAGAAACTACAAGACCAGCCCGGAAAGGGGATCCATCATAAGCAGGCATTGTAGTCCAACACATCCATTCAAATCAGAAACACTCAGGCCAAATAATGGGAAGAATGTACATACATGTACTTTGCAAGGCAGCCCCCTTGCCCTGAGATTCGTCTTGTGTGAACTGAGGACTGGAGAAGATAGTCTAGACTTTGTCAACTGGGGAAGTGAGAGGTTGCTAGCGATTCGGCAGCAGAGATCATGATCATTTCCGCACTACACTGTGGTAGTGGTATTATTCCACTTTCAATATCCTATAGAATCCTGGGGTTTGCAGTTTAAGGGAAGGGCCTTTAGAATTCTCACCCAGAGAGCTCTTTAGCCTCAGTAAACTACAAACCCAGAATTCCACAGGATGTTGAAAGTGGAATAATAGCACTATAACAGGCTAGTGCGGAAACGGAACATGACTGGGGCAGGGGGGAAGCTGTAAATATAATGATGCAGAGATTCCCTGAGAGCTAAACATTATTTCCAGAGTTCCTCCAGGGTAAAAAGGTTGAAAAAGGCAAGTCTAGGCCCTGAGACTTGCAGCCAGGCCCTGAGATCTGTCAATCCTGGAGAGGAAAGAAGTCTGACAAGCTTGGCCTGGACGGGTAGCACTCAGCTAGAGGATGAGCTAACATTCCTTTCAGGTTTCTTGCCAAACTGGCACAGACACTAAGCAAATCCCTCACTTCCTGTTCCCGGTTGCAGAGAGCCAAGGGCCTCTGAGAAGGCAGGGTTGCTGTTTTCCTTCTCTCTTGGGAGACAGCAGGGAGAAGTGAGGTTCTTCCAACACTTGACTCTTCCCCAGATATCCTCTTTGTGGAGTAGGGCACTGGAAGGTTGAAGGTGCATTGCACAATCCCAAAGGCATTAGCAATGTTTGCTTAAGAGAAAAGGAAGAAAGGCACAGGGCTTGATGTGGGGGGACCTGTGCGGGAAGATATCTTTGAACAATAAGAGATCTGTTCAAGGACTGCTTGTCAGGTCGGTGTGGGTGCGTGTCATCATTGTGTTGGTCCTTGAGTTGCCAATTGTGTTTCAGGGCTTGGAAAATCACTTCTCTAGATTTAATTAGTTCCCATTAGAGTTCCAAGGTGCCAAAAAAGTAGCAAAAGCAGATAGATGGCTCCTATATGGGTTTGGTGGTGAATCCACTCCAGGTTTTCAGTTTTAAGAAGCGATCTAAGGTACTGGACCTATTTTGTGGAGAGGGGCCAACACCTTAGATAAGTTATCTAAAGTTCCCACTAAAATCCAGAAGGGATCCACCTCCCCAATGTCATAGAAGCCATCCATTACCATTGGAAATTGTTTAGTTGCCATTATAGATTCAGGCCAGTATTCCACATAGGATTGGATATGTTTTTAATGTCTTTTAATGTATTTTAATGGATAATGTATTTCATGCTGTTCACCGCCTCGATCCATGTGGAGAGGCGGGATACAAATAAATTTTATTATTATTATTACTATTAATAATAATAATAATACATTTTTATTTCTTACCTGCTTCTTCCCAAGGCTTGAGTTGGGGTACAACATAAATTAAAACACAATTTGAAATGCATTGTAGATTAAAATACACAAAAAAGTAAATAAACCCATTTAAAATACAAATATGTCATAATTAAAATATGTTATAATTAAAAATACATTGTTAAAAATAAATTCTGTTTTTAATTAATAAATAATATCAGTTCTTTAGTTAAGTATACCTAACCTGTCCTACTTAGTTATGCATACAGTCAGCCTTCCACATGTGTGGGTTTAATTTTCATGGATCTGATTATTTGCGAGTTTCTCCACTCCCTGCTCCCCCACCTCAAGCACTTCTTATTCTGAGTTTTTTCCCCTCTTAGCGGCTCTGTTCAGGCTGCACAGCCCTTTAAAAACTGTGTCTTGTCCTCTTCCTCCTCATCCACCAGCCGCCGCCGCCGCCAGTTCCTAAGCCTAAGTTCCTAAGGATGGCTAGCAGCCCAGTTTCACAGCGCCACAAATCTTCTCTCAGTGCACCCACATACACCCAAGGAAGGAGATGGGTGAAAAAGAGGAAGCATAGGACACCATCGTGTGAATCTACCTCCTTTCCCTCTCCTTTCTGGGACATGGTTTGGGTCCTGGGGGCTTATTCTCCTTCCCACAGATGCACACATTTTGATATTTGTGTTTTCCCCACTTTTGTGGGGGTTCTCTGACTCTAACCCTAGTGAATGTGGAGGTCTGACTGTACTTCAGCCACACCCGGATTGCCGGAAGAATGGACCTCTTTTTCCTAATGCAACTGATGCCCCTTAACATAGGTTTGGGGGAGTAACAATCAAGGCAATAGCATCAGATAGAATCATAGAGTTGGAAGAGACAAAAAGGGCCATCCAGTCCAACCCCCTGCCACGCAGGAATATACCATCAAAGCATTTCCGACAAATGGCCATCCAAGCTCTGTTTAAAAGCCTCCAAAGAAAGAGACTCCACCACACTCCAAGGCAGTGCATTCCACTGTTGAACTGCTCTTACTATCAGGAAGTCCTTCCTAAAAGGAGAGGAAATCTCTGGGAAGTCAACAGAAGCTTGCAACAGTGGGAACCAATAGCCACTAGTGTTCTTAAAAAAAAAAAAAAAAAATCAGGAAGCACACTCACCCTGAGATACCTCCCCTTGCCCTCAGACTTGGGGAAGGAGCTTCAGGCTAGGTCATGAGAGCTGGGAGCCCTTGTCACTGGACAGAATCAAGACTTACTGCTTTTCCGCATGACACTCTTATAGCGTGATTATTCCCCTTTCAACCTCCTAGGGAGTCCTGGGGTTTGCAGCTTCGAGAGGGGCCGGCTGGCCCCTCTCGAAGCTGCAAACCCCAGAATTCCCTAGGAGGTTGAAAGGGGAATAATCGCACTATAAGAGTGTCAAGTGGAAAAGGCCCAAGTGACAGAGGCACCGTGTCATCAGGTTGGCAAATCCACTCTGGGTCTTAGTCCAAATTTTAAAGGAGCTATTGAGGGAGCTGAACCTGACCCCCATCAAATGGGCTAAGCACCTTGGAGAGGTCCTCTGATGAAGTTGTTTTGGGGTTAGCTATTTGGAATGCCAGAGCAACTATTTGGAATGCTAGGCAACAAGAATAGCACCCCAAGAATGGAACCTAGGACAGTGGTGTGCGTGGGAGAGGCTTGAGGATGAGAGGAATTCATTATACAGTTCTCCTTCCACATTCTCGAGTCTGACCGTCGCAAATTTGATTGTTCACAAGGTGCCTGCTTGCCTTCCCTCCATTCTCCTCCTCCCATTCCCCTGCATTTTGCCTGGGTGGGTGTGCCTTCCTTCCACACACCCAGGCAAAAGGCAAGTGAATGGTAGGAGGCAGTCCCACATGTGGATTAGGTGCGTATATGCCTTCTTTGGGCAAGTGGCTGCCCTCTCCCAATTGCTTGCCTTTTGCCCGAGTGCACAGAAGGAAAGCAGCACCCCCAGGCAAAACATAAGTGAATGGGGGGTGGTCACCTACACACCTTCCCCAGGTGCATGTCTGCCTCCTCCCAATTGCTTGCCTTTTGCTCCAATGCCTGGAAGGAAGGCAGCGCACCTGGGGAAAATGCAAGCAAATTGGGGGGGAAGGAGCACCCCATTAAAAAGCTGTGGGGAGAACCCCTGGAAGGAAATGGAAGGAGGGCATTCACTTGAGTGTGGGGGAGTTATTCACTTTTTTGACTTTCATGAGGGTCCTGAACCCTGAACCCTCACGAAATTCAAGGGGCCACTGTAAAGCAAAGTTTCCATGTGTGTTTTGAGCCTTCAGTGAGAACTAGCTAGGGAGAGGGTGGTTTGGTTGGTGATTAAGCATCTGAGGAAAGAACACAGGGAATTGGTGTCTGAAGCAGAAATTAAATGAGAAAATCTGTCAGAAGTTTAATTGCTAATGTATCAACACTGTGCTCCAACTCTAACATGATACTTTATTTCCACTTTTACTATAATAAACGTTATTCTTCATTTTATAACTGCAGACTCAATCTGAATTATCTAAAGTCACTGACAATAAAAAAACACACTACCTTAAATAGTTTGGTTCTGAGAAGCAATTAAAACTCTAGCCTATTACACAAAGATTGTGATAAAAAGGTGGAGTCAGAGCAAAGTGATATAGACAGGGCACTTTCTTGGATTGGAACTGCCACACCAATGTGCAGAGAATAAGGGGCCACAGCTCCTTTACAGTTCAGACTAAAACCCAAAGTGGATTTACACCACCACCACCCCATATTCTTGAGATCCAATTAGTTGCCACTGTGAGTAACTAATGCTGAGGGAGAACTAGAGCCTTGTGACATGAGTATTGTGGAAAAGCTTTGTGAAAATGATTGCTTAAAGCAATCCTGTCCTGTCACACTTCAGCATGATCGAGAAATAAAGCTAGTCCATGGCTGGCAAACTTTCACTCTTGGCCTAAGATGCAAAGCCCTCTTCAGATGATCAGTGCAGACCTACTGGCAAGAAAGAGATGCTCCTGCCCACTTTTTGGCTCAGAACTCACCCACAAGTGGCATCAAGTCCTTCCATTGATGATTTGGGGTCTCCAACCAATGACCTCTGAGACAATGTGGACCAGCCCAGAGAGGGGAGAAAACAGCTCCCCCTTTTTTTGAGAGAGAGAGCCTGTATGGTATAGACATGAGAATATTGGACTGGGGGTGTATTTTCATTTATATATGTGCAACCTCCATAACTACAATCTTTAGCTACTGCAGAGTACCACATCCTATACAGCAATGTGAACACAGATGCACTGAAGCATCAGCACACACATTGTCACCACTTAATAATGTGGGCACAATCATTCACGCTTTTTGCCATTCGGGGGGTGGGTGGAACCAAATCACTGAAGACAGAGAATGTCCACTGTATACTTCACGCCCTTTGGGCAGGAAAGATGGATTTAAAATTACTAAACATCATACTTATTGTTGCCAGTTCAGGATCATCCCAGGTCCTCACTTTTCACAGCCAAAGCCGGAGACTCAGAGATGGCTGCCTTGTGATGTCATTAAGCCCTATATATCAAGGGCCAGCCACAGTTGTTCACAGCTTGTCGTTCAAACACAACACACACCATCTTTTCCTGTTTGGAAATCAAGAGAGAAATCTTAGCTAAAGAGGCTGTTCCCAGCTCAAAGTGAAATGAGGGGATTATTCCTTCTCACCTAGGAATAAGGAATCTTATTATGGCTTCTAGCTATAAAGCAGAACAGAGTGGAAGGTGGGCCCTGGATGCCCAGGAGGGAAGAAGGAAGCTAAGTAAATATCTTGAGTAGGGTCTTTGCAAGTTGCAGCAATAAATCAATTTAGTCTTGCAGGAATCTGCTGTTCTACCGGGTGAGCTGGAACTCTGCACACTGGTCTTTTTCTCTTGCCCATTGCTGAGCCCACCAAAAGGGGAGAATTTGTATTCTCGTCTCCCACCTCAAGATGATGCATGAAAGCGGAAGATTCAGGGCCAGCCTCCGTGATTTGGCAAATCTAATTTATACTTCATTCATACTTCACTTTCCGAAAATGCAACGAAACTTAGGTCAAGCAACGACTTCCACAGTCCCCAAGCCAGCTGAGGAATTCTAGAACTTGTTGCTCAGAAAAAATAGTTTCTCCATTTTCCACTTTTGAGACACAATGGACTTTTACAGTGGCTCTTACAGTTAAATTCCCCAGCTTCAGTTCCATCAACAGGCTCATGTGAAAAACTCAAACTACACATTCTTCCTGGTCGTGTGTGTCTCTAAGCTTGAAATCACAAGGAACTGGTCTTTTTCTGTGGCATTGGTTGCTCCCACATGATACAAATGGGCCGTATCATTTCCTGCTCGACATTGTTGGCTGTGGCCCACAACCCGAGGGAAAGCCTTCACCTCCCCTACAGGAGCTGAAAAAACCCTTGAAGGGCATCATATTTCTAAAGCACCCCAGCAGGGGTGAAATGGGATGCTTCCTTCCCTGTGCATCAGTGCCAAATTTGCGGGAGGTGGCTTGGTTTCCTTTTTCTCCTGTGAATATTTGCTGCTGTTTATTTAAGCTATTCTTCATCCTCACATGTAATGAGCAGCTAAGGGGCTACCAAATGTGGACATGAGCCAGTGATATAGACTCAGGTTGATAGATGCAGACTCAAGTTGGACTTAAGTGATTTCAGTGACTCGACTCAGACTTGACTTGGCAAAAATTACACACTGACTCAACTCGACTTGAGACTTGCATATTTTTAGTGACTGACTTGCTGCACTTGGTTCAGTCACATAACACATCCATCCAGAAACCTTACAACTTACTAGTCACATGACAATCTGTCTCAAGCCCAAAGTGCAGACACATTTCTCAGAGGGAACAGCAAATGGGTTAGGCAATGGGGTTGAGGTGGGGTTGAGGTCTGCTCAGCAGCCTGCCCCCACTACATATAGGAGGAGCTTTCTAAAACTTTTCCTAAAAGCAGAAGGCAAGACTCATGCCCAGAGTGCAGGGCGCATATCTCACGGGGGAATAGAAAATGTGTTAGACAGTGGTCTTGAGGAGGAAGGATCCTTCCTTCTAAAGGTTCTGAAGCTTCAGTAATGGGAAATAAGAAGGACCCTATTCCCCACTTCTGAAAAAGCCTCCAGCTTTGTGCAAATGGGAAGTAAGAAGGATCCTATTCCCCACTTCCGAAGCTGCAGATGGCAAAATCACAAAAGCAGAGGGCTGACTCTACTTAAATTGTTAAAACTGACTTTATTCAACTCTGTCCAGAAATTATGCAATATAGGTTGGGGTATAAAGTTGGCTCCCAGACTTGAGACTTGACTCGAGACTTGACTTGAAAGTATCTTGCAAGGATTTGAGACTCAACTTGAGACTTAGGCCCTTTTCGCACGCAGGTTTTTTTGCGCGAGGGCCCCTTTAGCGTCGCGTAAATGGGAGTGTCGGTCTGTACGACGCACTCCCATTCACATGACGCTCAGGAGCCTAAAGCAGGATGCTCACACATTTTCTTATTTTCAGCTCTAAGCCAAAAATACTGCGCGGTCGCGCAATGCTCGCAGGGCCCTCGTGCACTTACCTGCGTGCGGTGCGCCAAACAAGCCGGCCCGGTCGCGCTTCCTCCCCCAGCGCAGCCTACAGCTTCCAGGCTGCGCTGCGAAAGGAAGGGGCAGGGCGCTAACGCGACGGTCACACAACCAGCAAGCCACTGCGGGAGGCAGAAGGGCTGCCGTGAGCTGCTCGCGCGAGCACTACTCCCCACTGCTGCAACAAAGGTAAGGTGCGAAAAGGGCCTTCGAATCATAAAATCATAGAAATGTAGAGTTGGAAGAGACCACACAGGCCATCCAGTCCAACCCCCTGCCATGCAGGAACACCCTCAAAGCACTCCCAACAGATGACCATCTAGCCTCTGCTTAAAAACCTCCAAGGAAGGAGACTCCACTACACTCCGAGGCAGCATATTCCACTGCCGGACAGCCCTGACTGTCAGGAAGTTCTTCCTGAGGTTCAGGTGGAATCTCCTTTCCTGCAGCTTGAATCCATTGCTCCTTGTCCTGGTCTCTGGAGCAGCAGAAAACAAGCCCTCTCCTTCCTCTACATGGCATCCCTTCAAATATTTAAACATGGCTATCATGTCCCCTCTCAACCTTCTCTTCTGCAGACTAAACATACCCAGCTCTCTAAGTCTATCCTCATAGGGCATGGCTTCCAGGCCTCTCACCATTTTGGTCGCCCTCCTCTGGACTTGCTCCAGCTTGTCAATATCCTTCTTGAATTGGGGTGCCCAGAACTGGACACAGTATTCAAGATGAGGTCTAACCAAAGCAGAGTAGAGTGGTACCAGTACCTCCCTCGATCTGGACACTATACTCCTATTGATGCAGCCGAGAATTGCATTGGCTTTCTTGGCTGCCGCATCACACTGCTGACTCATGTTCAGCTTGTGGTCTATGAAGACTCTTAGATCCCTTTCACATGTACTGCTCTCCAGCCATGTGTCCCCCATCCTATATTTCTGTATTCCATACAGTATGGAATCACCCTTACCCTTACCCTTCTCCCTCTCTCTCTTTCAGAGATTTCTGCCTTTCTTTTATTGGCTGATTGCTCTGATATCACACTGACTGTGGCCAAGCAAAATGTAGGCCTGTGATTCTAACACTGTTGACTTTTCATTTCCTATATGATTTTTTTAAACATCTTTTACCCCTTGAAAAAGTTAGAGGAGCTTCAAAAGCTTGCATGATATGTTTTGTACATTTTAATCATAGAATTATAGGGCTGAAAGAGACCAAAAAGGACAATCCAGTTCAACCCTCTGCCAGGCAGGAATACACCATCACAGCATTCCCAAGAGATGGCCATCCAGCCTCTTTTTTTTAAAAAAAAAAAACCTCCAAAGAAGGATGCCATTGGGGTGGAAATTCATTCTGGTCTTTAGTCCAAACTTTAAAGGATCACTGTTTAGACAATCAATGTTTGTAGCTTTCTCCCGTCCATTCCTGCACTTATCCTTTCCAGCAAAGCACGTGTCCAAACATCTGCCAGTTGAGGCAGTGCTCCACGCATGAAGTACATGTCCATAAAACTTATGCCAAAGAAAACATATTAGTCTTTAATGAACCACTGGACCTGTTTGTTGTTTATCCACCTCAGGAGTCACGGATTGGTGAGGCTGGTCAGGGGCTTCCTGTCCAATGCCAAATACCAGAAATAAACCCCACCCTTAGCGAAACTGGTGTCACGCCAGCTCCCCTGGACTTTGTTATGCTCTCACTGTGATTGAACTGCAACACCTCAAAAGATACCCACAGGGATGGGTTCTTTTGTTTATTCTTATTCTGCCATGGCAGCAGCACTGGGAAGAGCAGGTTTACATACTGATGAGAATATATCGAGTTTTTTTCCAGGTGCCTGCCCACTTGTTCACCAGCAGCAAATCTGCCCAACAAGCAAGGGTAGTAGTGAGTGACCATGGTCCAAGCTAGCCAGAGAAGTAAGTACTTCTTTACCAAGATGGTGGTTTGGGGCTGAGAGGAAAAGAGATTCTTGGCTGTGCCATACCATCCAGAGACAATCCCAATTAATCCTAGAATCAAGGAATCATAGAGCTGGAAGAGACCACAATGGCCATCAAGTCTAGCCCCCTACCATGCAGGAACACACACTCAAAGCACCCACTGCAAGTGGCCATCCAGTCTCTGTTTAAAAACCTCCAAAGAAGCAGATTCTACCACACCTCAAGGCAGCAAATTCCACTGTCTTACCATCAGGAAGTGCTTCCTGATGTTTAGGTGAAATCTCTTTCCCTGTAGATTGAATCCATTGCTCCGTGTCCTAGTCTCTGGAGCAGCGGGAAACAAGCTTGCTCCATCTTCAACATGACATCCCTTCAAATATTTAAACATGGCTATCATGTCACCTCTTAGCCTTCTTTTCATTAGGCTAAACATATCTAGATCCCTAAGCCACTCCTCAGAGGACATAGGTTTCAGACCCGTCACCATTTTTGTCACCTTTCTCTGGACACATGCCAGCTTATCAATATCCTTCTTGAACTGTGGTGCCCAGAACTGTACACTGTATTCCAGGTGAGTTCTAACCAAAGCAGAATAGAATGATATTATTACTTCCTTTGATCTTGACACTGTTCTCCTATTGATGAAGCCCAGAATCACATTGGCCTTTTTAGCTGCTGCATCACACTGCTGACTTATGTCAGAAGGTGGGCAGGCAGGCAGGGCAAGGGAGTAGAGTGAGGTGACCATTTGATAGGTGGAGTGGGGGAAAATGGGGAAAAATCTCCATTGCCTGAAGCCACTTGGTGGAAAAAGGAAGACTTTCCTGTTTCACTCCCATGGTCAGCCTATTTTGCTTGGAGCAACTCATGAGGAGACCAGCTTCCTTTCCTGGCAGCAGTTTTGGGCCCCTGGAGGACCTAGGGGAGGAGGTGAAATCTTTATTAGGGATTTCAAATTTTGCATATCATTATTATTTTCTTTGAAATTCCTCAATTTTACAAGGTACATGAAAAAACATTGACCAGTATTGGTAATTGCTGAGAAAGATAACCATATATGCCACATAATCCAGCCTCAGACCTCATCCGGACTGCCAGGCCCTGGGATATACACCAGCTTCTTACCCCTCTCATCAGCCTTACTTGGCAAAAGAACGAAAAACGTGATGTTGTCTCTGAAAAACTCAACAGGTGAGAAAGATTGTCTGCGTCATTCAAGGTCTATACGAGTTAATAATTAGTGGCTTCCACCAAGGATGATTCAAAGATTTGTGCCAGTTTCCCTTCTCCCAAGAAGGTCATTTCAAGAAGAGACTCACACAAGTTGTCAAGCAATGGGTCATGGACACATGTGGGTTGACCGAAAATTCATGATGACTCACCATGGAAAATTGGCAAGGCGGGGCGGAAATTGGCAAGGACAATTTGGGCACTATTGGCCCTGTTGCCTTGAATATGTAACCAAAGTGTGTGAAAAGTCAAAAATCCAATCTATTATGGCTACTGGAATACGGGATAAGAATTTTTCCTCTTCTCCTTATTAATGTTGCACAAAATATTTTGCCAGTCTTTGTTATCAGTAGTTTCACAATAAAGTCTGCAGGTTTAGGCCAAGATCCTCAATTACAATCTACATTTTGTAATTTTGTGACTCAGTTACTACATTGCAGAAACACGACAAAACCTTGTTAGTGAATTGGGAAGAAGTGCATCTGGTCATGGACAAGAGTCCTTCGGAGCTTATCAGGAACTTCTGATATATAACGGGTGCTCCTATTATATATGTATGTATTTATTTAACATATTTCTGTATTGCCACTACTCCCACAAGGGCCCTTTTCACACGCGGGCGGCGGAACGGGGCAAGCCAGGTCAAAACGGGGCTTACCTTGTTCCGTCGCTGCGCAGAGCAGCGGATTTCGCTGCTCTACACGCAGCAGCATTCCGCAACGTCCTCGGCGCCCGGCAGCACTCAAAATGGCGGATTTTGACTGGTGGAGCCTCTCCATCAATCGAAGAAGCTCGCCAGCCGGAAATCCCCCCCCCCGCCCGAACTGCAGGGACGCCCTTTCGCTCGTCCGTAAATCCATACGGGTGCTGCAACGGGGCTGGACGGGGCTGGATGCCCCGTGCCTTTGAAAAACCACATAAAATGTGGTTTTTCAAAAGCACGTGGAGGCTCCACTTGCGGGCACCTGACCGCGGATTGGCGTGTGGATTTACTCGTGAGTAATCCACCCCAATTCGCGTAACGGTGTAGACGACCTCCATGGAGGTCGATCTACATTGTTTTTTTAACCTCATGTGAAAAGGGCCATGGTCTTCTGAGATGATGAACACATAAAAACCAATTAAAACAAAACAGCAATTAAAAGATTTTTTAAAAAACACATTAAAACACTCTTTAAAGATTCCTAAAAGCAGTCTAAAAACATTCCAAGGCCATTTCCTCACTATACTGTTATAGCACTATTATTCTACTTTCAACATCCTGTGGAATTCTGGGGTTTGTAGTTTACTGAGACCACCACAGAGTTCTCTGGCTAAGAATTCTCAATGCCTCTCCCTAAACTGCAAACCCCAGGATCCCAGAGGATGTTGAAAGTGGAATCATCGCGCTATAACAGGCTAGTGCAGAAATGGCCCTGGAGTGTTACATAGCAATAGCAGTTTGCTCCCTTTTAACAGCCTTTGGGCCCACCCTATGGAATCCTAGGATGTGTTGCTTGAGAAAGCACTTGCAATTCTTTGGGATTCAAGAATTCTCTTGGATGAGGGACTGTCAAGGGATTCTAGCTGCTGTGGGCTACAGTTCAGAAGAAATACAGAGGCAATGACAAACCATCTCTGAGTATTCCTTTGTCTGAGAAAACCCTATGACCTTTATGCGGTTGCCATAAGTCAACAAGTAACTTGAAGGCATATGTGCACAGAGAGAACAAGAAAGAGAACTGTCTTGCAGAGAATTCCATATACCTCACCAAACCACCAGTCCCAGGATTCTGTACAATGGAACTACAACAATTAAAGTGGGATTAAACTGGGAAGAGTCCGCACCTTATACACATTCCTGAGCTTCTGACAGCAGGTACAGAGTTACATGATTGAATGCTGTCTCCCAAAAAACTCCAGGAAAAAAAATACTCATCAGGTTTGCAGAGGGTGGCAGTTAGATTAACAGGTCCAGCCCAAGATATTTAGCTACCTGAAGCACAGAACAAAATGGTGTTACCTTCCCTTTCTGATACAGACACCTATTTGACTGATGTGGGGGTTTAGCGATGGGGAGGGTTAAAATGAAGGCATTCGTCTCCCAACTAGGATTCTGCCACCCCCTTTTCCTTTAGTTCCCAAATTTCGAGAATTCTAGAGAGTGAGATGCTGAAAACTGTTCATTTCTAGAATACACCCAGGCCAGAATTTACTCACACACACTAAAGTAGATGTTGGATTGTGATTTGC
The DNA here is from genome assembly GCA_948474755.1 of Ctenosaura bakeri. Classification (NCBI taxonomy): domain Eukaryota; kingdom Metazoa; phylum Chordata; class Lepidosauria; order Squamata; family Iguanidae; genus Ctenosaura; species Ctenosaura bakeri. Next base: position 472,617 of record CAOLHI010001609.1, read on the forward strand.
CATATTCCCATTCCCTTGGTCACTTGGCCTGCCTCTTTTCTTTGGATGTCTAAACCTGTATTTCTAAATGCTGCCATTTTAAGTTATGCAGTACCATAAACTCGGAAACTGAAGGAAAATGTCATGGGGGAAAGAATTCATACTGGGAAGCGTTGCACTATTTTGCCCCTTCCCCTCAAGCTGACAGTTGAATCTTTCTTTAATATTGGCCATGGGAGAGCATCTTCCACCAAGACGGAAGGCAGCAGGCTAAGTTTGTGGGAAGACAGCAAGCTGCACTTCACGCACTTCTCTCCTGCAGCACCTTGCTGCCAGCTCTCAGATTCTGCTGCCTGAAGCGGCCACCCCACACAACATAATGCCAAGGTCATAGATGAAATCCATACACTTCAACATTTCAGTGGTGAAAACTGGGACACATGAGGCCCGATAGGGTGAGAGTGTGATCAAAATGGCAAACATTGTTAATGAGGTAGAGTACACAAACCAAGAGCGACTGCAGCAGTTTGCTGTGGCCTGAGCCTTCTGGGAAGGGCAAGATTCCACACCTGGCTCCTTTCCTCTTCTTCTTGCTGACTTAATTGATTGCAAACTATTCTGCTTTTGCGGTTCAGTCTGTAGCAACTGAAGTTAACAGAGGACCAAATGGGAAACTTGGAGGAGAAGAGAGGAACTGGGACACTTAACAAAAGCTGAAAAACTTAACTGAAAAACTGAGATGATAAATCCAGACTGCCCCAACAAACTGCTGAAGTCTGAGGCTGCATGAAATCTCACAGAAGGCACAGTAAGCTTTATGAGTTTGGACTCAGTCTCTCTGTAATCCAGTGTCTCATATCACCTGTAAGCCAGCAGAATGCTTTTGGGACCCCCCCCCCCAAAGTGGGCCAAATCTGTTTTTCATGAGGGAGCTTGGGGTTCGTAGACCAACTAAGTCTGCGCTCTTATTGCCCACCGAAATACCATTTGTATTTTTCTTATCTACTACTGCATAACTTATCAGTTTTTCTAGCTTTGGCATTGGTTTCTATCACCACTAGAGAGGAAAGACGAGATCCACATGTTCTGTATAAACAAAAGCATATATGCAAATATTAATTATTTGCATAAGCAATTTGGGCCACAGAATGCACCCTAATCTTTATTTTGGTTCAGATGTTGCATCTTTATTTTGGTTCAGATGTTGCATGTTGCAATTCCATGCCTCTCTGCTCAGGAGAAAGCCCCATTTTGCTTACTTTTCGGAAAAGTGTGCGTATGATCACAGCCACACGCAGAGGGGATGGATCCAAATTCAGCAGGCACCCTTGTCTGCCAGTATACGTCAATGCTTGTAATGAGAGTATTATATATTGCTTGCATTCACACACACACACACACACACACACACACACAGAGTTGAAGAGGGGGTGACAGGCGGGTGGGCGGGAAGGAGGGAGGGAGGGAGGGATGGGACACATACAGACGCACGCACACACCCCAAGTTGGGCATGTCAAGTTGCTCTCTTTCCTTCGTTTTGTTTGCTCTTTTGTTCCTATAGAAGAGTGATGGGATATTTCCACTTGGCAGCTTATTAATTAACTCTCGTACATAAACACCATACAATAAGGCCTCTATCTGTGGCGACAGGTTTCCCATCCATGGCAGGCCATTTACCAGCTTGTTTCCTTCTTTGCGTCTCAGCTACTGGCAAACACGCAGCCCGGTTTTTTTCCATGAGTGAAGGGAGCAAATGCCATTTTCAGTTTCCTCCACAGCCTCTCTCTCAGGCCTGTTTTACGCACAACCAGCCTCTCTGCTCCCTTTGTCCATATGGACACAGACACACATGCCCCAACACTCGTCCCAGCCTCTCCCTTCCTGTTTTCCTCCAAGCCTTGCTTTGCATCCTCTTTTAATTTTAATTGTTTTTTTGTGGGCCTTGATTTCCTCAGAACAAAACCAAGGCTGTGTCTCCAGCGATGTTTAGTAGCACGCTGTGCTCTTCTCGGCCAGGGAGGACCATCTCCCCTTTCTCTCTGTACATGGGTAAAAAACTGAAATAATTGCTCTCCAGAGTGCTATTAAATTTCTCTTTCCTATCAGTGTAGGGACTGGTATTGGAATTTTCCCCCACTGTTCTAGAGGGCCAAACGAAAAGGAAGTTGGGAGGAGCCAGGTCAGGAGGGTCATTAAATGCTCATCATCCTATATGCAAACACACTGCCTTCTCCAGATAAGCATAAAGTTCCTTTTGGGGAGGATGACAAGTCCCAGGAATGGAGGTCGCAGCCAGCATGGACATGGGAGGTTCTGGAAGCTGTACTAACAGCTCCAAGCTCTGATATGATCATGATGGGAAACAGCTCTGACACGTATGATCCAAAACTAAAAGTAACTTTCCCAAGTTATGAGTCAGGGAGAGAAGCTAGAAAACAGTTGAAATTGGTGACTGATACATAGTTGTTGTTGTTCCACACCAACCCATCTGCACTACACCTTTACATCGGTTTCATGCCGGTTTAATTGTCATGGTTCCACCCTCTGAAATCCTAAAATTTGTAGTTTGGGGAGGGATTTGGAATTCCCTGCTGGTAAACTCTAGTGTCTTTCTACGGAATTTTCTAAGGACCTTCCCAAACTACAAATCCTCCAGGAAATCCACCCCAGCAGTGTTAGTTGGTTAGTTACATACTGGATTTACACTCTGCCTTTCTTCCTAAGAATGGCACTCCAGGGGGATATATAATATGTAATCATGTTATATAATGGGACACAATACAGAGCCACATTATATCACTTCTGGCTATTTTTCTGGGTGTCAAGTTTACAGAAGGCCAAATTCCACTGCCTTAACCCCAAAGCCTCAATGCTTGCATCCCCGGGTTTAGATTTGGAGTCAAATTTTGTTCAGTACAATCTGAGCATTGGACAATGCCTCTGAAGACCAGGGTTTGAATCCCCACTTTGCAAAAAACAAAAAAACCTACCAGGTGACTTTGGGCAAGTCACACTCTCTCAGCCTCAGAGAGAGGCAAAGGCCAAAGTCCCTCTGAACAAATCTTGCCGAGGAAATCCCATGATCACAATCACAACCATGTGCTTCCTTCCTCAGCACAGCACAGGAAAGAGACCAGTTGTGCTGCAGAAGGAAGGAGTGTGTTGTTTGTGCTTCCTTTTGCAAGGAGCCAGCTGGGTGCAAAAGGGAACATTCGGTTGCACTCCCATCCTGGGAAACCCACTGCCGGGATCATGACGGGATGTTGGCAGGAACAGGTAAGGTGCAGAAATGGCCTCAGACTCAGGCCATTTCCACACTACATCTTATAGCACGATTATTCTACTTTCAACATCCTATGGAATCCTGGGGTTTGCAGTTTCGGGAGGGGCTGGCTGGCCCCTCCCGAAACTGTAAACACCAGGATTCCATAGGATGTTGAAAGTGGAATAATCACGCTATAAGAGTGTAGTGCGGAAATGGTCTCAGTTAGTTTCACAGCACTGGGATCAGGAATGGCAGTGGGTTACCTCAGAAACACTATAAGAAGCAATGGGAACAAACACAGGCCTGCAATGAAAGAAAACCCCTTTTTTCCAACATTGCAGCTGTTTTCATTTTATTTTTGAGTGCTGAATTCAAAAAACACAATAAAAATGCCATACCCCACACAGTCTTTTCACAAATTGGATATTTTATCAATTCAGTTGTTATTCTGGTTTGATGAAGTGCAGACGCTGATGTTCCAGTGTGATTTCTTTTATTGCATTTGAACATATTTCATATCAGCAAATTAAAGTGTTTTATAAAGTTTTATAGCTTCTGTAAATAAACATACTCAGAACTGGCCATAGAATAGGTTTTGTGTGGTAATCTTTCACTACTAATTTCATCTAGCCACATGTTAAAACATAAGAGTATAAAATCAATAAAGTTTTTTTTAAAAAAACACATATCTAATATATAAAAGTCAAAGGCCCTTTCCGCACCAGGAAGCTAAAACGGGCCAAGGCGTCCTGTCATGGAGGTCGTCCGCACCTTGGATTGGACTAGGTTCAGACTATTTACCTTAGTTCTGCACCTTAGTCCGATCCAAACGCCCCCAATGGTCCTCCAGCGCGCTAAGTGAATCCTGGAAAAACCCATTCTTTCAATCTTCTGGAGTGCGCCATTGCATTCCTCCTCATTTGTGCAGATGCGCGATCAGCGGAGGGCAGGCTGTGGACGTGACCAGCGTCAGCGGTTGGTCCAGACCCACGAAGAACAGGAAGTCGCCATTTTATAAGTCTGAGCAGTGCATTTCTACAGACCCTGCGCTGCTCCGATTCGCCCTGGACCAAAGGGAGGAGCCCTGCAGAAGGGCTTAGGGGAGAGTCCACATTGCTTCGACCCAAGAAGAACCAGTGAGTGACGGCATGGAACGATTCACTCGCCTCGTGCAGAAAGGGCCAAAGTTTGTTTGTCTGTGTCAGGCAGGCAAAGTCCTCATATGATTGGCTGCCTATGAAGATTCTATGGAATCCCGGGGTTGGCAGTTTAGGGAGGGGCCTTTAGAATCCTCAGCCAGAGAGCTCTTGGGCCTCAGTCAACTGTGTCTGTCTTGAATAGGCAGGCTGCTAAGGAGACGAGGCTTAGCAGCAAGGGGGAGGGCACTGTATTCCTTGAGGAACCCAGCCTCTGCATGTTAATAACTCTGAATACAGATTGGATTGGGGAATATGGGAAAAGTTACAGGTACTGGACAAGACAGTTTGGGGAATTAGAGACACAGGGGGCTTTTTCGCACTTTGGGAAGAAAACAGGGCAGTCTGTTACTCACTGGACTGGCACGCTCCCTCTGACAATCCACGCTGATCCGAAGCAGTGCGTGCTCGCTCTACACACGGCTCTGGGGACGAAAATGGAGGCTTCCGGTTGGTGGAGGCTCTCCACCAACCGGAGAAGCTCACCAGCTGGAAGCCCGCCCACGGAAGATCTGCAGCCTCGTGCTGGTGCGAGCCTGCAGATCTATACAGGAGCGCAATGATGGACTGGGGCGCACCGGGCTATTGAAGACCTGTTTTAAGCGGTCTTTCAACAGCATGGCGAACCACCAGTTCTGGTTGTTCTAAAGTGGGCTGAAGTCCGAAACTACAGAAAGTAATCCAGACCCAGTTCGCCCCCAAGTGCAAATGTCGTGGCTGGAGGATGCACTGCCTCATTTTAAAAACAAAATGTGGAAAAGGCTATTATCTCTGATCTTTCTAACAACTATTACCTATGAGAAAATAAAATCCCAGGCAACACCAGGTATATACACTAGTTACAACATAAAAATGTCAAAGTAAGTCATGAAGAGAACTGTATGTAAGGGAGCAAATCCATTTTCAGATTTAGAGTGCCAAATTCCTATAAAACTTCCATACATGTTTTTTAAAAAGTTTTTATGACCTACAATTTTTGCAGGCCTGTGTTACTACTTTTTAAAAATAGTAACTTCCCAACCTCTGCTGCAATGGTTGCAGATAGTTGCCATAACTACTCCAAGCAACTATGGCTGCTGTTGTTCCAATGCTGCGGTAACTACCGCTGCCACAGCTACTGCTGTCGTTATCTTTGGAGCTGAAGGCGCGGCCCATCCGCCTGCCAGAAACTGAGCCCTCCACGGCAGCTCTTTGGGAAAGCCCATGACGGAAAGACAACAATACCAGCTATGTGGCTGACCGCCACTGACCCACCAACCTGGCACCTCCTGACAAGGGGTCTATTGTTATCGGCTGAACCCGCTCAGCCAGAACTGTCAACGAGGACACACACAAGGTGCTTCATCCTGGGAGAAGCAAAAGGCCACATGATATGGGTGACGTGGGGGACTCTGGCACATTCTCTCGGAGAGGGAGGGGCCCCCAAATAGACCTTTTGTTGGTAGGCAGGGTGGGGAACATGGGTGCAAATTGCTCCCTCACCACCACCACCACGGGCAGCCCAAACCTGAACGTGTCAGTTGAAAGTCATTGGCCATTTCCACACTACAATATTATAGTGCTATCATTCCACTTTCAACATCATCTAGAACTCTGGGGTTTATAGTTTGCTGAGGCCAAAGAGCTCTCTGGCTGAGAATTCTAAAGGCACCTCCTTAAACTCCAAATCCCAGGATTCCATAGGATGTTGAAAAGAGTGTAGTGCAGAAATGGCCATTGACTCAGCACAGCGGGCTTCTGGCAACCACATTCAATCAGCCAGGAGATCAAGTGAGACTCTAGAGAGATTATTGGACAATAGCTCCCATCAGCCCTTGTCACTGGCCAGGTTGCTTAGGAGAGATGGAGGTTGCAGTCCAACAACATCTAGAGAGCTACCTCTCCCCCACTACTCCAGTATGGCCAGGTGCATCTTTTAGATGAGATTTGAATGGACCAGTTTCCAAACTAGTCTAGAACCAGACTTAGACTTGAACTCACTGAAATCAGCAGCATGTATGTTCTTCACATTTAACTCAAAGTCCCACTGATTTCAGTGGGTTTGCTCTATACAGGGCTAAATCTGGACCCAACCCTTTATGCCATGGGTGGGAAGTGTTGTCGCTCATGTTGCTGGCCTACAACTCCCAGCATTCTTCACCACTGGCTATCCTGGCAAGGGCTTCTAGGAGCTGTAGTCCAACAACAGCTGGGGAGCTGCACGATTCCTGCTTTATGAGGCTGTTTGGTGAGGCTTCTAATGCAAAATTGTATACTCATTGGCCATGGAAGGAGAATAGCCAGGTTGTCTTGAGACAGTGGCATTTCATCAAGGGTTTAGCTACAGGGAGGCAAAATGGAGGAACTGGCACCATCTCCCATAAAAATTCTGCTCCTCAGATGAAATTTTTCTTTATTCCCCAACTTTCTAGCATTGTAGAGAGTGAGAAATGAACAATTATTCACATCTAGAATTTTCTTACATTCGCTTTGGAAACACAGTAACTTAAAACAGCAAGGGCTTTTTAGTCACTTTAACTGCGCCTTTTCTCTGGATGCCTAAATTCTATTTCTAACGTCTCAGCTGAAGTTTTAAGTTACTACCATGCTAGAAATTTGGGCACTAGAGGAAACATTTATGGGGGAGGACAAAATTCTTATCAGAGACAGTACCTTCATTGTGCTCCACCCCCAAGGTGAACCTATTGTGGGGTTTTCTGGGGCTGAGAGTGTGTGACGTGCCCAAGGTCACCCAGTGGGTTTCCATGGCTGAGAGGGGAATCAAACTCTGGTTTCCAGGATTGCAGATCAATGCTTAAACCACTATACCCCTGGATTTCATTGTGAGCTTCAAATTACCCACTTTCAAAACAAATCTTCACAGGGACTTGAAACTTGGGACTATCTTTAAAAAGAGCAAATATGGAAATACTGAGGATACCAAGTTCTGATGCCAACAACTATGCCCACCTCCAGCTGGTGCAGACTGGGTATGACCTCTGCAAGAAATCTCAATCCTTTTATTCAACTGTTTTTTTTCAAGTCCAAGGGTTAAGAAGTACGCCTGGGATGAGATCCAGGGGTAGGAGGTGACTCATTTTGTGCCCACTGTCCTGTTCCAGAAGACCATTCATGAGACACGGAAGATGCAAGACACAGAAGATTCCTGAACTCCCACTCCTGGCAGCTGAGACCGCTTGCCCAGCAGTATCAGGTAAAAAGATTGCAGTCCTGGCAGGAGGCCGCTGCTCCCACGCAGCTTGGAAATGGGAGCTGCTGGTGCTGACTATCTCCCAGCATGGGGCAGGCTGTGGGGCGTTCCAGAGATCAATCAAGCCTAGGGCAAGAGCACATGACACATTCCTGAACAGATGCCCCAAGCCATAGGCCTGGATGCCCAGACTTAGGGCATAGTCCAAAATTAGATGATGGAACAACCTTGCTGAAAGTTAATCAGGGTCGGAGTCTGACTGGAGGATCCCACTATGGCTCTGTTGGAGTATTACAGGGCTGCTTTCAGTAATCTCAAGTAGGATGGGATTTGGGTACCCTCCATCATTTTACAGACGAAAATGCGGACACAAGGCCAAGCAACCTCAAAGTGTGGTCAAGATGGCTGAAGTTATTCCCGAGGAAGAACACACAAGCTAGGAGAACCTGCAGCAGTTTGCTTTTGGTTGAGCCTACTGGCCTCTCCTCTCCTCCCTGCTGACTTGAGCACAAACTTTTCTGCATTTTCAACTCAGGGCCTTTCTTCACTGTACTATTATAGCGTTTTTATTCCACTTTCAACATCCTGTGGAATTCTGGGGTTTGTAGTTTACTGAGGCCAAAAGGCTCTCTGGCTGAGAATTCTCAATGCCCCTCGCTTAACCACAAACCCCAGGATTCTATAGGATAGAAAGTAGTTCAACACAGCCAGAAGTTGACATGTTTCAAGAGACTGCAGTTGTGACTGTTTTGAGATTGTGTTGCAAAAACCTGTGAAGAAGGCATTCTGCTTAATGGAACAAAATTGGGACCTTTTCCTGAGTGTAAGGGGCTGAACATCTCATTGAGCCTACCTCATCTGGAGCACCAGTAATATACCCATGCAAACACATTTCATGGATGAATATAACAGACACACTTGTATAATATCCCTCATCTCTTAAAGAGGATCACTTTCCAGAGATAAAACTTACAGGAGTGCATCCACATTGCACAGTTATAGCACTGTGGTACCACTTTAACATCCATGGCTCCATCCTATGAAATCTTGGGATTTCTAGTTCACACTCCTGTGAACTACTGCATCAAAGATCTGCTTCTCTAGACTAGAAATCCCAGGATCCTATAGGATGGAACCATGAAAGTTAAAGTGGAAATAAATTGTCATAAGTGTGTGCTACCGATAACACAGTAGATACACTTTTCCTCAGAATGGAGAGGAAAACAAGAAAGGGAAAACTTCACTTGTTGATTTATATTCATTTATTTGCCTTTTAAAGGCACAAATGAATAATCACATGAATTAAAAAGCTTGGCTTGTGCTGGAAGAAAATACAGCCAACCTATTTTGGAAGCATATGAAGTTAAAAGAAAAACCTCTCTTGTTATGTTTAAATAAAGTATTACTTGGAAACTCCAAGATGTACCATTCAACAGAATCCAACTCATATGCACACTCAGTTTTATCAGCACAGCAGGATGCTGCGTACTCAGCAAACACCGTTTCAGTAAGATTACGGAGGACATTCAAACAGATTTTATCGTTTCCTCCTTCTTTTCTTTTCCAAAGCTATTTCCCCCATGTCAATTCCAATGAATTTTCTGGCTGTTTCATCAACTTGCTCCCACTTGCACCTTCTTTTGTTTGATATAAAAAGCCTTACCATTTCATGGAAAAGCAGGTGAGAAACCTTCACTGTTATGTGTCCACGTGCCTTTTAGTCACCTGTCAATTTTTAGCAACTTCATGAATTTTGTAGGGCTTTCTTAAACCAGGAATACTCAGAGGTTGTTTAGCCAGTTTCTTCCTCTGAAATATAGCTTGTAGTATCTGGTATTTCTTGGTAGTCTCCCATCCAAGTACTAACCAAGGATGACTCTGTTTAGCTTCCCAGATCAGATGGGATCTGGCACCTTTAGAGTATTTAGGTTACAACCCAACTATACAGACTAATGGAAGCAGGGTAAAAGTCCATTAAAAAGCACCATGGCTTAGTTTTTGAATGGGCAATTAAGACCCATTAGCTCTAAAAAAAACCCCTACCCCCAGAAAGAGGGAATCTGCCAGAGCTGGTTCATTGGTGCAGGTCAACACAGCTCTGCATTTTGAGATTTTTACTTTTTAGAGTCCAGCTGTTCAGATTGTCACATTGAGCACCTGTACCTCAAAATTTACCCCTACATCATCATATCCTCCAGCTGTCTGAATCTACCAGAGACAGTACCAATTAATCTTCCGCCATCCCACTTTTTCAGCTGCTTTTAAAATGTCCCCAATTTCTTTCTCTTCTTCCCACTTTTCTCCTTTGTCCTCAGCTTACACCAGTTGCTCCAAACTGAGTTCAGAGTGTAAAAGTAGTTTGTGCTCCATTAACTAAGCAGGTGGAGGGGAGAGAGAGGTGGACTTTTGCCCTCTACGGTTGCTTCAGGCAAAAGCAAAATGCTGCAGCCTCTCCAAGCTTGTCTGTTCTTCCTTATTAATAATTGTTGACATCTTGACCACACTCTGATTTTGCTTGGCTCCAGTTTTCATCTGTGAAATGTTGGGTAGTCCATGCCATGAGTCCCATCAGAAAAGATAGGGCCCTTCCGCACTCCACATAGTGCTATTATTCCACTTTCAGCATCCTATGAAATCCTGGGGTTTGCAGTTTAGGGAAGGGCATTTAGAATCCTCAGCCAGGGATCTTTTTGGCCTCAGTAAACTACAAAACCCCAGAATTCCATGGGATGTTTAAAATGGAATAATAGCACTTTAACAGTGGAGTGTGGAAATGGCCCATAGTTTATTATGGAAATGTGGCTTCAGGTAAAGCACTGAAGTGCAATATGGTGGTGAGATCTTCCACAAGAGAATTGTATTACATCCTTTGACTCAAGATAACCCAGAGAAGCTTGAGAAAGAATGAACAAGAGAACAAACATTCACAATTTCACTCTGAGTCCAGGGCCATTTCCACACTAGACTGTTATAGTGCTATTACTCTACTTTCAGCACCCTATGGAATCCTGGGATTTGCAGTTTAGAGAGGGGCCTAAGGCCCCTCCCTAAACTGCAAATCCCAGGATTCCACAGGCTGTTGAAAGTGGAAGGCCCCTCCCTAAACTGCAAATGCCAGGGTTCCATAGGCTGTTGAAAGTGGAATAATAGCACTATAACAATCTAATGTGGAAATGGACCAGGAGAAATGGATACTATAGAAAGGACAGTCAAGCTGTACCACAGTGGAATAAGCAGGGCCAGCAGTGACATTAGGCGGAGTGAAACAATGGCCTCAGGTGGCATGCCAGACTTTCCATTGTTCTTCCCAGACTCTGTCTGCACTCCTTTGCTATAGCTATATATGCCATAGTACAGGGCTGAGAAGCTGCCAAGGGTCTGGGAGTGTCTGGCAGCCCATTCCTTTTTCACATACCTCAATTCAGTGTGCCCAACTAGGAAGTGGCCTTCCCATTGCTTCCTGCGTTGGGGGGAAAAGAAAACTACTCCAGGCATTTAAATGTGATCCTCTGGCTTCTGAGCAAGAAGTTTTGGTCTGTTTTTGTTTTTTGTTTCGGCTGATTTATTTTCAGCATGGGCTAAAATGGGCCTTCAGGGCCACAATGGGGGTTTGGTGGCTCATAGGCAACCCACAAATCCCAAATCACACAGCTTTCGTCCGTATCCTGAGAACAGTATCCTATGAGCAGGCTGGAAGTAAACATCAACTGCTGGCCAAAGTCTTTGTAGAAAAACTGGATTATGAGGACGGAATTGAAAGGGGAGAAAGAACAAGGCAGCCTCAGTTACTCTTGATTAAGAATCAGTCACACCTAAAACTGCCCCAACAGGTCAACCCATCGCCTGTTTATGGGGAAAGAGAGAGAAAAAGGGGAACCAGTTTTGTAATTTTGCACTGCTACCCAAATGTTCTTATCACTAGAACATTCTTTCCAACCCAGGTCTTTTCTCCTTATATTTAATCTGATTACCTCCCGTGATATAATCACAGAGAGAATGATCCCTTGCCATTCTTCTTAAGCACTGTTCAACAAAAGGAAGGGTTGTCTGCAAAATCATTTATCACAGATTAATCACCCGTTTAAGTTCTCAGGCCAGTCGCCCTGCTTGCCAAAGAGGCTGGCTTATGAGAAGAAAGGTACAATAAAACATTAACTTGATCTCTGTTCCCACTGATGGTTGTGCTATCCCACTCATGGTCATGCTGGTTGGGAAATTCTGGGAGCTATAGTACCCCAAAGGCAACTTTCCCAGGCTCTGAATGGAGTGCCAATGCTGAGGCTGTATGGACAGTCCAGCATTAACAGAAACAGCACTAAAACAAGGAGGACGGTTGTAAAAATGTTTCCCTAAGAGCAACGAATTTGGGGGAAGTGGTCTGAAGGGGCAATGCAGCAAGCTTGGTGAATCTAATGGGATCCTAAGTCTGGAGTTCATTTGTACTACACAATTATAGGGCCATGGTTCTGTTCTATGAAATCCTGGGATTTGTAGTTTGGTGAGGTACTAGAGTTCTCTGACTGAACGTTTTAATGCCTGTCTCTAAAACTACCAATCCCAGGATTCCATAGGACAGAACCATGGCAGTTAAAGTGAAATCATAGCACTATAACTGTGTAATGTGAAGTGGCTTCAGGTAAGTGTGATAGGAGCTGCCAGTGAATCCCATGTAACTGGTCCAGATTATAAAAGGAGGGATATACCTGTACATTTAGGAATCTTAACACTTTGATGACCAGCGGTAAACTCTGAAACAGACATTCTCATCATAGCTACTGCCCCATTAAGGGTCCAAAAACACTCAGCTGTATTGATCCCTATCAATAAACCCATTCTAGGAATATTCCAGCCATATTCATCTCCAGCAGGTCTTTCGTCAAGCTAATGGGCCTTGACTACTCATTCAAGATCAATCCATCACTACCTCCCCAAATATTTTGCATTATAGCTGGGATAGCTCACAATGATACACTGCTATTCAGAAAATCCTTGCCTCCTTCTTGATTCTGTGAAGACTACAGTTAAGCTCAGGGGAGAAAGTGAAGCCTGATGAGGATGTCAAATGACGAACTCATCCTATTAATCAAGAAGTCCCCTCATTTCAGCCTTGTAAACCCTGGTCCCTCTACAACATTGCAGAAAGCACATATAAGCCATTCTTTTGCCAATGCTCTTGGATAACCAGCATTAAAACCTCAAGATAAGCTAGTAGCACGGATAGACCTACTGGTCACGCCCCTCTGCAAAGAGATCCAAACAACACTCTTTGGAAGCATGTTTCAGCTATTATACAAACAAGCCCACTAAAGCTCAGAAAAGGGTGTCAGGACGTATGGTTCCTGTCATAAGCATTTGCTGGATTTGTATTACAATATGTATCAGAATAGGTCCACTAGCTTAGGTATGGCTAGAGTCTGTAAGAGAGCTACAAAGTATCAATTGCCAATTATTGATTGCAGCTATGTATTGGTTGAAGCTTGCAAATGTATTCCAGGGCATCAAATGGTTAACTGCTTTATTGCTCACTGCTACAATGCATCAGGCCAAAGTCCAGAAGATCAGAGGGGAAAAAAATGAGAAAGTATCTACAAAGTGTTATGAGAGCTGGCCATACTCAAAGATAAGAAGACAGGAAGATGTTTCTGCCTCAAGGATGAAAGATGTATAAACAACTGAGTGCCTGGGAAAATATCTAACTTGGTGGGATGATGTGAGATTAACGATCCTCCCCGATCACAGCTTTGCAGGCCTAAATTTGTATGGAAAGTATAAAACCTATAACCACTATGTATGCCTTTAATCTCAGCAACTTCAAACAAAGCATGTTGTGTTGCTTGCTTTGCTACAAATAAACACTGCTGTTTAACTCCGAGTGAAGTTTGTGGAGGGCAAGTTATCCAGGATATCATAAAGAGAACCATTCCAGTATTGTGTTTTCACACCCCACTGAAGCATGTTTCAAGGTCAAAAGAAAGTAGGAGAAAAGGCACCACTAAACTGCAAATCCTTTAAGCAGGTTTTAGGTGTAAGGAGGCTGAGATCAGGTATTTCCTCCTTGGCTGGCATTCTTTGCTCAGCAGACTTTGGTTGGTGAGAAACCTATGCAAAATTTAGATGCAGTAGCTGAATATCAACTTGGTGACAGGTTTATGAAAGGAGGAAAATGTATAAATTAGATTTGTTATTAAATGAATGTGAACAACATTTACATTTATTCCAGTAATCCACAGTAGGCAGTTTCTTATGAGAAAAGATGACATAAACCCACCTACATAAGCCAAGAGGGCTTTCAATGTCTTACTTTGTTGAACCACTGTCAAAAGGAAATACTGCTAGAAGATACAGATGGCTTGACATCTTTAAACATAAAGCATAGATAAGAAGAACATGATGACAAGGAGATGGGGAAAAGCAATTTCATACTGCATTTAGATGTTTTTTCTCTTTATATACGTTACAGGGCTGCCAAGTAAAATAAGGGACAAGGTCATGCAAGCAAAACATTACCTCCTGAAATTTCCTTTTCTACACAGTTGTTAAAAGTCACAGGTGCTTGGTTATTTATTTCACCTGGCAACCCTATATACCCACCATATACAGAGCTCAGTTTCAAATCCTAATATCTAAACTATTCCTACCACCAATGCAGTGGTGTCATTCAGCTGGTTCTCACTAGTTCACCCAAGCCAAGCCTGTTGTTAAAATTTGTCTCATTTGCCAAACTGCTTCTGGTGGGGAAAGAAAGTAAAATTTCACTATGCCCTCTCCTTTTGGCTGGAATATGTTTTGTTTCATTCCTAGCCACCATCTGCAGCAACAGCAGCAGGAGCAGGATGGCTAAAGAAAGGGGAGAAAAGAAATTTGAATGCCATACTGCAAGCAATCTCTGTCAGAGAAGGAAAGGTGAGTGCAAGTCAGAAAAAAGTCCTCAGCTTACATTAATTGCTGTAAATGAGTTCAAAAGTAGTTTGCACTCAATTAACTTGGCAAAGGATAGAGGAGAGGGTGAAATCTTGTCCTTCTCAGTAGGCTCAGACAAAAGTAAGCTGTTGCAGTCTCTCTTCACTTGTCTGTTCTTGTCATCTTGACCACACTCTGATGTTGCTTGGCCACATGTAGCCCGGTTTTCATTTCTGAAGCTGCACAACTATACCATTCAGTACGTGGGTTGCTTAGCGCAAGAGCTCCACAATCAGAGATTTATGCTACACAGCCCACACATAGGATTTTGGATCAAGGAACCGTACATGAGTGGCTGCGCTGAAGTGGTGTTGCTACAGTTAGGAAGGAAGATGGAAGGAACAAAGCCAGAAGTACTGGGACCAGGCTGATCTATAACCATAATAAAGTGTATGTGCATATGGGCCTGACTGAGTCCACTGTTGGTTCTGTTTCTACCTCCTGTTCGTCCATGGCTGGCGGAGATCTTAACTTCAACTGTCTACTGTCACTTGGCTTTTTTCCCTGCTCCAAGTTTATGTGTCTAGTTCAGTTTGCATAGATGTAGACTTGGTTTAGAGAGCCAATGGTTTAAGTACTGGACTGGGAGCCTGGAAGACCATGGTTCAAATCCCTGCTCAGCCCTGGAAATCCACTTGGGTGGCCTTGGGCAAGTCATACACTCTAGCCTCAGAGGAAGGCACTGGCAAACCCCCTCTGAACAAACCTTGCAAAGAAAACCCAATGATAGGTTCACCTCAAGGGTGCCGTAAGTCAGAAATGACTTGAAGACGCGCAACAGCAGCATAGGCCTGGTTAGTTGTCAGGTGATCCACACAGAATACTCTTCATATGAAGCCCTACCTAGTAAAAACACTAACAGGCAAAGCTTTTGACAGAGCTATCATCTGCTGAGTGCAGCTGTTGACAGGGGAAATTACTGGTGACCTGGTGGAGACCTTGCAATGCTGGCTGCCACTTCTTTGGAAAAGGAGAGTGATAATTTGTAGAAACTAGAAATATATATATATACACCTTATCTCAGTTTGACATGTTGGTTTCCAAGTTGTGTAATCTACTGTGAGCTTTGGAAGGTTTTTTTTGGGGGGGGAGGTCCAGATTATACATACTTCCTGACCAAGGGTTCAATCAGACTTAGTCATACTTAGATCACACTGTGTAAAATGAATGGAAACTAAATTAGTCACATTCTTGAGGATAAAATTCTCCAGAATGAATCTCAGCCAGGTTGCCTCAGATGCATCTGGTAACATGTATCAAGTTACAATGTTGTAGCGTCCATCCACTACTTAAAATCAGAGCTAACGAATTAACATTTCTGGACTAATAGTCCTGAGCCAGCATAACCAAAAAAGTAACTTTTTAGTAGCTCTGCTCAAAGTAAAGGCTCTGAGAAGCCTGTGAGTACTGCTACAGAAGAGAACTACTTGGATATGACATCTTTGCCCAGGTAGCTGATACCTGGCCTTCCCTTTGAAATTCAAGTGTCAGAAATTTCTGAAGCAAGTGTTATGTGTCTACTGGACAGTCCAAAAAATTCCAAACTTTTCAAAGCTCTTGAGACTCAGTAAAGAGAATGTGAAAATATCTATATAGTGACTGCTACAATACAAAGTTTCAGGTTTCATCCAAACTTGCATCAGCTCCAGAAAGGGGAAAAAGGCCCTCCGAAACCAGGAACTGCTTGGCTTGCACTAACTCAGCAACTCTGTGGACAGAACTGGGGAAAAAGAATGAAAACAAGTGTCCCATTTCAGTCCAAAGGCTGTTTCAGAGCCCTCGATACTCACTGGGCCGAGAGAGGGTTATTAAGACGCCAGCAGGCATGTTCACCCGTAGTAAATAGCAGCATTTCCTAGTCTCAACAGTTACCAGCAGCACCACCCCTGCCTTGCGAAACTACCCATCTTTCCATTCTTGAAGATCAGTTTTGGTTATTTGCCACAGTTGGCATGAGTTAACTTATAGCAATTAAGGAGCAAATTGCTGCCAAGGATCCAGAGTTCAAGGAAAGCTATCAGGTGTTTATTACTGGAGGAAGATCCTGGCAAATGCCCAGGAGTATAAAACATTATCTGCAGCTGACAATCAAAACAAGATGACTGCCTGCAATGATCTGGAGGACAGGGTTATACTGTCAAATCCTAAGTGGTAGAAATCAAGACTGTCCAAGCCGTTCCCAGGTACATCATCTTGTTTATTCACATTCCTGCCTCGCACCAGGCAGAGGAAGAATATTAAAGCACATATTAGAGGAGCAGAGAAATTAAATTATCAGAGAAGAGAGGAAAAGCAATACTTCCAATATTGTGAATGTCCGTCACAACACTGTGACTTCAGCTCAGAAGCATAAGGCAGCTTCAACTTCTGGTCCTTCCTCTGCACTTCCTACATGTCCATTGTTAAGACAAGGCAGTTGTGACTAATCCTTGCATTGGCATCCCTCTCATTCTTCCAGCTCCACCAAATTAAAAAAAAAAGAAAAAGAAAAAAAAGAAAGGGGTGGAACGACTGAAATAAGTTTGCATAGCAAGCTGCAAGGAGGAAGGCTCTAAGGGACCAAGGGTTAATGAAGCTTAAAATGTTGTGACTGTGTACACACGTTATCATAACATGTGCTTTTTCCCTAGCGTGTGGAGGTTAGTTGGGAGCAAAGGGTGGGAGAGAAAGTGCACGTGAGAAAGTGGATTGGCCAGGAAAGGAAAGACCATGATCCAGGCAGGGAAAACTTGGCTTGCTCAAGATCCTTTAAGCCCCACTCTATACACCAGAATATATCCCAGCTTCTCAGAAAAGAGCAGCCATATTTTAGTTTTCTCCAAATGCTTCCACTTCCCAACAGTTTGGCAGCTTTAGTCTTGGGTGATAAGAACAAGAGAGAGCAAATGGAGGCAATGGAGAAGGAGAATTGCTGTGCCTTCTTGCACCTATGTTAAAGTGGTAAAGGTTAGGTTGTAGACCTTAACCTGGATTACTGGACAGGAGACTCAGCTTCTAAGACCTACAGGCAACCCACCAACAACCGCACACATACAAACACCCATATTGCTACTGGTCAATCTTCGATTGGGCTGTCAGAGCCAAACTGCCATTCTGACCATGTAAATGTGGCAGCCAATCAGTCATGAGGAGAACAGGAGTCCAGGAATCAGTCGGGTTAGTATCTTTCGGTGAGCGTTTTTAATCACCCTTCAGCTTCTCCAAAGGGTTAGACGGTCAACTGCTGGGCCAAGCCGCGTCAACAGAGAGGGAAGCGCCTCACCCTTGCTCTGCCCAAACCAAGCCTGTTACGATTTCGATTTGGAGATGGCCAAGCCAATGAGACCAGCCAGCCCGGCTGCACCCAATGCCATGCCACCGACAATCGCCATGCCAACCAAGCCATCTGTGGAGAGAACAAGAAATCGTTATCCTTGATCACTAGTTAAGGATTGATAGGCTCGAAGGATCTTTGGACTGTGGCCTGTGAGAAAGGGAATGGAGGAAACCTTGGGGCACAGTTCCCATGGTGAACCAACTTTCTTTCTCTATCCCTACCAGCGTGAGAGAAGGTGAAACTGTGATGTTCTGGACTTGTGTGTAGAAAATGTTGCATTAATCAGATAAATTAAGGTAAAATATGTAAGACAGTCAATATGCTGCAGTGGTTTAAGCCCTGGACTATAACTCTGGAGAACAGAGTTTGATTCCCTGCTTGTCCACAGAAACCCACTGGGTGATCTTGGGCACATCACACACTATCAGCCCCAGAAAAGCCCATGATAGGTTTGCCTTAGGGTTGCCATAAGTCTTATATGTGTGCTGTATGTTATAAGATTAGGATCTGCTGGGAGAGGTTGAGAGAATGGAATGTTAGGAGTGACTGGTGACTGGTCGAGTGCCTGAGGATTTTTTTTCAAAAAGCTGCTGTGTTTGACAGGAGGAGGAGTTAGAGATGTGAGGAGAGTCAGTCAGATTCAACATGAGTTGGACTTAGGATCAGTCAGAATTTAGATGTATTAAATAGGTAATCTTTGATGTTATGCTCAATTTCTGTTTAATACGCTTGTGCCTCTGAGAATGCTATACTGGAAAGCTTGATTTCATACACACTGTGTCTGTGGTAGCTGCAGTTATTCAAGGGCAGTGGGGAGATTAGGTGAATAAAGGGTCACACAGGAACCATGAGGGCATCTAGAAGTTCTCCAATTTTGATGCCACACCAGTGAGGCAGAACTAGGTCCATGCATTAGCAGCAGAGGTGGGGATAAGTAGAAGCCCTTAGAGAAGCAGCTGCCACCTCCTAAGTGCTGAACATGCTAGACACTGTAACAACAGATGCTGCCCTCCTGTCAGCCTTTGCTCTTTCAAAGTGATCCCTGAAATGCCTTTAATCATCCTAGGGAAAAAGGAACAGGGGATGTGAGAACTTTCAGATATTTGGTTGAAACAATTCCCATGATCCTTCACTCTTGATGAAGGGCTGATGGGAGTTAGAAGTGCAACCTCATCTGGAGGACTACCTATTCCACTGCCTACCAAGTTGTGAGATCTCTTCCCAGCCTTGTTGTGAACACTGGAGATGTCGTTGAAACTAATTAATGTTAGGCCTGCTAAATACATGGATTGGGGATCAGGTACTGGTGGCTGTATTTCAGAGGAAGGCTCTGAGTACCCTTTGCCCAAGAAAATCCTTATGGAATTCATGGGGTCAAGCTGACAGACAACTTGAAATCAGAGAGAGAGAGAGAGAGAGAGAGACAGACATACAAAACTCTATGCACCAAGCACTGTTGGTTGGCTGTTTTCACACCATCTACATTTAAGGTTAGGTGTGAGCATTACAATCATAGCCCAAACCATGGTTTGCTCAACCAAGAATGAGCAGAATTTATCTTGCACCCAGTAGTTAGCTTTCTCATTTGTTAAGCCATGATGTCCAATGAAATCTACACTGGGAACCTATGTTTTGGGGACAAGCCCTATAAACCAAGATCCAACTGTGGCTTATAAAGAGTGCGATAACCATGGTTTGCTGGACTAGGATCATGATGTCTGAACTGGCCCTAGAGGGTGGATGAAAAGGGGGCTAAGCTCTCATTGCCACCCCCACTTCTGCCTTCTAACCTTTTTGCATGGCTTTGTTGATGAGCTTCTCCAACTCCAAGGCCTGCGTGTTGCCTGGCTCTGTTTTCAGTAGGCCCCGGATGTACTTCAATGCTTTCTCATACTCCTGCCAAAAACAGAGAACAGAAATGCACTGATGCTTGGAGTCTGGTCAGGTATGGTTTCAGTTGTCCATGTGAAATGAAGAAAACACCTTAGGAGAGAAGGACACAAACAAGTGAGGGTTTCCCATCTCTCAAAAGGAAAGTAAGCAAGGAGAAGATAAAGAGGTTTCTCTGGCAAGGGTGAGGTGGAAAGGAGTCCTGAGATCAATGGAGGAAAGAGTTATGGATCTTCTCCCCAAACACAGTACCCACAAACACTTTGAATTACTCATTGACTCACTGTAACCTATGATGTGACTACTGAAATCTTTCAGAACCAAATCACAGGGACATACTAGCAGTGATAGCTTCATCTGCGAGTTTTACCACAGCAGAACAATGAGCTTGAATTTAGCTGCTAGGACAGGGATGGAGAACCTCAGACACTGGTGCTGATCCTCTTGGGGAATTTCTCAGATGGCAACACTCCTTTTCCTAAAGCTGCCATAATTTGGGGATTCCGAGGTTTGCAACACCAGTCTTTCACAATTCTAAAAGGTTGAAATAAGGTCCAGCTAGTGGTCAGAAAAGTTGTAAGGTAAAATATGCTAATATTTTTGATCTTGCTTTTTTGCCATATACAACCACTGCAATGCTTCTGAGAACTCCTCTGAAATGGCATTTGACTTTAGGGCTGAATGAAGTTCTCCACCCTCATGTTACAGGGACCTTCGGTGTCAGAGATTCCATGAAACAGCAGAGATAACTTTCCAGGGAATCAGTGACAGTCTCCTGACTCATAAGCCCCAGTCAGAGCTGTCTCCCTCCGATAAAATGGATATCCACACACTAAGTTCTCCCATTTCCCCTTGGGACACGGCTGGTTGGGACACAACTGATTGGTTGCATGAAGACAGTTGTTACTCACTGAGGGATAGTTACTTATTCACAGCCATCCCCACTCATTCATTCATTCATTCATTTTCCACTCTTATCTGGTGCGCAATAAAAGCCAATTCAACAAATCTGAAACAGTATAAATAAATAAAATAAAATAACATTAAAAGGCTAAAAGACTGAATTAAAACCACGTGCCTAAGAGGGGTTTTGTAAAACCAATCAAGCCCCAAAAGCTTTCACAAGCATCCATGTTTTTATCAGGGACTTAAACAGCAGCAATTGGGCCTGCAGGGAGAGCATGTTCCTTAACCGTGGTGACAAAGCAAAGAAGTCCCCCTCCTGTGACCCCACACAGCATATTGCTCTGACTGACAGGATACAGAAGAAAGCTCCTCCCATAGATCTTAAACCTCCCAAATGTTTTCAGCTGGATAGGATGTGAAACTGGACTTCTCCCTTGCCAGCCCAAAGGTTTATCTGCTGCATCACACATACATACACCCAGACAACACAGAATGCTAGCTTGTTGCCCTTCCCTTGTACCATCACTCTTCAGGCTGCAAACTGCCAGGGACGCTCACTGGAGAGCAAAGTGGGCCTTCCGAGTAAACACGGTCAAGACTGTGCTGTTATCTCTGCCTTGGGCTGCTTCTCCTCCCTCCACCACAAGCTCACTCTTATCTGAATTGCTGTATCCATACACACCCCGTGATCCAAGAGTCCATCACCCGGCAGTCCATAAAGCACTCAGATAACAAGACTGATAGTCAGATGGCATCATTCTGGTTTTGACAAGGTTTATGAAGTTGGGATTAGCTGCCAGAGATAAGGGGAGGCCAAGGTAAGTGGAGTTCCAAGACTTTCACCCTACTGGAGGAACCGACCTCTTCTTACCTAGCTGTGTGTACACACAGAAGTGAAATTACAAACCACATTCTGACTTAGGCTCTCCCTCCACAATGCTCTTCATATGCATCAGTTTCAGCAATCACAGAAGAATACATCTGCTTCCTATCTACAAAACCCCACAAATTGTTAAAACCTCAGATTCATGGGTAAAAGCTGTTGAAAGTAAACTGGAACTTCCTTGGGCAGTGATTAGTTTCAGGAGGGGGGAAAGGAATTAACACAACATTACCTCTGCTTCCCTGTTGAACTCTCTTGAGAACCAGAGTTCCCTCCTTAGTTCACAGTCACCAGGGTAGCTGATGATCAAAAGCCGAATGCACTCACCTCTTATGGATGTTGTCTAAATGTTTTAACTAGCCGTTAGCACCAGGCAACACAACCCAAGTCACACTGGGGAGAAAGGGAGAAGAATGGGGAGAGGCAGCAAGGAAAAGTTGATAACAGCATTGAGAGGTGAAGCTTTGAAAAGGGAAGGGGATCAAAGGGGGGGGGCAGATGGATCTTCACCTCTCCCACTCTGGAGAGACTGGAACTTAAAATGCTGAAAAAGACTGTGTGATTTTTGTAGGTTTTAAACGTAAAGCTCTTTGGAAGGCAATCCAGCAAGAATGTAATCAAGGCTGGTCCAGTGACAAATACAGGATGTTGGCAGGCCAGGGGACAGAGCACCAAAAAGCTCACCTTCAGCCGGTAATTGGCCACTGCCAAATAGAAGACATAATCACGCTGCTCTTCTTTGGTCCCTTTGGACAACAGATCTAAAATGAGGAAAGAAAGAAAAAAAGCATTTGAGTAACTATGCAGGGAATCTGAGACTCTCATCTCATTCTGGATATATCCAGTCTCATAAGAAACTCAGTAAGATTGTACTGGGTCTGGTTGGTACTTGGATGGGTAACCACCAGGGAATGCCAGAGATCTCCAGCTTAGGCTCAGAAAAATTTCTCCCTGAATCCCTGGAAAATTTCTACTGCCAGTGACAGTTGAAAATACTGATCTAGATGGAACAATGGTCAAATTCAGTGCAAGGCAGCTTCCTACACTTGTAGGAAGAAAAAGGAAGACAAAAGGTGGCATCTGGCATTGTGTATTTCTTCCTAACTCATGAAGCACACACACAAACTAGAGCCACCCTACCTGGAGCTTGACAATTAAATTTCCAAATGGCATCCTGGCTCTTGGACTTGGGGAAGTCAAAGGCAAGAAAGAAAGTAATCATCACACACGGGGAGTCACCATGCAAGAGGTGCAGAGGCCCTTGAATCAAGAGGCCAAGCCTGATAAAGGAGACACTTGGATGGGATGGAGAGCATGTGGGTGGAGTATATTCAGAAGGAGAGAAGAGGCATCCCAAACCGGCAACTATGTGTGGCTTTCTCCATTCAGAATTATTACCAATGAGTTCTTGGTTGATAGTGTAAAGCAGAGAGGCAGGCAACTATGGAGGCCACGTTACCTCCTAAGAGACTGTGCTCCTCCCACACTCTCAAAGAAAATTGCCCCCAAATGTCCCCCAACGCTCTCTAGGGGCTCAGTGGCAGGTCTTTTTACAAAACAGAAAGCAACTAGAAGTCACTTTTGGTTCATTGTTGGTTTTTAAAAAGGCTTTTCCTGAGCCTAAAATGGCCTGGGGAGGGGCAAAATGCCACCCATGTTCCCCTAGAGGGCATTTTGGGGCAAACATTTTCTTGCCACACTTTGCCCACCACAGGTGTAAAGGAACAGTAAGAGACTGGAGCTGCGTTTAACAGTGTTATAAAATTTGGCATAGCATTGCAAGTAGTACACAAGGCTACCCAATGAACAGATTTAAGATAACATCCTATCTGCAGTCCATGATTACCACACAAAACTCACAGCCAACAGATGTGTTGCAGACCCTGAAAACATTTTTTTTGGTGGGGGGGAACAAATTTCAAGCATCTCTCAGCAAGCAATTTCATCTGGGAGCTGCAGTTTCCCCCTAAAAGGAATATTTCTATGTTTTGATTGGTATAATGGAAAATTGCACTAAGGACAGAACAATTTTCATGGAGAGGAAGGACCTTTCAGTCATGTGTAGTATATATATCTTCCACATTCAGAAGCAGGATAACACTGAATTCCAACAGCTAAGGCAGAACAGTGTCACCCATGCCTGGACTTATAGGCTTCCCTGAAACATCTGGTTGGCCACCTCGGATGCGAACCTAGATGAGCCACTGGATCCAGCCCAGCAAGGATTTATGTGTTATACTGTGGCTTGGCAAATAAGCAAACCACTGATTTTGTAATTAAGTGGGAGAGTTAATAATGCAGGGGTGGGGAAAGTATCACCCTTCCAAAGGTTACTCCCACCAGCTCCAGCCAACACAATCAACTGGGAAGGAATGAGCCTGCAGTCTAACAACCTCTAAAGCAGGGGTAGGAACTGCATGGTCCCTCAAATAGTTTTGAAGTGCAACTCCCAGCAGCCTTAGCCAGTAGAATCAATGGTGAAGAATGGTGGGTGAAGACCTAGACCAGTGGTTCTCAACCTGGGGGTCGGGACCCCTTTGGGGGTCGCACGACCCTTTCACAGGGGTCGCCTAAGACTTCGCTTCAAGCCCTTCTCAGGTTGAGCTTCTGACGCTATGATAATGGTTGTGGGTCACCACAACATGAGAAACTGTATTAAAGGGTCACGGCATCAGGAAGGTTGAGAACCACTGACCTAGACGGTCATGTGAGATTCCCATCCTTGAGCTAGAAGGCTGTTGAAGCTGCCTGTCCCTGTCACAGAGCATGAGGTCTCAGATTCCACGGGTCCAATTTGCATTTTTATGGGTAGGAAAGTGTTTATTTTGCAAACTGTACCTTCCTTCATCTACAGATTGGAGCTAGCCGCTAACAAATGCCTGGTGCTTTTCATAAACATGACAATCCAAACTGGTTGCCTTGCGAAAGGGGAAATCCCTTCTATAGGAAAATGGATATTAGTTTTGCCTCAAGGAAGACTTAGTGGCTAGAAACACGTCAGGCAAGAGAAAATAGTATGTGTGGTGTAGTGCATGCATCCAAAAAAAAAAAGACTATTCTCCTAAAGCATGACTTGTCTGTCTCTTTTTCCAGGTCCTTGTTTTTTTCCAGATGTGAAGCTAAAAACTCACTAAACACCAGGATAGATTTCCCCACCTGGTGCCCTCTGCCTGATTTAGGCTACAGCTCCCAGCTGAGTTAATGGGAGTTGTAGACCACCATACTACTCTGAACACATCCAGTCCCACTTGATTGCAGAAGCTACACCAGGAAATATGAAGAATCTCCACATAATGCTAGAAGAGCCAACTGTCGTATTTGGTTGGGAGGCCTTCAGCCACCTCCAGGTTGGACTAGGGAAAAGTTCTGTCCAAAACTCTGGAAAGCCCCACTGCCTGTCAACTCTGGGATAAATGGACCAGTATCTGATTCAAAACAAGGCAGCTTCCTATACAGTCTATGACCTCTGGAGGGCACCAGGTTGGCCAAGGCTAGCAGAGGGATTAAGCCTCCAGTCTCTGCAAATCAAAGCTTCCAAAGAGAAGCTACCTTGCGAGCTGAGTACTCACTCCCCACCTTTCGACAGTTGTTTCTTAGCCTCTCTGTTCCAGCATTGCTGCCATGTTCACAGATCGTTACTGGGTAAGACTTACCTTAATTTTTTTTTAATAAGCTATTTAGTCTTGATCTGTGTTTGAACAGTTATTTCCCTAATTGAAACTTACTTGGCAACTACTTCACAAGGGAAATTTGGGCTTATTACATGCACATTACATGGTTTATTACAGACACATTTTGTCTCTCTCCAACAAGTTCACAATGGCGTACATGTCTCTTCTCCAGTCCACTCAGCCCTCACAACAACCCTGTGAAGATCTCAAGCTAAGAGAGAGATCTGCCCAAAGGCTCCCAGGGAGTTTTATGGTTCAGCTGGGACGAGAACTCACATTCCGCTCTAACACACTAATCTGGGATGGGCACTGTTGTACTCTACCTTCTAAGGAAGACTGATTCTCAAAAATGAACAAGTTAGCTGATAAACTCTCTACTCTGATTAGAGAGAAGCCATTAGCAACTTTTGTGAAAAACTGGAAACCCCTGATAGACTTTTTGAGAGGAAAAAAAGTGAAATCATAACCATCAGTTTTAAATATTAATTTATTATTAGAAGAGGTACAATATCTAGGATATATATAACCGCAGAAAAGACAGCTGGAAGTCACTTTTAGACAGATCTGTAGTTTATGCGGTAGTACATATGTTTGCTTTCTTTTTGCATATTTCTCCTTTGTATATGTGTCTGTATCTGGATGGTGAGTTAATATTTAGTTGATTAATTAGATACTTTGCTTGTAGTTTGTTAGTATTTTCTTATTAGTCTGTTTTTGTTAGGAATGTTTGGTGTAGTTTTAATATGTGCCTTCTTATGTTAGGGCAACAAAGGGAGATAAGAAGTCAACAGAAGATATTGTTATATTTGATAACAGCTGCAAGGTTGATATACGCAAAATACTGGAAAGAAAAGATAGATATTGATTTAAAAGAGTGGAAATTAAAAGTTCTGGATATGGTAGAGATAGAAAAATTAGCATTCTCTTTGAAAAATAAACCTATCCAGAACTTTGAAAGGGAATGGGGAGGAGTTTTGAACTGGATAAAAATATAGATATATAAGATGTACAAGACGTATAAAGAATTGAAAAGTGTAATTTTTCTCTTCCATTAATGGAAATGTAATTGTTCTTCTCTTTGTAAATGGAAACAAAATAGATTCAAGTGGGGAAATATAAGCATGGAAGTGGGGGTGGGAGTGGGGTACATCTGTTAAACAGTATATATCCACTATATCTTTTTTATGTTAATAAACTTTTAATAAAAATATTTTAAAAAAATGTGTGCCTTCAATAAAAATTATTTTAAAAAAATCTGGGATGGGCAAAGTTCTGCCCTCTAACATCGTCAGACTGTAACTCTCACAAGCCATAGCCAGTACAGCCAATGGTGAGGAATACTGGGAGTTGCAATCCAGCAACATACAGAGAACTCCAAGTTCCCTGCTGTAACCACAGTGCCACACTGGCTGGCCTGATCTACCACTCACCTTCCAGGAGTACGATGCCTTTCTTAATGTCTTCATTGTATTTGCTACGGACCAGGCACCAGGCGTACTCAAACTTGGTTCCTTTAGAGACGTTGCCTGCTTTCAACTCAGCGCTGTACTTCTTCTCAAATCTCTGAAGAATTAAGAAGAAAAGGGATGGATTGAAGGAAGGAGAGGTTTACAGCCATGGACCCTAGAATCAGAGGGGACTCAAGCCTCCTTGAGATTAAGCAACCCCCCCCCAAAAAAAAATCAGGCAGACTTGAACAACCAAGGCTTCTAGGCAGTTGAGCCCTCTCAAGAAACATTAGCCAGTATTAAACGATCATTATTTTGCTATTGGTTTCATGACTTTTTACCACTTTCAGATGGAGGAGGGTTGTTTTAATTCAACACATTGCATTTTCATGGTTTTATTTTAAAAAGGTGCCTGAGAGTAGTCAAAATTAACAACAATCTGCCAATGTTGACCCCCATCATCATCACCTATTTATATAGCATCATTACTGTATATGGTGCTTTACAAGTAAAAGAACAACAAAACAATTCATTCTTATTGTTCACAAAGCCTTCTTCTCCGAAGTCTGCTGCCATTACTTTATAGGTGAGGAGGGTGGGACCCCGAGTGCATGGGGGAGGTGGCAGAGGGGCAGGACTACAGCAGAGTGGGGACATGGCTATGGCATGCAGGGCAAGGCTACGGTGCGCGGGGGCAGGGTTATGGGCATGGCTATGACAGATGGGGTGGGGCTATGACACATGGGGGTGGAGCTATGGCAGATGAGGGAGGGCAAACAAGGAGTCATGGCACCCCCAAAAAAATTGCCACTGGGAGTGCATTGCCCCTCCGTCCCTATGCGATTGCTCCTCCAGATCTTGTCAAGCTGAAATCCCATCAGCCCTAGACAGCACAGCAAGTGGTAATGGAAAATGGGAGTTGCATTTCCAAGCAACCTTCCAACACAACAGCCTCCTCAATAGCACAGAGATAGGCAATATGCGGCCCTCGGATGGTGTTGGACTGCAACTCCAACCATCGCTCACCATTAGCTAAGCTACCCAGAGATAAGAGCTACAGTCCAACATTGGGAGGGTTGGATTTTTCTCACCCATGGCTACACAATAAGGCCCTTCAGCAAGTTGAGCCTTCAACCTCCAACAGACTCTATACATATTAGGAAGTTCTATACCAGGCTAGACTATTTGCCCACCTAACCCAAGGCTGAGGAACCTTCTCGAAGTTTTGACCTAGAGCTTCCCCCAGCTCTACCCAGCATGGGCAATGGTAAGGATTATGGGATGCTTTGACTGCACCTGGGATGTTCTGCATGCAAACCATGCCTCTCCCAAACAACTAGGAAGCTCAGCTCCTATTCTGAGGAAGGATGCTTCAGCACAGCTCAAAAGAAAGAAATTTTTGGACTGCAACTCCCAGATTTCCCCAGCAACCTGGACACTGGCATGCTCACTGGGGAAATCTGGTAACTGTGACACAAAAAAAGGAACTTTTCCAGGTTTCTGATGGTTTGTCAGTCCTTCCTTGCATGGGTGTTTACTTCATAAGGTTGCCCAAAGGACAAAGCCAGAAGAGCCAAGCTGGAAAAACAACTCAGATTCCTTGGCAAGCTTGCCCCACCTTTCATTTCCCGAATAACTGCCAACTGGCAACAGCAGGCTGCTGATTATGTGCCAAACAAGAAAGCTGCCATCCCGGAACAAGCCTTCACCTTTTAACAGCCACGTGCAGCAGATGGTGGAACTCTGCTTGGAAAGCAAGGACTGGCCCAAGCTTTGATCTGCTGAATTTCTCAGTGTTGAGTAAAGATGCAGAAACTCTCTTGAGGGGAAGAAGGAAACCGGAACCCTCGTCTGGAGCATATTAAGATTGCCTGGCCACACAGCGTAGGCCTGTTCAAAACACCCTTCTGGTTTACTGCCAGTTAAATAGCCAACCCATCCAGACTACCAACTAGATCTGATAGAAAAGGCGGGGGGGGACCTTTCTCATACCATTTTTTGGAAAAGGTTTGTTTTTAACTTCCTTCAAGTCAACTTTGAATATGGAAATCCTACGAATGAGAGACCTCTAACTCATCCTATCATCAACAGTCCTGCTCAGGGCCGGGGGTTTCCTTGATTAAGTCTACCCATCTGTAACGCAATTTGTACTGCCTTCTACCTTATCAAGCACTGTTTTCTTTTCATGTCTTCTCACAACATGTCCAAAGTATGACAATCTCAGTTTACTCATCTTGCCTTCTAGGGAGAGTTCAGACTTGATTTGCTAGCTAGGACCCATTTATTTGTCTTTTTTAACAGCCCACAATATCCACTGAACTCTTCTCCAGCACCACATTTCAGATGAGCCAATTTGCTTCCTGTCAGCTTTCTTCACTGT
This sequence comes from Ctenosaura bakeri, assembly GCA_948474755.1. Taxonomy (NCBI): domain Eukaryota; kingdom Metazoa; phylum Chordata; class Lepidosauria; order Squamata; family Iguanidae; genus Ctenosaura; species Ctenosaura bakeri. Next base: position 501,702 of record CAOLHI010001609.1, read on the forward strand.
CCAACTTTCACAACCATACTGAGAAACAGGAAATATGATGGCATGGACAGTCCTAACTTTAGTATTCAGTGATATATCTTTACGCTTCAGGATCTTGTCTGATTCCCTCATAACTACCCTTCCAAGTCCTAGTCTTCCTCGGCTTTCTTCATTGCATTCTCCATTCTGTTTATTGAATGAGCTAAGGCATGGAAAACCTTCCACTATTTCAATGTCTTCATCATCTTCTGTAAAGTTAAGTCACTCATCTGTGGTTATTATTATTTTTTTCTTCCCCAATATTCAGCTGTAAACCTGCCTTATGTACTTTCTTCCTTGACCTTCTTCACTAACTGTTCCAAGTCTTTTCTGTTTTCTGTTGGTATGGTGTCATCTGCATATCTTAAACTGGAGGAAGGAACATCAACAATCTTCATGCCTCCTTCCCCCAGGTCTAATGTGGTTTTACATATGATATACTCAGCATAATAGTTAAATAGATAGGGTACTAGTGAGACAGATCGGGTGATAAAATGCAGCCTTGTCTGACTCCCTTGCCAATTGGAAACCATTCTGCTTCTCTGTATGTGGCCCTGATGGTAGCCTCTTGTTTGACAATCAAACAATATGGCACTCCCATTTTTTAAAAGAGCAATCCATAGTTTTTTATGATCTACACAAATCCTACCAGATGGACATACTAACCACGCTTATGTAAAATCAAAGTATAGATAAATTGAATCAAGAAGGGAATACTTTAAAAAAAATGTATGGAAAGAGAGATGGTAGAAAATGTTTCTTTTAGAATTATAAACTACAAGCCAGAGCCATAAATCTGTTTTTGAATTACTTTTCTTCTTCATGAGTTTATTTCATATTATCTTTTTTTTCCTACTATTTATGTCTGTAGCTGTCTTTTCTTCTCTGAAGGTTAGTTAAATTAGGTCTTCATATTAGATCTTCATATTGATATTTAGGATAAGAAATAGCATTCATAAAGAACAGGATTTTATTTGGGTAAAATAATTATTGTTTTTCTGGTTCATATTAGTTACAGACAAGCATAAATTTATTTTCTTCTTCTTCTTGTTTTGGGTACAGTTAAATAGTGAACAATATTATAACATCAGACTTGCATTATTGATTTCTATTACATTACTGACTTATATTGTGATATACATACTGGTACATACATACATACATACATACATACATATATATAAACCTATTGTACTTTATGATTATATTGACTAATAATGATGGTTGAACTTAATACAAATTTAAATTAAAAAAATAAAAAATGATCTACACAACCAAAGGCTCTCCTACGATCTATAAAAGCACATAAAGATTTTCTTCTGAAATTCTTTGGTGAGCTTCATTATTCAACATACATTTACAATACGATCCTTAGTGCCTCTTTCTTTCCCTAAACTGGAAAATTCTCTAGTGCTCCAAATAATGTTACTTGATTTAGTATGTATAGTATAACTCAGTGATTCTTAATCTGGGGTCCCTGGAGGTCCATGGAACCCAAAAAAGTGGGGGCTGCAAATCCCTGCTCCTGGACACGAATAGCAGCAGCAGCAACAGAGATATGGCCGGAGGTGTGGGTGCCAAAAGTGCTCCATCATCTGCAAATGGGAGAGCAGTTTGGGCGCATGCATATACCTGCTGCCATGTTCCTTTCATCAGGGATGTGACAGCTGGGGGTGTGGGAGTTAAGGGACATGGCAGGTATGTGCATATGCCCAAACTGCTCCCTCGTTTACAAAGGAGGGAGGAGTTTTGGCACTCACAGCCTGTCTCTGATAAAACAGACACAGTGGCAGGCATGTGCACTCACCCAAGCTATGACTCTAGAGACCAGGGTTTGAATCCTCACTTAGCCATGGAAACCACTGGCTGAGTCACATTCAGGCAAGTCACATTTTCTCAGCCTCAGGGAAAGGGAAAGGCAACAAATCTTGCCAAGAAAACTCCCATGACAGGTTTGCCTCAGTATTGCCATAAGTCAATTTTCAAAAGAGAGAGGCATGATGGCTAGAACAAATCTCCCGCTGTGAGCAGCACTTTGTTGCTGTGTGCCTTCAAGTCTCTTCTGAATTGTGGCAACTCTAAGGTCAACCTATCACAGGGTTTTTTGGGCCAGATTTGTTCAGAGGGGGTTTGCCATTGCCTGCCTCTGAGGCTGAGAGAGTGTGACTTGCCCAGGGTCACCAAGTGTCTGAGCAGGGATTTCAATCCTTGTCTCCAGAAGCCTTAAATAAATAAATAAATAAATATCTAAATATTTAAGTCTAATTTTAAATATTTAAATATTGAGTTAAGTCTTGGCGATCCCTGACAACAAATTATATTTAGTTAAGAAAAGGTTAAGAACCAATGGTATAACTGTTATATTCAAACACATTCAAAGCTTTATGTACACATTTTTAAAGGTCACATACCCAGTAAGAGCTCTACCTACTATATCTTCTATCAACAGATTAACTTTCTTTTGCTGAGGTATAACTGCAGTGTCTTGAACTTGTAACTGACTCAGAAGTAAGAGATCACATGAAACAGAACCAAGCTTAACAAGGAGTTTATTTCTTAGTCTGTTTCTCTTCATCAGTACCTGCCTCCTTAGAAGAATACCTGGACTTTCAAAAGCTACATTAACCCCTTGTAACACTGCAGTACAAAAGGCCAGACAATTATGGATAATCACAGCATCTTCCAGAAATATCTCAGGCGGTGGTAGTAAACATACAAGAAGAAAAATGAAAAGGAGAGAAATAGAGGTGGACTGAGTTTCCCCAAACATGGCTACAATTTTCTGAAAGATGGCAGAGAAAAGGTTGGCGTAGGGACAAAAAAACCCACAGTTCAGACATTCTTGGACTGTAATTCCCATCAATCCTATCAGTAGTGAGGGGTCATGGGAGACGCAATCCAGCAACAGCTAGAGGGTCAGTGCACTTTGCTGCTGGAAAATGTTGCAACTTTCCTGCCTTTTTCCTGTGATGTGTGCAATTTCAGAAAAGGATACAGAGGAAAAGAGAAACAATAGAACATAGCAACAGTCTTTTAAATGCTGTGTAGACTGTGCTTAGAAGGTGAAGCTGGCAACGTCTGAGGTGCGTCCAATGCCCTGAAAGCAAAGCCACTGTGCTGGCGAGGTCAGAGTGCTTGAGTTCACAGTTCAAATCCCACATTGTCATAAAGGTCATTATATGACCTTGGACCAGTCACTTTCTTCCTTATTACCACACCTCACATGGTTAGTGCGAGAACAACATGCGGGGAACTAGAGAGTGACATACCGGTAGCCACTTTCACCTCATTACAGCAGGACTGGGCAGATGTTAACTTCACACTTTGGAGTCCCCCCCGCAACAGAATCTCAAAATCCAGCATTTCACCCCATATATAAAACAACAGCTGAACGGAGGCCATACACCAGGAAGTAAAGAAATGGACACTTCCAGGGACATCTCAGTCCCCAAAGGCCTAAATATTCCTGTTATGGGCAGATGGTGACCTCTGAATACAGAAGGTTCCACATTACAGCTCAGAAACATGTTTTTTATTACTATCAGCCTTCCATATTCATGGATTCTGTATTCATGGATTCAACCAACCATGGCCTGAAAATATCCCTCCTCCAAAAAAAAATTCCCAAAAGCAAACTTTGATTTTGCCATTTTCTGTGGGGACACCATGTTACTACACCGTTGTACATAATGGGATTTGAGAGTCCCCAAATTTTGGTAGTCACGGGGCATCCTGGAACTAAACCCTAGCAGATATCAAGGGCCCACTGAATGACTTCCAAACACTCTCATTCAATGTGGCTGTGCTGGCTGGAAGACTCTGGGACACAGAGTTCCCAAAAGTAACTTTTCTGGCCCAGATTTCCTCTGTTTCCAGTGTCCAGAGAGGAATGATGCCCAAGACTTTTTAAAAAGGGGAGGAAGAGGAAAGAAATGATGTGTGCATATATCATGTTATAAAAGGTCAGAGTGCTCAACTCCTCAGCTCAGGTTGGCCTGAAACATTTGCTTTAAAGCACAGAGTACCCTGTGAGAACACCCTATTCCCAGATGAGAAATTGCTCCAACAGGAACAGGCTTACTGACCGGATCTTTTATGAAAACTTACGCAAGAATTGGAGAAATTTAAAAAAAAGCACAACAAGGACCTCTGTAGCCGGAATCCTGTTGTCGGAAGTCAAACACTGATCTTTTTGTCTCCTGCCAACTGAGTGAACCAGACAGGTCAGACCAATAGCTACCTAGGGCAGCCGGGCTGTTTACAGCCACACCAGGGAAAGGCTCCTTCCCTTGCATGTCTGTAAACCTTTCGAACTCTAGTGAGGATGAGTGGGTGGGAGAAGGTTAGCCAAGTGAAGCCCGTTTAATCAAGAGCTCAGACGGGAAATCTTTCAAAACACAGGGGAGAGAAGATCAGGATGAGAACATGACCTTTAGCGGGGGCAGGAGAAGGAGAGATGAAATTCTTCTAAAGGTTTTAAGAGATGGCCCACGCAAGCCATAGATCTGTCCTGATGGGTGTGATGCCTCACAAGCCTCCTGAAAAAAAAATACAAATGCCTCATTTGTTTAAAAACAGTTGCTTGAGGAGAATGGGTCACCTGTTGCAAAGCATCCTTTTCATTTGGATTTTAAGGAAACAGAACTCTGTTTGAACAACATGCTGGTTGCAACACGGCCACATGAAATCCGGGAAACACCAATGTCAAGCCAAGAAGGGCCCTCAAGAGCACTTTGCCTTCTTTTAGGGTGGGGATTTTATTATCATGCGATCAATGTGCACACACACTTGGCCTAACCCATCTTCTCAGTTGCCCAACTGGAGGCAACAGGGATGTGTGGGATTCTTAGCTGGCTACAGGTCTGGCTTCATGGCTCATTTAAGGAAGCAAATACAGGACTTTCCAATAAGGGGAACTAGGATTGCTAGATCTTAGCTCCTGGGCCTGAATCTCCTCTTTTCATAGATAATCTCCAGGTAGGAGACAAGGTTGCAAATCCTTCAGTTTTGAGGGTCACAGTTCTAAGCAAGAGAAAGGGGCTGTGTGCAAAGCTCCAGTTCAGCTAGGAAAGCAACAGTTTGCCACAATTCGCAAGGCTTAATGGATTTCTTGCTGCAACTTGCAAAACTGTCTAAGAGGTCTGTGTATTTACTTACCTACTTTCCTCCTCTCTCTGTCCTTATGACACCAGGTCTCACTCTCCATTCTGCTCTGCTTCCACCTTCTGGCTATAAGCAAGCAGGCTGGATTACATATTCCTTATCCCATTTCCCCTAAGTAAGTGAAAAGGAACAGAACCAGCATGGTATGGTGACTTGAGCACTGGACTAGAACTCTGAAGGCCAGGGTTCAAATCCCAGCTTGGCCACAGAAACCCACTGAGTGACCTTGGGTGAATCACTCTCTCAGACTCAGAGGAAGACAAAGGCAAACCCTCTCTGAACAAATCCTGCCAAGAAAACACTGTGACAGGTTCACCTAAGGGTTGCCACAAATCACAAATGACTTGAAGGCACTCAACAACAAAGTGAGAAGGAATCACCCTCCACATTTCCCCTTGATTTAAAAACTGGTCCTTTGGTTAAGATTTCTGTCGTAATTTGCAAATAGGAAAAAATATGTTCTACATGTGTGCATGAGTGTTTAAATGACAAGCTACTGAGTACATACTGCATAACACTTAATGACAACAACAGGGACTGTTTTGGATTTGGCCTGGCACAATCCTGAACTGGCACCCTAACGGGGAATGATTAGGTCACGGTGATATTTATCACTGTATTCAATGCCAAATGAGCTAAAGTTAAATTCTTTCCTCACTCACTGAAATTTAGAACTTGAGAAGGGGAATCACTGACCTCAAAAACCTGGGAAGCCTACAGGGAGGAATACATGATCATTTACCACAGATGCAATGGAACAGCTCAGGAATGGAGGGAGAGAAAGAAAATGTCTAGTCCATGAAAAGCCCTTTCATGTATGACTTCCTGCACAATTTATAATTTTCCATCTTTTTGGACTCCAGATTCCCCATGATTCTCTCACATGTATAATCAATTTTCAAAGCTGTAATGACTCCAGTCTCATCCGTTCAGGCAGCAAAATGGAGGAGATGGACACAGATGTGTAACATGTCACACTGTAATGAGCAGTCATCTTTCAGAGCAGGTGCCTTGCATTCAGACAAAGCTTGAGGTAAGCAGAGATTTAGCAGAACAAGAAAGGGCCTAACTTAAAAGCTTTATCCGTATCAAATTCCAGAAGGCTAGCTGTATCAGTCAGTTGCAACGAAACACAAAAGAGTTTTGTGTCACCTAAAAGACTAATTACTCATTTGTGGCTTAAGCTCTGGCAGACTACAGCCCAGTCTTGGTACAGGGCACCTTCAAGTTGACAGTTTATACAGTATTCTCATTTTCTATTGTAGACATACACAGAGCAAACATAGAAAAAAAGTGTAAACAGTGGGACCGAGAATGGTTCAATTCTTTCACTTCCTCAGAGAGAATTTCTAAAAGAATAAACTTCACAGAACAGCACACACAAGCTCAGACAGTCTGCAACAGCACAGTCCATTCTGCCAACTCAGAATTCAGCCATCTCCTCCAACCACTTGAATGAGCCAGGCTTTGGCTTTAAGGAGTTAGCCTGAAACATTTTAAACTTCCTATTAAAGCAGATCACTTTTAGAAGAGAGAAAGAGAAGTTAGAATCCCATTATTACCTATTTTATTGTTTTATTTGTACTGAATCTTCTCCTTTGAACTGGAACTCAAGGCAAAACCCTACAGTTCTACCCCTTACCCCATATCTGCCATATTGTAAAACAGCCCTCTGCCAACGTTAATTGCCGAGTACAGTTTAGGCATCAAAATAAAACACACTAATAACTTGAGTCTCGCCATTAGCATTTCAGCCATTTCAGAATGCATTGTATCCGCAATCTGGTGAAGTTTATTACTTATTAGGGTGCTCACCGTACAAGTCTATATCCTTTCTTCTTTGTCAAACAAACCCCAACCCCAGCCAGATGCGTGTTCTGTTAAGAGGCAGCAATAGTTTTAGAAATATGCTAGTTGCAAAATTCATTATATTAACTACAATATTCACCCCCTACTCCTGCCTCCTTTTAAAGCTTTTCATACCTTTTTCTATTATTTCGGGGATGGTTATTATGTCTTTTGCACCACAAGGGGAAGTGTTGTTATAAAATTTGTTTAAATTTTCCATAGCTGTTGCTAGATGAATATTATTGAGAGGTTAAGCTAATCTGCGTCTCCATATGAACTCCACATTTTGTATTTCTGTGTGTTAAACTACAGTGGTGTAGTTTGAGCACTGGACAACAACCCTGGAGATTTCCTGCTCAATCATGGAAACCCACTGAGTAACCTTAGCCCCATCACACACGCAGCCCAAAAAAATCCCATAATAGACTCACTTCAGGGTTGCCAAAAGTTGAAAACAACTCGATGGCATACAACAATAAACAATAACTTTTGAGTTGCAGAAAACGCCCATTTGTTTTACTTGCCTTTAGGCTGACTTCAATTTGTGGCAATTGTACAAATGAAAGGCCTCTAGAACTCTGGTCATTAACTGCCCTGCTCAGGTTTTGCAAATTCAGCACAGTGACTTCCTTGATTGAATTAAGGCACCTGTGATGCAGTCTTCCTCCTTTCTTACTGCCTTCTACTTTACTAATCATTACCTTCTTTTCCAATGAGCCACACCATCTCACAATATGGCCAATGTATGATAGCCTAGAGAGATAGTTCCGCCCTGATTTGCTCAAGGACCCAATTATTTGTCTTTTTAGCAATATGTGTTATCTGTAGAACTCTTCTCCAGCTCCATTATTTCAGAGAAGTTTATTTTCTTCCTGTCAGGTTTCTTCCCTGTCCAGCTTTCAAGCCCATACACAGAAATTAGAAATGGTATGGCATTACTAAATATTAGTCCACACATGATCAAGAAAAAGAATGGTCTCTGCCTTGCATTGAGATCTTTCCAGACCAACTTAACTGACAACAGAAGTAACATCTGAGATGTAACGAAGGTCTGTTAGTGTAACCTCGTCTCTCTTCTTCTCCTGTATGATTTTTAACATATTTGTTGGATAAAGTAACCATGGAGGTTTGAAAGTTCACATGATGTATTTTATGCATTTTGGTTGGCTTTTGGATTTTTTTCGTTATATCATGGCATGGATGATTGTGGATTTCGGGTTTTTGTTTGCTTGTTTGTTTTGGTGGATTTTAGATTCTGTTGTACTATACCATGGATGATTCTGGCTCTTTAGGAATGCATAATTCCAAGTTGAATTACTTCAATTTCCTCAGTACTGTGTACATTCACTGAGCAGCTGCCCTCTAGACTACAATTTAAGACTTTTTTTTCTTTTTGTGTATTCTAGGTTTGTCAGGAAGAGAGAAGCTAGTATGCTGGGTCCCACCAGGTTCAGATATCCCAATGAAAAAAAAATGCAGACCTCGCTTACCTCAAAGTTGGGATGATTCAGAAAAATGAAAAAAGCTGAATGCACCATATCACTTTGGACCAGGTGTGGTCACTGTTTTGAGTGCTCCGTTACTTAAGAAATCCTGAGTTGAGATTTAGTGGTATAAGAAGTAGGCCATACTAAACACTAAAAAACTTCTAGGCTACAAGGAGTAGGCTAGACTAAAAGCTCCTACAGTCAGCCTTCATACTTGCTAGGGTTAAGCAGGGGAGGACCCTTGCAAAAGTGAGAAAACTGCAAATATCCAAATGTGTATGTATCTGTGGGAAGGGAACTGAGGCATAACGGAGAGAAGGAATACTCAAGGTCCAAACCTGGTCAGGAAAAGGAGAAGAAAAGGGGGCAAGTCAGCATGGTGGCCCTATACTTCTTTTTGTCCATCTCCTTCATTGGGAGGTAGGGGGACTGGGAGAAGGTTTGTGGTGCTAGGAAATTGGGCTGAGAGCCTTTCTTTGCTGGCCAGGGAGTGTCTGGTGGAGAAGGAGGACCAGAGGTGTGTTTTTAAAGGGCTGCATAGCCCCCAGAAAAGAAACACCTGAGTTGTGGGCGCAGGGATTGGATAAACTTGCAAATCATCAAATCTATGAACGTCAAACTTGCAAAAGTGCAGTGTATCAACCTCCTACTGGCATTAGGAGCAATCCGGTAGCACAACTGCATGCTTGTTTTCATGACTGAATGCGCTCACCAGGTCAAGTATCTTCTACATAAATGAACAAGTCATTGTCACAAAGACTCTCCAAAGGTTAACAGTATCAGCTGATCATGATTCAAATTGTTTAAACTGACAAGGAGCCAGCACTGAAGTTTCCTTTTCCTTGTCATGAGAAAATCCTGTCCTGTCCCTTAACTACTAGCCCTTGATTTTGGTGTGGATAAGAGAGAGGATCACTTCAGGGTCACCATAAGTCAGAAATGACTTGAATGCACACAGCAACAAAAACAAGTGAGTTAGGAGGTAAAGAGAGTGCCAGACAAAAGGGCTTTATCTCACAGTGGTTGCTGTGTACCTTCAAGTCATTCCCACCTTTTGGTGACCCCAAGACAAATCTGTCACAGGGTTTTCTTGGCAAGTTTTCTTCTGGGCCAATTTGTCTTTGACACCTTCTGAAGCTGAGAGAATGTGACTTAACCAAGGTCTTCCAGTGAGTTTCCTTGGCTGAGTAGGGATTCAAATCTTGGTGTCTACAGTGATAGCCCAATGTTCAGACCACACATCAGGCGGCTCTCTTATCTCACAGCAGCTCTATTAAATAAAAAGAGACCTGGAGAGGAGGGGAATTCAACAAATTTTAAAACATTCATAATCCCTTCATGAATATTTCTAATCCAAGGATACTTAATGTATTTAGCCGCAAGTATATTTGTTGCTATAACAATTAGTTTATACTGGTATGAAGCAGCAAAAAAAAAAAGAGAGAGAGAGAGAGAGGCTGAAAACTCAGTTTCAAAAATCAGCTGCTTTTCTTGGTCACTCAAAATCAATCCATCACAGCTGGCAGATATCATCAAAACCAGGTTCAAGCTCTCTCTGCTTGTCCAGCTGACCCTAGTTACTATTCAGCCTGAGACTGCATATGCTTTCTATTTTTTGTCTTAAAAGTATTTATAATAAACTGAAGAGATTTTGGTACTTCACAGAACAAGATCAGCATCACACCTGATATGAACAAGACACAAAATTTCAATACAGTATTTGCATTTTCCAGGGAATAGATAGAAGGCTGAACTAATCAAGGAAGGTTTTCAAAAACCGATAAAGCCCAAATGCAATTGCTAGCCCCAGCTAGAACAGACCCATAGGATCAGTGGGGTCTATTTTAGCACTGGCTTATCTTGCAGAAACTGATTCAGCAGATCTTTGCTGTTGTGTGCCTTCAAGTCAATTTCTAACTTACACCAACTCTAAGGCAAACCTTCCATGGGGTTTTCTTGGCAAGATTTGTACGGGGGGGTACCTGTGCCTTCTTTTGAAGTTGAGAGAGTGTGACTCCCTCAAGGTCCCCCAGCAAGTTGCCATGGCTGAGTGGAGTTCAAACCCTAGTCTCCAGAATTACAGTACAATGCTCAAACCACTATACCATGCAGCCTCTCTACTGGCAGGTTTATTTTACTTGAAAAAAGCAACTCAAACCAATGGGAAGGGAGTATTCCACATAATGGGTGCCACCACACTAAACACCTTGCTCCAAACAATTCTAGAACAGTTCTCAAGAACACAGCTCTCCTCAAAGACCACTTGGGTTTAGGAAGGAAAAGGTAGCTTCTCGGTTAGCTAGGTGCCAAATTGTTTAATGTTTTTTATGCTGACAACAAAACCTTAAGCCCAGCCTGGAAGCAAACAAGCAGCAAGTGCAATTTCTTCAAGAAATGCATTTTATGCTAGCATTAGGATGTTCCAGGCAGAAGCCACACTATTCTGCACCAGCTGCAAAGACCAGGTGAACCTTGAGAGTGGCCCCACTGAGAGCACATTGCAGTAGTCCAGCTTTAAGGTGTTCAGTGTTTGGATCACTGCAACCAAACTATTCTTGTCCAACAACAGCCACAATTGGTGCAGCAGCCAAAGCTGGTAAAAGGCATTCTTGGCCTCTGAAGTCATCTGGGCCTCTAGTGACAAAGGTTATCAAGGAACAAACTCAGGCTATAGGGACAATGAGTCACACAGAGTGCAAGCCCATTCATTTCCCTATCTTCCTTCAAAACCAACTTTCACTCAGAGATGCAGGGTTCAGAGGAAGGCCACTACACTACAGGAGACACACTCCAGCTACTCCAAATCCTGGGCCAACTCCAAGAAGAAAATGCTAAACATAGCAAATTCTTTTAAATACTTCCACATATCCTTCCAAGAATCTGTCAGGAACTTCCCATACATTTTAAAACTCATAGTTAAGGGATGAAAATTGGCTTCAAAGCAAGTAAAACAGACATTCATTTCCAGTCATGTGCTGCAACTGCAGAAACCTAGGACTTTTCTCATCCACCTCTTATACTGAATGGAGAATGACCATTGAATGACCACTGTAAATGCAACACAGAGATCTAAAACACATCTTTCCTTTTATAACCAAGACAGTATTTGGTGACCACAAAAAAGTGTGAAGACAGAGGAGAAAGGACCAGCTACCCAGGCTTCAGTGCTACTCTGAAAAAACAATCTATGATGGCAATTGTAACTATATTTATTGGGATGAAAGCAGCACTGCATTTCACAGAACAAATGTCTTAAGATGAGCAGACAAGAGAAAATGAAACATATTGATGCTTGGGCTGTAGCCCATTCAGTGCTTGAGTGACTAGCAATGATTTGGTGCCCCCTAGTGGAAATCCTGTGCCACCACACAACATCACATCACAACACTGCTCATATGATTTCTTATAAGGTTACCTTCATCAGAGACCACAGTCTACTTGAAAACTCAGCAATCTGCCTCTTCACAGGGACAGTACACGGCAGCGTATCATTCCAGCAATCTGAACTCTTCACTTGAGTCTCACTCCAGTGACCCAGATGGCTTGACATAATTTCTCTAAAAGACTAAACCGGCTCATATATGCAAAGAGATCTTATAGCACATTTGAGATTAACTGAGACAAAGAAGTTGGTAGCATAAGCTTTCACAGACTAGGGGCCTTTCTGCACTACACTGTTATAGTGTTATTATTCCACTTTCAACATCCTATGGAATCCTGGTATTTGCAGTTTAGGAAGGGACATTTAGAATTCTCAGCCAGAGAGCTCTTTGGCCTCAGTAAACTACAAACCCCAGAAGTCCACAGGATGTTGACAGTGGAATAATAGCACTGTAACAGTATAGTGTGGAAAGGCCCTACGTCTACTCGATCAGATGCATGGAGTGAGTTAGTCTCAAAGGTGCTGTTAGATCCCTTTGAAGAAATAAGGCAAGTTAGTCTTAGAGAAATCTTGTGCTACCAACTTCTTCCTCTCAGTTAGTCTCAAAGGTGCTCCAAGATCCCTTTGCATACTGATCCAGACTAATACATGCCTTTGTCTTAAGTCTTTGAATTGCCTCACTTAATCAGTGGAGGGGGAAATGATCCCCCTTTTGTTCAGTTTGTTCTTCTTTTATCTGCAATGTCAAAATAAAAGGTAGCGTTTAGTACATGCCATAAAGCAAGAGCTCCAGGAATCAATCTTCCACTCTCAGGGATCCTCTGGGAACCACATCAGTCCTGAAAAAGTGGGAAGAAACTGGAAAAATCACTTCCAGTTTTGTCTGATGTGGTGGTGGTGGGACAAGGTGCAGGGGGACTTTTTTTATTTTAATACAAAATCATTACTGGGGCATTTGAGGGTTCTGGAGAGACCAGAAAAAAAAAAGTTCAGAGATGTAATACCTCTACTTTGCAATACACGCCAATCATACAAGTGATCTGCAAGCCCATTCACACAGAAGAGACTTCCACATTGATAAGAAATGAATGTGTACAAATGAAGAAAATTCCGTTTTGTCAGCACAGGTAAACAGACAGTCCTTCAGCCAAACTCAGGCCACTGAAGACTTCAAACTGGAGAGAATGAGAAGGGACTGATGCCATTGAGCCTTGCCAGCAGATCACTAACAGTCAGGAGATGGCTTGGGTAAAAATAAGAGACCGAAAGTAAAGTATTTCCCTGTGACGAAATGCTGGGGGTATGGCTATCTGAAGTGCCAGAGCAGCATGGAAACAAGTTGCCAGATAACCAGAATAGCTCCTCAGGAGAGAAAAACCAACCCGATGGTGAGTGGGATGGGCTGGTGGCTGAGAAAAAAAGAGTCACATAAAGGCAAGTACCAGTTGTTGGTATTGTAGAGATCCTTAGCCAGTCAGAAAGTGAATGTGTGGGAAGGGTTAATTCTCAGTGGATGCCTAGTGAGAGGCAAAAGAGTAACTTAATACTAGTAGAATCTGGTTGGTGTAACCTAGACTGAGAGTTGAGCTTTTGGTGGCAGTGGAGCCAAAGGGCTGTTATACAATACTTGTGCTTTCTATGAGAATCTAAAGACACAAGTTAACTGTCCAAAAAGTGTGCTGAAGAACTGTATTAACTTGGACCTGCATAAAAACTTTAATATTTTATTCTAATTGTTATCTAAATAAAAGTTGCAGCTTATTTTTATAAACACTGACTCAGCTGAGTTGTGTACAGTATTTAAGGTAACAAAGAAAACATGCTACCATAAAGTTATTGAAAAGTTCTAAACAGACACTGAAAACTCTCACCCTTCTACACATATAGGGGGGAGGCAGAGCTCTGTGGCAAAGATGGGGCTCCTTATCAGGCTGGGAGTTGTCACACCAAGCTGGGAGAAGTAAGTGTCTGTCACACTCCCCACAATCTGATGCCTTCTGGATGTGTTAAACTATAACACCAGCTAACATGGCTAGCTGAGAGGTGGAAACTGTCATCCAAGAAAATAAAGAAGTTACCATGTTGCAGAGAGACTGGTCTATCCTTTATGAGCACTTCTCAAAGTGATATTTTGTGGAACAAAAATTTTTTGTCAGCGTAGGGCTGATAAAACTGGCAAGAAGAAAGAATTTGTGAAGAGAAGAATGTATGTTAGGTCAAGAAGCAGGATGGAAGAGGAATCTTCACAACACAAGCCCCCCAAATGTTTTGGTGTACAACACCAGTAATGTATAACCATCAGTAATGCCTGCTGTAATTTCTGAGAGCTGAAAACCAAAACATCTGGATGGCCAAGGTTCCCTAATTCTGCTCTAGCATATCAATCCTAAACAGCATACCGCCTTGAAAAATAAGTTAATTATACACTAAAGACCAGTTCACCCAAGGGGACTGATTAATGTATCCTTGTACAGTCAACTGTTCTTGGCCTTACTCTTTTGAAACAGCATCTGCTGAAAGTGAGAAGCAACCTATGTAGGCACATTCCTGATGTGCTAAAGCTACACTAGGTTGCCCTCCTTTCAGTTTCACTGACATTCAAAGGAAGGCCCTAGAACACTCTAATACCACATCACCCTTGCATGCCAGCCAATCATATAAAAGAGCACGACTCAGGCATGCCTCTGGCTGTAATTCCAAAGATGTGCATAGAAAGGGTTCCTCAGTTATCAGAAATTTAATAAACAGTGCTGTATAAAAAAGCCAACTGGGAAAAGAAAAAAGTTTTTGACATAAAGCTGCTTCTGTGTGCATGCCTAGAGTGGTTGAGTAAAGTAACTGTTTGGGAACATGTAGCATCCAACTGTCCCAATTTGGTAGGGGCAGCACCAATTAATCCTCTTCCACTTTTTCAGCTTCTTTCAAAATGTCCCAGATTCTCCCACCTCTTCCCACTTTCTCCTCAACTTACTACAGTGGCTGCAAACTAAGTTCAAACTGCAAAAGTAGTCTGCACTCCAATAACTCAGCATGGGTGAGAGGAGGGGGAAGAATCTTGCCCTTCACTACAGATTCAGGCAAAAGCAAACTGCTGTAACCTCTCCCAACTTGTGTATTCTCACTCCTTAAGAATCTTTGCCATCTTGACCACAATTCTGTCGTTGCTTGGGCACAAATATTCCTGCTTTCATCTGTGAAATGTTGGACGACATGGGACACAAGAGATGGGGCAAAACCAGGTCAAACTATTATAGAGCTGTCCAAGAACTTTAACTGACAGTAAGACTATACACAGAAGAGTGCTGCCCACAAAATATATAATACACAACGCTTACTAAGCTAAGCTATGCTACCTAAGTACATATTATGTTTGTAACCAGTATTTACAACAAGGGTGGTAAATATACAGGCCTCCACAATTTGTTGTACTGCATCTCCCAGCATTCGTCACCACTGCCTATGCTGGCTAGAACTGCTGAGACGTGGAGCCCAACAGCATCTTCATGTTTATCACACAGCTGGAGAACATCTTGCCCTCAGAGTGCTGATGAATGACATCTCGGGTCCCGGAGCACGTTCCCAAGAGATCCTGGAGCCAGTCGGATATGAAAACCGTCAAGTTCCCCTACGGCTTGGAGTTTCGACCTTTAGGGCCATGTCCTGTCCTCAGCAGCAGGAAGGCTGACCTACTCCAGTATGTCTGGGCTCAGCAAGGATTCCCAGAACCTCCCAGGGTCCAGCGAACCACCGAACACTACGTCGGCAGCGGGATGGAGTCTAGCGACTCTGACTTGGACCTCCTGCCCGATTACTATTCTCTCATTAGCCAGGCTGGCAAAGGTTGATGGGAACTATAATCCAACATCCTGTGTGCCACAGACTCTCAAATTCTAATTCCTTTTCATAAGATCAACAAACACCTCTTGTTTTTCTCTGTCAGGTTTCAGTGAAACAGATTCTTTCTCTTTCTGCACTAGACTGTAATGGTGCTATTATTTCACTTTCAACATCCTATGGAGTCCTGGGCTTTGCAGTTTAGGGAGGGGCCTTGAGAATTCTCGGCCAGAGAGCTCTTTGGCCTCAGGAAACTACAAACCCCAGAATTCCACAGAATGTTGAAAGTGGAATACTACTATTATTATTATTTATTTGTATCCCGCCTCTCCATATGGATCGAGGTGGTGAACAACTTGCAAATAGCATGTATTTCGAAACATTTCTATATATGCCCCCATCAAGCTGGGTACTCATTTTACCGACCTGCAAAAGGATGGAGGGCTGAGCCAACCTTGGAGCCGGGCAGGATCGAACTCACAACCCTGTGGCTTGCAGTCCTGGCATTTAACCACTGCGCCACCAGGGCTAGGGAATACTAGCGCTATAACAGCGTAGTGTGGAAATTGTCTCTGTCACACCCACTATTCCTACCTTATCATCACTCCTCCTCGTTCTTGCCATTCCGTATTTCTTTTAGGGTCCACAGATTCCATATCATCTCCTGCTCAGACCAAGCAATTATTTCACTGTAGCCCAACAATACCAATTAAAATTTCAGAAAGATAGTTCAAGGGGGAGTATTGGGGAAAAGGGATGAAGCAACCAGGGGAAGCAACGAGACAAGAGACGCAAGGAAGGGAAGCTCTTCTGGACCCAGCCCAGGAGGCCCGTCAAATCCAGCCCTTTCGCCTCCAGGCGGGGGGCAGACAGATGTCCCGCCCAAGCTGAGGCAAGGAGCTACCCCCCACTTGTTGGTTTACCACCAGCAGCAAAGGTAGGCTGCCCCTGCAGGAGGAGGCTCCGCTGACTCTACCACGACGGCTGTCGAGGGGGGGCCGAGGGAAAAGACTCCCGCCGGGAGGGGCTCGCTTCCTCACCTGAAGATCCTCCAACGCCACAACTTCGCTCAGCACCGACTCCATGGCGCCCACTCCCGGAAGCGGACCTCAGACGAAACCGGAAACCCTTCCCATTTTCTCCCGCAAGGAGACCGGAAGCCTCTATGGTCACCTCCCCACCCAAGGATTCCACCACACGGCTTCCCGCTTTCTACGTGACGCTTTCAACGTCTTTACAAAAGCTGTATGAAAGTGCGCGTGCGCGTCTCGTTTCCATGGTAGCCGTGGGGCGCGTTCTTCCCTCCGCCTCTTCTTTCTGCTCATTGGTGGAGGAGGGTGAAAGGACCTCCCCTCGATCGATCGTGAACCAACCGCTGATAAGAGATGGGTCTACCTCAGTCGTGGCAACCGCAGGTCGGCGCTTTCTCACAGGTGCTTGGGGAGGGGTACGGGTGCTCAGGTAGCTCAAAAAGCATTTACAACTAGGCAGTTAATTCCGGCGTATAGTGTACTGGAAACGCGAGTGGGAAATATGAGATTAGTTCGATACCGGAAGTGTGGAGGTGTGGTTTGTGCTTCTGCTTTTGTGCCCTCTAGGGGCGCGTGCACACTATACAATTATAGCGCTATGATTCCGCTTTAACTCCAGGACTGGCAGGTTAAGCAGGGAGGTTCAGAATCTCAGCTAGAGAAATATAGTTGCCGTCAAAGCCGACTTCGGGTTGTGGCGACTCTCGGCCTTTCCGCACTACACTGTTATCGCGCTATTATTCCACTTTCAACATCCTATGGAATCCTGGGGTTTGCAGTTTAAGGAGGGGCCTTTAGCATTCTCAACCAGAGAGCTCTTTGGCCTCGGCAAAAACTACACATCCCAGAATTCCAAGGGATGTTGAAAGTGGAATAATGGCACTATAAGAGTATAGGGCGGAAAGGCGGTGTGAATGAGGAGTCTCCACGTCCCCCTGTTATGAACAGCCCTCCTCAGGTCTTGCAGACTCGGGACAGGCGTGCTTTCCTTAAGGAGCCCACCCATCTGGACTAGAGGCTTCCGGTTTCCCTACTGCCTTCCATCCTATCATGCATTATTGCCTATTTATTTATTTGCCTATCTTTATTATCTTTATGTGCTGCCTTTCTCTCAGAGTGGGACCCAAGGCGGCTTCCAAAAAAAAGTTAAAAACATTGTAAACATTTAAAACAATTAAAAACGTATAAAATGATTAAAAACCTACAACAGTTTTAAAAAATAGCTTGATAAATGGAAAGCTCCCCTGTTGATCTAGTGCACCATCTCATCTTCTGATTTGGCCAAAGTACAACTGCCCCAATCTAGTCAATTTTCAGCTTTCAGGGGCAGTTCAGACTTGATTTGCTCTGAACCCTCAAGCAATTACCTCCTAATAAAATTACTTTTTGGCAAAAATAAATAAATAAATAAAAGCCTGCTTGAAAAGAAATGCTTTTGCTTGCTGGCAAAAAGAAAGCAGGGAGGGGGCCCAGTCTAGCATCCCAGGGGGAAAGAGTTTCATAGGGTGGGAGCAGCCACTGAGAAGACTTCCTCCCATAGCCTCACTAAGCAAACCTCTTCTAAGGAGTCACATCTTAGACCATTTCCACACTACCCTGTTATACTGCTATTATTCCACTTTCAACGTCCTGTGGAATTCTAGGGTTTGTAGTTTACTGAGGCCAAAGAGCTCTCTGGCTGAGAATTCTAAAGGCCCCTCCCTAAAATGCAAACCCCAGAATTCCATAGGATGTTGAAAGTGGAATAATAGCACTATAACGGGCTAGTGTGGAAATGGCCTTTGTCTTCCCCCTGATCAGCAAGCTACAAATCCCAGGATTCCATAGATGTGGCTGTGTCAGTTAAAGGGGAATCAAAGGGCTGTAATTCTGTGGTGTGAAAGTGCTCTTTGTCTGTAAGAAGAGCTATGGGTGGCTGACTAGTTCAAAAACTTTGATTTGAATTCAGTTCCCCACCAGGCAGTACAATTATGTTATTATTTCTGGTAGGAAGCACCAAGTGCATTATCACCTCAGTCAACCCAGCCCATGGGATTCAAATCCAGAGGCTCACAGCTCTTCAAACCACCTGAAGAAGAGACCTCTCTAGTGTGCTAAAATCAGAGGTTTGATAAGACTTTTGCAGCCTACCTGTTTTCCTAATTGGGGCAGCAAGTTGTAACCTGCCCTCAATTCCATGCACTTACCTGCTATTTTCTCAGTGATAATTGGAACGAAAATAATCTTAACAGCTCCCCTGCCATGCCATTTACCAGTGCATCATGGGGATGAGTGTGCTGCTAACTCTGCAAAGTATGTTGCTTATTTGGTTAATGAGGCCAAATGGCCCTGAGGGCAGGAATTGGTAGAACACCATATGCCAAATGGGAAGAAATCTATAAACAAGGACAGTAGGGGTGGAGCTGGCAAAGTTTCATGGCCAGAAGTTTATCCTCAAAGAAGAAGGGCATCAAAAATTGGTGCTCAGTTTTCTGGCACAATTCTGATATTTTTACTCCTTAGCAAAGGGCAGAAAACAAGAAATGAAGCTTTCCCCACCATTTACTCTATTGACTGGGGAATGCTGCTTGATTTTTGCATAAAATCTTGGCTTGTGAGAATGTGACAGTCATGGAGGAAATGGACTTTTGTTGAAAACTTCCAGAACAATAAATTCTTGTCAGTTTCTGCTTATTTATCATTCCAGTAGGATAAGTGAGGATTTACAATGACCTATCAATATCTTTTGCTAAGATTTCACTACATGTGTTCTGTCAAAATTAAGAACATTACATGTGAATGGGCTCCAAGAGTTTACAGCATCTCGTATGCTTCCTAGCTTCCTTCCTCCACTGTCATGAGATCTAGAAACATGTTCCAGATAAAACAAAAGATGCTGACTTCTACACTAGATAAAACAAAAGATGCTGAATTCTGCACCAGATTCTGCAGTAAGCTGATGGTCCCACATAGGTACAAAATACATAGCTATACTATTCAGAAATCTGCAAGACATCCAATTCAGAATGAGAAAAATGGGGTCATGTGGCATCTTTATAGTCTACTGCATGAAAGAATGAATAATTGTTGAGCACCCTAAGTTTGCTAGATAATCTAGAAATTTCTCATTTTTCAAAAATTACTCATCCCACCCCCACACACATGCTTCAAACACAAGCCAGAAAAGAGAAGTACTTCTTAGTGATCAGGGGATGAAACTTGAGGGAAGGAGTAATTTTGTGCTCTTAGCTGGAAATGCAGAGGCCAGAAGCATCGA
This sequence comes from Ctenosaura bakeri, assembly GCA_948474755.1. Classification (NCBI taxonomy): domain Eukaryota; kingdom Metazoa; phylum Chordata; class Lepidosauria; order Squamata; family Iguanidae; genus Ctenosaura; species Ctenosaura bakeri. The sequence goes on from CAOLHI010001609.1 coordinate 521,721, forward strand.
TGCAAATTAGACTGTCTGTTGTCCTGTCCCTAGAGCCCTTTTCTAATTCTGCACTTCCTTTGGTGGCATGTTACTATCTTTCCATTTGCCTCCTAGCTCTACTTCAGTCAATTTTCCACTTGGTGAAAATACTCCAGAGAACCAAAGAACTCTCTCTGTGCTCTCTAAGCCTATTAAAAAGGGCATCCTGGCACTGATTTGTCCTCTAGATTTTTGCCAAATGAGCTGCTCAGGCTGGTATCTGTCCCCCGTTTTTCTGGATCTACTAATCCTGTGGGAGGAATTGCTTACTAAGCCTGTGAGAGACCTTACTTATAGTTCACCTTTTGCACTCCTTCTGCCATCAAGCAAGAATTGGAAGGGCAGATATTTCATCCTTTCTTTGAACCTGAATGTCTTTGTAGCATGATCTGGGTTTAGATCTCCTATATCCCCTTCTGTGAAACTGTAAAATACCACAAATCTGGGCCACAGTTAATCCAGAAGGTTCTTAAAAAGAAACATCTTGGGCATTTTCTTATATTCTCAGAAAAAGAAGTCAGAAAAGATCTCCTTAAGGATCTATGAACCCTTTCTTCCTTGAACTCTTGTTTTTCATCTTTGTGCCCAGCCTTAGTGGGCATCAGTGCCAGCTGCCCACTCTCCACATGGAAGCTTTTAAGAGAGAAGGGGACATAGTCATTGGAGGGATCTTCCCACTGCACCTGCATGTGTCAAGTGACCTCCCAAAAGTCACCTTCACTAAGTCCCCAAGTTCTGTATATTGTCACCAGTTGACTCACCACCAGCAGCCCCACCGTACCAATCTGTCTTATTCTTCTGGAACTCACAATGGAAGCCTTCGCAGTGACCCTTCAAGGTAAATATATGATATGACTTGTGAAGCCCTGTGTGGCTTGGGTCTGAACTATCTGAAAGACTCCATCTCCCTCTACAAGGCTGTCCAAGTTTTAAGATCTTCCGGGAAGGGCTCTTTCTTGGTCCACCACGGGCGCAGATGGTGAGGACGTGTGAGATAACCTTTTTTTGTGGCTACTCCAAGACTTTCAAAATCACTCCTGAAGGAGGCCAAGTTATTCCCCTTTCTGTGCTTCTGTCAGCAGGCAAAGATAAGTTCTTGGCTACGAGCTGGTTGCTAAATAAGGATCTTTTAATGGGTGAGGGCACTGTACTATTTTTCTTCATTGTTGTGTTTTAAATGCAATAAAGCTTTTTAAATCCATGCTGTTTTTAATAGGATAGTTTATTTAATTGTTTTCAGTTTTTTTTAATGAATATTGTTTTTAGCTCTATAGTCATCCCTTCACATTTGCTAGGGTTAGGGGCACAGGACCCCAGTGAAAGTGGAAAAAAATGTGAATAACTCTAGCCCCTCCAAAGCTATATTTAACACACACACACAAAAAGCATGATCACCATATTCAATCCACCGTGGATTCCTTTGAGGCATCAGAGTTCCTTCACAAGGCAGAAGTAGTGGCTAGTGAGGCTTACAGCTACCACCACTGCTGCCCCACACCATTTTTAATAGGGATTTACAAGCCTCGTTCACAGTTACTCAGTCTTATGAGGCTTGCAGTCCCGGTTAAAACTGGTATAGGGAGGCAGCAGAAGTGGTAGCAAACAATCCAAGAATAATCAAACCTGCAAAAGTGAAACCCGCAAATGTGTAACGCTGACTGTATTTTGTTTTCAAACTATATTGTAAGCTGCCTTGGGTGCCAAACATGCCCTCCAACTGTTCTGATTTGACAGGAACAATCCAGATGAATTCTCTCTTGTCCCACTTTTTCAACTGCTTTAAAAATGTCCCAGTTTTCTCTCTTTTCCTCTCACTTTTCTCCTTTGTCCTCAGCTTCCTTCAACTGATGCAAAGTAAGGCCATTTCCGCACTACATTCTTATAGTGCGATTATTCCACTTTCAACATCCTATGGAATCCTGGGGTTTACAGTTTCGGGAGGGGCCCTTCCCGAAACTGCAAACCCCAGGATTCCATAGGATGTTGAAAGTGGAATAATCGCACTATAAGAGTGTAGTGCGGAAATGTCCTAAGTTCAAAGTGTCCCAGCCAAATTGAGACAGTTGGAGGATATGGGATAATGCCCTTATTTTACTCCACACACATCCACACCCATTAGCCTGCAGCCTTCAAGGGTGCTGTGATATAGGATACCGTCTCTTTCTCAGTACTAAAGTAACATTCTGTTTGCCAGCCATAAGAAGAATGTAGGCCCCATTCAGTGATCTCCAAAGTAGATGTTGGGGGGCTGCAGAGGCAGCCTCCTGAAAGCTATTTCTTTCTGTTGAAAGATACGGACATGCTCTGCTCCCTCATCTGTCAGTGGTAGGGGGTCCTGTACTAGCTTCCTGTGTCAATTTTTAAAAAAGCAATTGGACATAATTTCTGGGACACAAAAAAAGCAAAGGGGTTCCATTAAAGATTTTTAAAAGTAGCCCTTTTTGTTATTCAAATTTAACTAGAAGTTTTTAGTTACTTTTACGGTGAAAAAAAGCAGAATGCTTCAACCCACTGGTAGAAAACACACCGGTATATTGAAGCTCCCCCTGCTAGCATTAAAGTAGCAAGCATAGTTACAATTAAGCTGTAAAACACATGGTGTTATCTCTTGTTATGCTGCAATTGTCATGTAACCTAGTTATCTCCCGCTTATTGCAAAGAATAACTAATTATAAGTAGCTTATTTTGTAACAAATTACTTACAAGTTCATTCAGGCACCTTAACTGAGTCAAAGTAAGGGCAGACCTCCTCTGTACAGACCTAGGAAATGGTTGCCACAAGTTGGAAACAACTTGAAAGCACTTAACAACACATTAACTAAACAAAAGTCTTGAGATAAATCCGTTCCATCTCCTCTGATAGCCAGTATAATATCTATGAACTTCAGCAATTCATTTTCCCATTCTAATCTTAATCGCAAAATTATCTCCTGATTTCGTCCAGGTTATTATTTTGGTTTTACCAGTATATTCAGACCATGGTCTTTGCCACTGAAGAGATTAATCGGGCATCAAGCCTTTTGCCCAACATCACTCTTGGCTTCCAGATCTTTGATTCCTGCCAGACAGTTTCACGAGCCCTTTTGGGTACCATGCAGTTTCTTGCGGGCCATCAGAAAGCCATCCCCAACTTTCATTGCCAACGTATTCCTCCACGAGCCGGTCTTATAGCAGAGGCTGGAATAAAAGAGTCCAGAGCAATTGCTGGTTTGCTGGATCTCTACAGATTTCCCCAGGTAGGAACTGTATTCTCTTTTATGTAAAATTGTATACTCCTAGAGGCAAGGGCTTATCGTCTTGTATTTTATCGGTGACTTTGATGATGGAGTGGACACAATGCTTATGAAGTGTGTAGATGACACAAAACTAGGAGGAGTGGCTAACACATTGGAAGATAGGAACAGAATTCAAAGAGGCCTAGATAAACTAGAAAACTGGGCAGAAATTAATAAAATGAAATTCAAATGGAGACCAATGCAAAAATCCACATTTAGGCCACAAAAACCAAATGCAGAGGTATAGAAGAGGAGATGCATGGCTCTGCAGGACCACATGCAAAAAAAGAATTTGGAGTTATTTTTGATCATAAGCTGAACAGGAGCCAGCAATATGATGTGGTGGCAAAGAAGGTCAATGCTATTTTAGTTGCATCAATAGAAGCCGAGTTTCCAAGATGGGAAAAGAAATAGTCCCACTATATTCTGTGTTGGTCAGGCCTCATCTGGAGTATTGCATCCAGTTTGGGGTGCATCGTTTTAAGAAGGACATAGACAAGATGCAGCAGATTCAGAGAAGGGCAGCAAGGATGATCAGAGTTATGGAGAACAAAACATGTGGGGAAAGGTTGAAAGAGCCAGACATGTTCAGCTTGGTGAAGAGAAAACTAAGGGGTGGCATGATTGTACTCTTGAATACCTCAAGGGCTGCCACAGAGAGGAAGGGGCAGGTCTGTTTTCTGCTGCCTCAGAGGATAGGGCCAGGTTTAAAGTAGATTGGAACAGATTTCAATTGAACATTAGAAGGAACTTCTTGACAGTAGGGGCCTTATCACACTACACTGTTATAGTGCTATTTTTCCGTTTGTAGTGCCTTGGCTGCACCCTGTGGAATTCTAGGGTTTGTAGTTTGGTGAGACGCTGAAGCCCTCTGGCTGAGAATTCTGAATGATTCCATGTGATATTGCCATGGTAGCTACGGTGGAATAATAGCACTATAACAGTGTAGTGTGATAAGGCCCGAAGAGTTTGGAAATGGAAACAATTGCCTAGAGAGGTGGTGGTGGCTCCTTTGGACATCTTCAGAAAGAGATTGGACAGCTACTTGCTGGGGATGGTTTAGTTGGAGATCCTGCACTGAGCAGAGGGTTGGACTCCATGGCCCATAAGGCACCTTTCAAATCTATGATTCTGTATATGATTCATATTTATAATGCTGTGCCATTTGGAAAGACAGAACCATCACATCCCTACCAAGAAACTGCATGTTTGACCTAGTGGTGGAGATGCATTTGAATGTCTATTGGAAGATACGTATGTACGTGTGTGTGTGAACAGAGTACAATCAGCCCTCCTCACTTTCTGGCATTAAAGTGCAGGGCCCCTGCCAAAGTGGGAGAATCATAAATATCAAAATATGTGTGGAGTGGGGGGAGCTGAGGCATAGTGGGGAGAATGGGCACTCAGGGTCCAAACCAGGTCAGGAAAAGGAGAGGGGAAAGGGTGGGGGGTTGGCATGATAGCCCTATACCTCCTTTCTAGTCCCCATCTCCTTCCTTGGGCAGGTGAAGGAAATGTTGGGAGAGAGTAAGTTGGTGCATGAGGCATCTGAAGCCACTGGTGGAGTAGGAAGAGGACCAGAGGCAGTTTTTTAAAGGGCTGCAGAGTTTGATCGGAGCTGCCGAGAGGGAAGGCTCTCCCAGACAAGAAGTGCTTGAGAAGATAGAGGGGAGAAACTGTCAAATAATAAAATCTGTGAAAGTTAAACCTGTGAACGTGGAGGGTCGACTGTACATGCTGTGATTGGTGTTTTATTTCAGCAGCTTTAAGGCAGCCTGAAACCTGTATGGATTTAAGAGAAGTTAATCCAATTAAGCCTGCAAGACACCATGGGGACTTTATCTGAGAGAGTTGCAATTGCAGACAGCTTTCTCAACATGACAGCTTTTCCTCTCTCTGTTTCTCACTCACTCTCTTGAGATTCCCAGATCAGGTTTAGGCTTGATGAAGAAAAGTCCTGAAATACTTTAAGCTTGCTCACTGTTTCTTGGCATTTGATTCTGCCATAGCAGTACTGAAATACTCTATCTATGCTTTTTAGTGGTTTTTAAAGATCTTTTCAGTATCTGGCAGGCTGTGGCAGTTGCATCTAAGAAGCATTAGGAGGCAATGCAGTTCCACGAAGCAGTATGGGGTAGTAATCTGAATGTTGACTAGGACTTCAGGAGACAACAGTTTGAATTCCCATGCATTCATGAAAACCCACTGTTTGACCTTAAGCAAGTCACACTCTTTCAGCCTTGTAGGAAAACAATGACAAACCTCTATTGAAAAGTCCTGCCCCCAAAACTCTTAGGATACAGTCACCGTTAAGTACCTCTTGAGGCATATATATTCATATGTGGTGGGAGTGTCCCTTTCTACTAAAATTTTTGTTAGAAATTGTTTAAGAGATAAATAAAATAATGGAGAGAGCACTTCCAATTCAATAAAGAGAATTGCCTAACCTGGAATTTTAAAAAATTGGGATTGAATAAGATAGAAGATTATGTAATAAGAAAAATCTTTTTAAGAGTGGTACATACTGTAATAGGATTGGGATGGAAAAATAGACACAGCTGGGATAAAAGTAATAGGTCACATTATATAGCAGAATATCTTTTATTTGATTTTCTAAAGGACAGAAAAGGAAAATATAATGGGCAAATAAAGGAAAAAAGCTAGTGAGATAAGTAGGGCTTAAAGAGTTAAAGGAGAAAAGGGGTACAAAGAAGTGATAGAAACTATTAATATTCCACATTATAGACAATGGAAATTAAAATACCTTGTATAGTCATCAGTATGGAATGAGGGTGGGTGGAAGTGGGGGAATCAGCATTTTTGCCATAATATAGAACTATTTTGTAATGATTTGCTGTATCTATTGTATGGTAATAATGAGTATATAATTAATAAATAAAGTTTAAAAAAACATAATTTAGTCTCATACCCTCCAGTTTGGCAGAGACAGTCCCAATTGACACCCTGTCATCCCACTTTTTTCAGCTGCTTTAAAAATATTCCAGTTTCTTTCTCCTCCTCCCACCTTTTCTTTTTGTCCTCAGCTTACTTCAGTTGCTGCAAACTAAGTTCCAAATGCAAAGATAGTTTGCACTTCTTTCACTCAGCAGGGATGAAATGGAGGGGGGGTTAGAACCTTGCTGTTCTCAAAAGACTCAGGCAAAAACAAACTGCCGCAGTGTCTCCTAGCTTGTGCATTCTTCCTTATTTATAACTTTTGCCATCTTGACCAAACTCTGATGTTGCTTGGCTACATGTGTCCCAGTTTTCATCTGTGAAAAGTGAGAGGGTATGCAACAGAGGGATTATTTTTCCTCTTTTTGTGTTCAGATCAGTTACTTCGCCACTGGCCCAGTGAGCAACAACAGGGCCCAGTTCCCCTTCTCTTCCGCACCATTCCCAGTGACGAACACCAGGCTCTTGGTCTCGCTCACCTGGTGATCCATTTTGGCTGGACGTGGGTCGGTATGCTTGCAACAGATTCTGAATATGGGGAGCAAGGAATTAAGATTGTACAAAAGGAGATCATGAAGAAGAGTGTGTGTGTTGCCTTCTTGAGCTTACTTCCCCTCTTGCTTGACAGCCCCCGTGTCACAAATGTTGCCAACACAATAATGACATCTCAGGCCTGTGTCATTGTCACCTTCTGTGGATATGAGATTCAGCCTCTGCTTAGTCTGCTGTACCAGGAGAGAGTGACAGGACGGGTGTGGCTGTGTTCTGAGGCTGTGAGCCAAGCCAGTGCTTTCAGGAACCCAAACAACTTGTATATTCTCGACGGCTCACTCTCCATCTCTTCTCACAAAGAACCTGTTCCCAGCCTGAGGGACTTCTTACTCCAGTTCCACCCGACCTCTTCTTCAGAAGACATCTTCATCCGGGAGATATGGAGCAAGATTTTCAACTGCTGGTGGAACCAGAGCTCTGTAGAGGAGGGACATGGCAGCCACTATTGTACAGGGAAGGAGAATTTGAAAAATGACACAAACCCTTTTGCCAGCCTGCCTGGTTTGGGCATGGCATTCAATATCCACAATGCAGTCTATGCCATTGCTCATGCCCTTCATGACATGATGGCACAAGAAGAGCCAAGAGGAGCCGAGACTCTTGCTAACAGGGCACAAATGAGACCTCATGGATTCAATCCTTGGAAGGTACTATTTTACTTAACTACTATATTTTGCTAACATCCTGTTTGATTGCTAGGTGGAGTGTGTGAGAACCCCCACAAGCAAACCTACTCCACTGGTCTAGAGAACAATGGCAACTCTTCATTCTCCTGGGTGCAATAGCATCTGCACTGCTCCTGGGAGTAGTTCCACCCACAGTCTCTGATTAGGGCTGGGAATGGTAGACTCATGTCTCAAAGATGGCCATTCAAACTCTGTTTTAAGGCCTCCAGTGAAGGCACTCTTTCCAAGGCATTCCATTCCATTGCCAAACAGCTCTTACTATCAGGACGTTGTTCCTAATGTACGGGTAGAATCTCTTTTCTTGTAAATGTTCATGTCCTGGTTTCAGGAACAGCAGGAAACAAGCTTGGTCCATTTTCTTCATGACCTTTCCTCACCTGCCATACAGGTGCTACTGTCCAATGGGGAAGGACACACTGATGAAGCCCTTCCAGCTTAAGACTGCCCTTCTCTAGCATGAAATAGTACCAGGGCAGGGCTGGGAGTGTGCTGTGCCAATTCCTGCCCTTGTGTTCCTAGGGCAAACACATTACACAAGGACGTATAGGGTAGCTCCTTTTGTTGTGCTTTGAAAAGCACTTATACTGGGGTCACCAACAGGATCCTAGTCCATGTATTTACTTCTCAGTTTCTAGAAGAGCCTTTTCCTTCCAGATGTGTTGGGATTACCATGCCCATCATGTCTAGTTAAGCAACATTGGGTGATGAGAGGCTGTAGTCCAACTCCATGTGGTGGGCATCAATTTGGAGGAGGTTGGTCTAAAAGATCCACATGGATGATGGTTCAGAGGACACCAAAGTGTTTCATTAGTGACAAAATCTTTGCCAGTAGGCCACCCTAGGGTTAAGCACCATGTTAAGCCAAAGTCTTCTCCTCTGCCCTTACCTTGTCTGCAATCATTTATTCCTTGCACTGATCTAATGCCCCCTTACTCTCCAAACCTCCAGTTGCTTCAGCACCTGAGGAAAGTCCATTTCAAGAACAAGGTGGGTGAGGAAATCTCTTTTGATGAACATGGTGACCCTCCTGCCCTCTTTGACATCTATAACACTCGCCTTGCTTCTGGAGATGGCAGACTTGTACAAGTAGGACAGCTCAACCCCTCTCAAGACAAAGGGCTGGCCATTAATGACAGTGCCATCGTATGGAGTGGAGGAAGAACAGAGGTAAGAAGGACAGGCTTTTATTTTCAAAAGGTGTTTGAGCACTAGGACTGCCAAATGGATTCAACCCTGATTAGTTGTCCTAGTAAGAATTCCTGTGCAAGGAAACTTAAGTGGAGCAAAAGGCATGTTATATATCATGGTTGCTACATTTTTCTTTGGGCTGCGTCCCTAGGGAACCCCACCTGACTGGATCTTTGGTACGACTGCTCTGCAGAGCATGGTATCTGCCCCTTATTAAAAATGGAGTGAAGAACTGAAGTGGGTTGAGGGTACAGTTGCCATTACGGGATCATCCCAGGCCCTGAGTTTTCTGGGCCAAAACCTGAGACTTAAAGACAGTCCCTGGTGATGCCATTAAACATTACACATTAAGTACCAGCCACATTTACTTGCAGCTTGACATTCAGATATGCACACACAAACCTACACACAGAGAGAACATATTTTCCTGTTTCAAAATTAAGCCAAGTCTCTTAGCTAAAGGAGCTGTTCCTCAATCAAGGAAAAGTGAGGGGATTATTCCTTCTCACGTAGGATAAGGAACCTTTAATCTGGATCCAAATCAGAATGGAGGGTGAGCCTTGGAGCTACAATAACTGGGAAGGAAGGAGAAGATAACTAAGTAAAAAAAAGAGACCCTCTAGAGAATCTTTGAAAGCTGTAACAAGAAATCCATTAAGCCTTGTAAATTGTAACAAGTTGCTGCTTTGATAGATGAGCTAAAGATTTGCATATAGCCCTATCCTTTTGGCCAGTGATAAGCCTCCCCAAACTGGACAATTTGCACCCTTGTTTCCCATCTAGAAATGATCCATGAAAACCAGAGATTCAGGGCCAGGCCTTGAGATCTGGCAGTTCCAAAACTGACACCGCACGTATACAGACATCCCTCCACATTTGCTGGGGTTTGGAGCTCAGGACCCACATGAAATTGGAAAAACCACAAATAAGTCTACCCCCAACCATATTTAACACAGACACAAAATAATGATCCATGTGTTCAGCCCACCATGGATGTCTTCAAGGCATTGGAGTTCCTTCACAAGGCAGAAATGGGTGGCTGGAGGGGCTTGCTGCCACCTCCACTGCTGCCCTACGCCATTCTTAATAGGAATTTACATGCCTTGTTTGTAGTCTCTTAGCCTCACAAGGCTTACCATTCCTATTAAAAATGTCATAGGGCAGCAGCAGAGGCAGTAGCAAATAATCCATGAATAATCAAATTTGCAAAATTGAAACCCACAAATGTGGAGGGCTGACTGTATTTACATTTATCAAAAAAATGAAGTATAGCAAAAAAATGCCTATGACTCTTCCACTTCTGCCTTAGATCCCCATCTCTGTATGTACAGAAAGTTGCCCCATGGGCTCCCACAAGTCCCATCGCTCAAATAGACCTACCTGCTGTTTTGCCTGCGTGCCATGTGTGCATAGGGAGATCTCAAACCAGACTGGTGAGTGAGCACTGTAGCATGTGATTTTCTGGACACATGTTATTGATTTATTAAATGTGTTTGCTGAGATCTACATTGTCTGCTTAGTTACGAATGTATAACTCAGTAATGTCTTGTGGCCTGACCCTTCCCACGAACCAATCTCAATAGCCAGCGGCCGCACAAGCAATGGAAATCTGTTCAGTCGGCAGCTGCGGCATAGGAAGATGATCTTTCCAGTCCTCTTTTAACAGAAAGCAAGGAACATCAACAGGGGTCCTGCTTCTGATTGGTGCAATCTTTCTTGCTCGTGGGAAGGAACTGGAATTGTCATCTTCCTGTCCTTGAGTGACTGCCAGCTGAACAGACTGCTATTGCCCAATGTGGCTGCTGGCTATTAAGGCAGGTAGGTTTATATTGTGGCAATAGTGCAATGATCATGAAAACTTGGGCCCTTTCCACACGCGGGTGGAGAAATGGGCTGCTCCACGCGGAAAGGGGGCTTACCTTATTCCGTCACCGTGTGGAGCAGCCCGTTTCGCTGCTCCACACACGGCAGTGTCTGCGGCATCCGGCAGTGCCCAAAATGGCGGCTTTCAACTGGCAGAGGCTCTCCGCCAGTTGGAGAAGCTTGCCAGCCGGAAATCCCGCCCCCCGTGCGATCTGCAGGCACGCTCTTGCGCACGCCTGCAGATCCATACCGACAATGCGACGGGGCTGGATGGGGCTGCATGCCCCGTGCCTTTTAAAAACCACAAAACAAGTGGTTTTCAAAAAGCACGGGGCGACACCACTTCCGGTCGCCTCTGCGTGGATTGGGGTGTGGAACTACACAAATGTAGTCTGCCCCAATCCACGTTACAGTGTAGACGACCTCCGTGGAGGTCGCTCTACACCGTTTTTTTTAACCCCGTGTGGAAAGGGCCTTAGTATTACTGAGTACAGAGCAGTTATAGATTTGTAACTGTAGATTATAAATATAACTGCAATACAGGATGCCAACCATCATTACTGGAAGAAATAAGGTAAAGTATTGTTAAGTATTGTATTGTTAAGTATTGTTGTATTGTTAAGTATCTTCAAGGCAGCATTATTAGAGGGGATGAGTGCAAAGAGTGTTGGAAGTTGCTGGCTGTGAGTTTGAATGTGATTTGAGAGGTGAGTCTTTTAGAGATAAGCAGATAGTTCAGTTAGATGGGTAAGAGAGGGAGGGAGGACAGGGTTAACAGTCATATTTCAGTCAGGTTTTTACCCAGCTTAATTTTAAGCCGGAAAACAGAGTGGTGTGATACGTGAATGGTAGAGATTAATGGTTAAATCAGTAACTGTAGCAACTAAGCCAGTAACCCTTATAACCTCATGCTTCAGCACACAAAGTAAACTTGAAGTATGTTTATCATCTGTTCAGGAAATACCTTGCAATATACACCCACACACAGCTCTTTGAACACTACAGTAGTCTGAGTAGAATTATAGAATCATGGAGCTGGGAGAGACCACAAGGGCCACTGAGTCCAACCCCTTGCCGTGCAGGAATACACCATCAAAGTATTCCCGACAGACGGCCATCCAGACAGATGGCCATCCATCCAAAGGAGACTCCACCACACTCTGAGGCGGCCTATCCCACTATTGAACTGCTCTTACCATCAGGAAGTTCTTCCTAATGTTCAAATGGAATCTCTTTTCCTGAAGTTTGAAGCCATTGCTCCCTGTCCTAGTCTTTAGAGCAGCAGAAAACAGGCTTGTTCCATCTTCCATATGACATCTCTTCAAATATTTAAACATAGCTATCACGTCACCTCTTAACCTTCTCTTCTCCCTTCTCTTCACCTGAGTAGGGTGGTGATAAGTCAGACACAGGGGGTAGTATATTTGGTGACTGGTGGTGTGACAAGGTGATGGGTCCAGTGTTGGGATTACAGAAATAAAGAGACCACATGGACCATTACAAGAGGTCCACAAGTGATGACAGCATGTGGATTAAAAGCTTTCCAAAGATCTCATTTGGTGATAGTGATAAAAACAGAAGAAATAAAGGTATCCACATTTGGTGCTGGTAGCGATGGGAACTTTCTTCCACAGTTGATGACAGAGATGTGACAGATAGAGTTCCATCATACTGTACTTTCTGGCTAGAATTCTGTTAGTGACTTACACTAACATAAATATCATTACTCAAGGAATTGCCCTTTCTAGGAGGCAGTACAAGACTAGTATTGTGTGTGTGTGTGTGTGTGTATAACACACACACACACACATATATATATATTTTCAACACTCAACTGGTGCCAGTGTTGGTATCATTTCAGCACCAAGTCAAAATGTGTTTTTTTTTTAAATTAAAGCCTTCAAGCCTAATTGATTTTATCCAGTGTGCCTATGTGCTATGGTTGCACCATTTTAAATTGTTTTAACCATTTGTAAATTGGTTCTTAACCGATAAATGATTTGATATAGTTAATTCATGTTAAAACATTTAACAATTAAAACCCAGATAATTTAAAAATGGTTAAAAATAATTTAAAATAATGCAACCATAGTATGCACACACCCTGGATAAAATCAGTTAGGCCCAAAGGCTTAAATATGTTCTGACTTGGTGCTGCAGTGATACAACACTGGTACCAGTTGGGCCTCCAAGAGGAAAGTACACCACAACTGGGGTGCTACCACAGAGAAGTCCTTCAGAAGCCCCTAATCAGCTCTGTACTTTGAATGTTACACCAGCCTAACAATCCCACCAGCAGCTGTACTTCCTAGGAGGATACTAGAGTCCATTTCATTTGGAGGTTGGGAAGTAACTACACCATGACACAACAGGCCGGCACAAGGGAATGAAGTCCAATATGATTCTGATATGACATAACTCCATAACTATGCGGGTGTAAATTTAACAGGCTCTTTATCTCTTTCCAAGGGTATAGATATGCTGCAAATATCTGCTGGTTTTATATGAGTTGTTAAGTGTCATGGATTCTCTGAAGTTATCAGAGGGACTAGATAATTTGTGAAAAGGCTGAAAATGTCCCCTCCAACCCACACAGAGCTACAGTTCCCAGGTTTCCTTAGTGAGAATAAACAAAGATAATTATAGATGCCCTCTCCTAAAACATCTGAGTTCTCCACTCTTAAATTACATAGTTCCTCAGCAGGAGTTTCAATTATATTCTAATAAACCATAGAATCGTACAGCTGGAAGGGGCATCATGGCCCATTGAGTCCAACCCCTTGCTCAATGCAGGATCGCCAGCTAAAGCACCCCCAACAGGTAGTGGTCCAGCCTCTTTTTGAAGAAGGAGACCCCACCATGTCTTGAGGCCATTGTTTCCATTGCCAAACCACTCTATCAATAAATTCTTTCTAATGTTCAATTGAAAGCTACTGTTCTGTAACTTCAGACCATTAGATTTGGCCCTACTCTTTGGAGCAGCAGAGAACAGGATTTCCCCCTCTTCTCTGTGACAGCCTTTGAAGTATTTATAGAGCGCTCTCATGTCACCCTTCAGTCCTTTCTTCGCCAAGATGAACAAGTTTAGCTCCTTCAACCTTTCCTCATATGTTTTGTTCTCTGTACCTCTTATCCTCCTTGTTGCCTTTTTCTGAACCTGCTCCAACTTTTCTATATCCTTCTTAAAATGGGGTGCCCAGAACTGGACACAAGTAGTCTAGACAAGGCCAGACCAGCACAGAATATAGTGGGAATAGTACTTCTCTCAGCTTGGAAACTATGCTTCTATTAATACAGACTAAAATAGCATTCACCTTCTTTGCTGTAGCACCACACAGCTGGTTCATGTTCAGCCTGTGATAAACAATAATCCCAAGGGCTTAATTTTAATGCCAGGGCTTAACACTGAACCATGCAAAACAAAACAAAAAGAGAAAGAGAATGTATCTGAATGTCTATGTAGCACTCTGCAAGTAGAAAGTTGCTTTGAAAATGTCAATTAAATGAATGCATTAAGAAATATAAGGTCAATTTGAATCAGGTTCATTCAGGGACAAAGTCCCAGGAGGAAAGCATTAAGCATTTAAAAATAAAAGTATAACTAATATAACATGATTTTGGTCTGAATAATGCACTGTCATCTCCTCTTCTGGCTTTAAATTCCTGCTGTGAATAATATGCCGCATGTGTGTGTCTGTGCCTTCGGGTCATCTGTTGACATATGGTGACCTCATGAATTTCATAGGGTCTTTCTTGCCTGTTCCTTCCTCTGAAATATAGCCTATGGCACCTGGTATTCTTTGGCTGTCTCCCATCCAAGCTGACCCTGCTCAGCTTATAAGGTCAGATGGGATCTGGGGCCCTTAGTGTGTTTAGGATATGTTGCATATAGGAGTCATTTTCTTTTGTCTTTGCTGAATCTCCTGTCAGTTGATTTTATGTAGGGAGTCCCAAATACCAATATTCTAGGATAGAAGCGAAAAATAAAATTCTTATCCTTTTACTCTGCAGCATGATGGTAAGCTTGAGCTGGCTGTAATTATAAACTTTAGATTCTTGATAAACGCATTTGAATTATGTGTTCAGTCATGTACCAGTTACATGATACGTTCCCATGGCAAACAGGTTGCGCTGGTAGAATCCTATGAGCACTGATTTTGTGAGGAGTAAAGGGGAGTGGTGGCGACAAAACAGATCACTAAATCTTTCTTTCTTAGATTCTCCCACATGCTCAAGATGCCCAGAAGACCAATGGCCCAATAAAGGCCAGACAAAATGTCTACCCAAAAAGGAACTATTTCTGGCCTTCCATGAGCCACTGGGGGCCAGCCTGGCCAGCACTTCTGTCTGTGGCTCCCTTCTGCCTGTCTTGGTTCTTACCCTCTTCATTGCACATCAAGAGACCCCGCTGGTTCAGGCCAACAGCCGTGAGCTGAGCTACCTGCTCCTGGCTGGGCTGGCGCTCAGCTCCCTTTGCTGCCTGCTGTTCCTTGGATGGCCCACCCACACAGCCTGCTTGTTGCGCCAAGTTGTCTTTGGGATGACCTTTGCCCTCTGTCTCTCTTGCATCCTGGCCAAGACGCTGCTGGTGGTGGCAGCATTCAGGGCAATTAGCCCAGGTGGCTGCTCCAGGGTGTGGCTCAGTTCCCAGATGTCCCATGGCGTGATTCTGTTGGGCTGCCTTCTCCAGTTCCTGTTATGCGCAGCCTGGTTGGTGGCCTCCCCTCCTTCCCTCCAGAGAGACCTACACTCTCTTCCCCATGCCATCATCCTGTCATGCAATGAAGGTTCAACCACTGCCTTTTGGAGCATGATGTCTTATCTGGGCCTGCTGGCTGGGCTCAGCTTAACTGGAGCTTTCTTGGCACGTAACCTCCCTGAAGCCTTCAATGAAGCATCATTGATCTGTTTCAGTTTATTGGGTTGCTTCGGGGTCTGGCTGGCATTTGTTCCTGCCTACTTTACGTCCCCAAAACACTACACGGCAGCAACAGAGGCCTTTGCTATTCTTGCCTCCAGTTTAGCCTTGCTTAGTGGGATGTTTCTCCCTAAGTGTTATATCCTATTGTTTCACCCTGAGCTGAATAACAGAAGGTTTCTTATGAGATCGGAGAAACACTTTGGCATTTAACCTGCTGTAAAGCAGAAATATATTCCCCATGAGGAAAAGGTTTGCAAGATTTAAGTTTCATCTGTAGATGTTTCTCAAATTTGCTCAAGTGATGATGAAGATATCAGGAGACAAAAAGCTGGTTCTGACAGATAGGGGATCAAAAAAACCCTACAGGAATCCCATTCTGGAAATGGGGACATTAGAAGATGGGAAAAGCATGAATGTTGTCTACAAGCTTCACAGTATTATTGTGTATGTGAATATGATTAGTGTGTACAACTCTTAGAAAATTAATCAACATATCAGAGATGAGTTGGAGAAGACAGCTTTAAAAACCTCTGTTTTCTATTTAAATTCATAGTCCCTTTTCATTTGGTTCTGGAGGCATGGCTGAAGTTTGAAGAAGCTCAGAATCTCAGATTCAGACAGGGATAATACAGTATTTGAATTTTTGTTTCCATTTACTGACAGAAAAAAAGGGTTTATAAAATTCAAGGCTTTCTTCATTCTAAATCTTCTTGCGTCTTAATATTGTCTTGTGAGGCCTTTTTGTACTTTATAGGACTAAGAAACACATGCTTTCTGTGGTAGGCTGATGGGTCTTTCTCTCACTGGAGGAACTGTGGGAATTATAGACAAAAGGCAGATAAAAATATATCATTCCTTTTAGTCTAGGCTTTTAAAAGATTATATTGTTTTATTGCTGCCATTGTGAATTATTTTCTGGCTTGACTGGAGTTTTGTCTGGATCTCATTATTTTCCCACAGCATTGCTGTTTTCGTTTTTACATGACTTTTTTAAATATAGTTTTTGTAAGCTACCTCAGATGCTTATTTTTAAAGGACTGAAGTAGAAATTATTAAAACAATTTCAGAAAGTGTACAGGTATATTTAGAGCCCTTCTTTCCAAGGAAGAACCTCTATACCTACATCTAACAGTTGGTTTCCATCCTTCCATCCTTCCGCAGGTCGGTAAAATGAGTACCCAGCTTGTTGGGGGCAATTAGCTAAAAACACATTGTAATACATGCTATTTGTAATGTATAATGTATTTCATGTTGTTCGCTGCCTCGCTCCATGTGGAGAGGCGGGATACAAATAAATAAATATTATTATTATATTAATTTACTAGATAATCGCTTATTCCATCAACAAAAACATTCTAAAAATTAATTCAATAATTCAAAAGAGGCATACAGCACAGTCTTCTCTACACAATACCAATTTAGACTACAAACAAGATGTTACGTTTTGAAAACTGCTATATGTTTAAAGTGATCTACAGCCTAAAAGCTGGTTTGGTGTTTTTTTTTTTAATTCTTCTGCTACTCAAAATCTCACTCCACTATAGGGGTAACTATTATCAGAAAGAAACTGGTTGGGTGGTGATCTGCTCCAAAATAATTTCTACTACCGGAATAATCATTGTCAAGCAAAGCCACACCACGTCTTTTTTAGATCCAGACAGAATATCCCATCAGTTCTGGGATGTATCCTCAATCCAGTAGGTATTTACAGACATATGCATGTTGCTGGTCTAGTTGAGACACCTTCCAGTATGTGCTACCTGGAAAAACAAGAGAGAGAGAGACATCTAGAAACAACGAACAAGAAAATCTGGCTGGGAGAGTGTCTGTCTGTCTTTTTATCAATTCACATTCCCCCTTTCTTGTTATTGTATGTGAATTAATTTTGAAAAATATTTTAAAAGATCTAGATTGTGGTGCATTGTTTTAAAATGATTTTAGAGATAGTACGCACCTCAATTAGGACTTCAGTCAAAAACATTGTTAGCTCTGGTGTCTCAGACTGAGAGTTACTGTATAACTATGTGTTAAAATAAGGAAGCCTAAGTAAGCGTCTCTAGTCCCAGTCTTCTATCCAGTGTTCCCTCATCTCCTGTCTGTTCTCCCTTTTGCACACACATACACGTGCACACACAAAACTCAGACTAGTGAATGGAACACAGCATCAGGTGTTCTTCACAGTAATCTATAGAGCACGTTCCAAAGTGAGATGCTTGAATTCTTCTGTATTTACTAAAGAGGTTGGAAGTACAAATGAGGACAGCCTCCCAGTTGAAAAGCCCACTCTGTGCTCTCTAACTGTCCTGATTTGGCAGGGACAGTCCTGATTAATCCTCAGTCATTCCACTTTAAAATATCCTGATTTCTCTCTCTTTCTCCCACTTTCCCCCTTCATCTTGACTTACTTCAATTGCTGCAAACAGAGTTCAAGGACAAAAATAATTTGCACTCAATTTACTCAGCAGGGACTCAAGCAGAGTCTTGCCTTTCCCATTAGGCTCAAGCGAAAGCAAACTGCTGCAGCCTTTCCTATCCTTTCTTCCTCATTCGTATTTTTTGCCATCTGGACCACATTCTGATGTTGCTTGGCTACACCTTTTACAATTTTCATCTGTGAAGTGTTGAAGGATATGCCACCCCTTTTCTCCCTTTGATGGGCTTTCTTTCTCTCTCTGCCCTGATATTCCACTGTTTCCCAACATTCAACAGCACTGGAAGCTAAACACAAGCTGAATGCACTTAGATAAAAAGAGATTTAAAAAAATCTGTTCCTTCTCCCTCCAAACCTCCATCATCCCTCTTGTAGACTGCCACACGGTCAATCAGCTGCGCTCCTGCACGGTTGGTCAATTTATCAGGGT
Source organism: Ctenosaura bakeri (assembly GCA_948474755.1). Taxonomy (NCBI): domain Eukaryota; kingdom Metazoa; phylum Chordata; class Lepidosauria; order Squamata; family Iguanidae; genus Ctenosaura; species Ctenosaura bakeri. Next base: position 540,043 of record CAOLHI010001609.1, read on the forward strand.
AATCCCAGGCAGAATTATCAATCCATTTCCAGGGATGTGCTGTGTCCTAAAAAGCCAGAAATTAAACATAAAAAAACAAAAACAAGTTAGCATGAAAACCAGAAGAGGCTCTTGATTGAACAATTAAGGTAGCAGTCCTACAGCCTTAGGATGAGAATTGTGTGCGTCCCCCGAAAAAAGTGTTACTGAACTGTAACTTTCAGCATTCTACAACTTTGCCTGAGTTGTTGGGAGCTTTCACATGATGCCCACTCTGCTACCACCCTGGAGGTAAGCCTCATTGAATATAGCTGAGCTGTACGTCTGAGTGGATACATACAGGATAGCAGTAGAGAGCTAAAACAGGCCTTTGAGTGCTATCCAGAGGAAGCAAACATGCCGGGAAAGGTTAATCACATGCACAGCTTGGGAAGGTTACTTTTTTGGACTACAGCTCTCAAAATCCCCCAGCCAGCATGGCCAGTGATAAGTGAAAAGCCCCAGAGTGGCTGTGCCAGGTGGGAGATTCTAAGAATTCTAGTGCAATGGAAGTAACATTTCTAGGCTGTGAAACTAGATGGGAAAGTCCCATTGACACCAATGGCAGCTTCTGTTAGAATGCAAATAATGCACAGGTGCAATGATGGAAGTGCAATTCAGGTTGGGAGGCTTCTAGTAGAGACAATTCATCCTTTTTCTTACCCAAAAATGGGCAGTCAAGAGGTGTCAGGGGCTACAAAGACAGACTTAAAAGCCACATGCAGCCTTAGGTCAAGCTTTACTCACTTCTACTGGAACCAAGTTATAACATGTTGTTGGCGGTGCTGTATGCCTTCAAGTCATTTCTGATTTATGGAGACTCTAAAATGAATCTATCACAGGGTTTTCTTGGCAAGATTTGTTCAAAGGGGGTTTGCCTTTGCTTTCTCCAGAGGCTGAAACCCAATGGGTTTTTATGGCCAAGTGGGGACTTGAACCCTGGTCTCCAGAGTCATAGTCCAGCACTCAAGCCACTATACTACGTTGGCTCATACTTCTTAGTAAGCCCTTTCTGAAAGAGTTAATGAGCTAAATAATCCGGATTGTTCATTGGATCTAGAGAACATTGCCATATTTTGAACACTAGAAATGATGAGATGTGTGAACTCTTTGATTATATAAATAAAAGAACTGTAGCTCTCCACCCTACCCCTTTTCTTACATGGGTTCTGTCTGCTCCAAGCCAGTAACCTTCTCTTTTCTGCATCAGATGAAAGATGAAATTGTCTTCATCTTCACTGTGAACAGAGGCTAGATGAGCACTGTAGTCTTCACAGTTCTCCTGTGATGAAATAAACAGAGGAAATGTGGGCGCTTTTCCAACACTTGAACACTTGAAATAGCAATAAGCCAGGATTTTTACCGACATGTGGAAGATTCAAAACAATATAGGAGTGTGAAAAAGGTCCCAAGCAACTGATGGGTCACTACTAATCTACCCTAGCAAGGTGTCAAACTGCATACAGACACTTCAGCTTAGAGTGGCTCCAGAAGAGGGAAAAAAATCTCTTGAAGTCTCAAGAGTTTCCAGTTCTATTTGTTTTGGAATGTACCTGAATATTTACTAGTTGCATCTAGTCTTTTTTTTAAAAAAAGTGCAAGAGTATCTTCAAATACATGGTTGAACTGCAACTCTCAGCAGCCTTAATCAGTGGTGACAAATGCTAGGAGTTGCAGTCCAACTCTAGAGGGCCGTTATCCACTCCAGCCTCACACCGTCAGACCATTGATCCATCTACACTGGTCTTATCCATACGGATTAACAGTGGCTCTCTAGGATAGGGGTTAGCAACACATAGCCTGTGGGCCTCGTGTTCTCCACCTGTTCTTTTTCTTTTTAGCACTTGTATTGCCTAAATACCCTAGAGGCACTAGTTCCTATATGATCTCAGAAGCTAAGCCAGGTCAGCCCTGACTAGTACTGTGATGGGAAACCACCCACTAATACTAGGTGCTATAGGCTATGTTTCTGAGGAAGGAACTGACAAAACTGCCTCTGAGTATTCCTTGACTAAGAAAATGCTTTGAAAGTCAGAGGGTCACCATAAGTCAACAAGTGACTTGAAGGAACACAAACATACAAATTCCCCAATTGCTGTTTCTGAACAGAGTAGTATGGCACAACAGTAGCAAAACAAATCACATTTTGAAATAAGATGCTCTGGGAGCTAACACCTTGCTTTAAAGTAGCCTCCGGGGGGGGGGTGATTGTACTCTACCACAAGGTGTCTAATCCTCTGGCACATTATTTTTAGGGACCACGGACTGCTCCAGATGGAGCAAAAGTGTTGTGAAGTTGCTAGAGGATGCAGTATTTGTTGCAGTATTTGTCTCAGAGTTATTTAAAATATTCAAATGACATTTCTTTTCTCCCAGACTATTTTTCTGACAATTCTGGGCACCAGTTACAACCTTTTATTCCCATCCCTCAGTGGATCTTTTTTAATTCTAAGACATAGCAGAACAAAAAAGCATGCTTCTCTTCTTTTCTCTCTCTCCTTTTTTTAAAAAACCCGCTTTAAAATGAGTTATAATGCCATACTGCATCAGCAAAATACTACTTTTACACCATAACTCCAAACTAAATAAATAAATAGCATTCAAAGAGGAGAACATTTGTCCTTCAAAGCACTGGAAGACCTCAGCAAAGTATACCCCAGTTTTTATTGGGGAAAAAATCCTTTGGAAAAATCTTAGTGTAAACCCAAGAAATTGCTATAAACAGCCCCCCAAAGGAATGAAACAAGTACACACAGAGGAGACAACAGCAGCAAAAACCTGGCAAAATCCAAGGAGCTATATTGCACAAACACATTTTTCTTCAGGCCATTCTGGAACAGTCTTTGTGTTTTTTAGCAAATGAGAAATAGGTTTTGTGCAAAATACCTAATTTCAGTGGCATATAAAAGCAGTAGCACATAGTGCAGATTTTGGTGAGCAGTTAACAGATTCACCAAAGTTGTCCATCCCTGCTCCGTGACCTCAGATAGGGACCCAAATCTACCTGGAAATATCAGTAGGGATATAGATTGTGGGGTAGTGGTTTGAGTGCTGAACTAGGATACTGAGAGACTAGACTTCAAATCCCTACTTGGCCATGGAAACCTGCTGGGTGATCTTGGGCAAGTCACAATGTTCCAGCCTCAGAGAAAGGGAAAGACAAGCTCCCTCTGGACAATTCTTGCCAAGAAAACCCTGTGATAGAGTCATCATAGAGTCACCATAAACCAGAAATGTCTTGAAGGCACACAACAACAATAAATTGACCAAGAAACCTCTGCATGGATTCTTCCATTGCACTTCATGGCTTCCTGCATAAAGATGATGAATGTCACTCTGGAGAAACAATTACTTTAATGAAGACTGATGGAGGAGGGTGTAGCTTTCACCTTGCGCCCTCCCCTACAATCCTCTTCAAGATTGGGGGTATGTGGTAGGAAAATTAAATATTTCAGTGTCAGTGATTCTGCTCAGCATTCCTGTTCAGTATCTTCCTATGGTGATATATCGCAGATACCAAAAGTCATGCCTCATAGGCTGTTTGATACATAAATTAAATTCCGTATTTGAATCATCTGCTATTTTCTTCTAAACACTTTCTTTTGCAGATGATACAGAACCTTTGAATATTTCCAAATAAAGTAACATTTTCCGGAAGTTCACAGATTTCAATGTGATGGCCTCCTTTGGATTATCCAAATTGCATGTGGAGCATGACTTTTGATACACCCTTTATGTTCCCTAGAATATGAAGATTTGAACAAACAGACAAAAGCACGTGCCCCAGTATACCTTAGCATGTTCCCAGTTTTCTGGATCATGCACTGGAAGGTAACAAGCATCTTTGAACTGGTACCACTCCTCTTCACAGCATCCTTGACAGCAAGGACATAGGAGTACTAGAAAGGAAGGACACAGATCTCTTTGAGAGGAAAGTGGCAGCAATACAACTTTGTAGAGAACACCCAGAGCTCAGTGGACTTGCATGTGCTTTGCATGCGGAAGGTCCAATGTTCAATCCCTGGCATTTCTGTTTAAAAGGTTTAAGTAGCTGATCATGACAAAGGTCTGAAAGACTCTGCAGAGATTGCCTAGGCCAAGGGGATGGAAACTGTTTCCGTACATCAACAATGGACAATGCCAAACAGCAGGCCTAGCCAAAGAAATGATCTGCTCCCCCTTTCTACTTCCTTTTCTTGTCACTCTCACTCACTTACTCCCTCTTTTCTCCTTGCACTGAGAAAAGAAAGGCCCTTTTTGATGGTGTTTTAACCCAAACTTTAAAGGCCCCGTCAAAGGTATTGACCCCATCACTAAAATGTACTTTTGCATCTGTGTACTTGAGATGTGTCTACATCCTGATCAGAAATTTAAGCTCTACAGTAGTCTTACCTAGCCTGGAGCCTTCCATTTGTACAGTACTTGCCTGCAACCAATACCATCCCCAGCCATTGGGATGGTGGGAGATGTAGTTTACCACATCAAGGGGACATTAGGTTGGGGAAGGCAGTTGTAGAAATTCTGGAGACCCCGATTTAGCAGTTCATACTTTAGCAAAATAAAATTCAGCATGGCAGCAAATGGAATTGGGTAAATGTCATGTCTGGTTTGTCTGGAAAGTGTTTTTGTGCTAAACCAAGTATTCCAGACATCTTGTTTAGAGAAGCCTCTACGAAGCACAGTTCCCCATTAGAGCAAGGAAGACCTTTCCAGATTGCTTTGTTTTTGCATGAAAACTGTGCTTCTCTCAATCCCATGACCTTCACACATGTTTTGTGAGATTTTTATAACAGACATCATGTGGTGGCCACAAAAATAACCACACGGATTACATATGTATTCATGTCTATTGGAAGACAAACCAACATGCACATGCTTAACCATTACACAGGCATGCCTTTACCTGGCCTTCTGTCATCATCATTATCCTTTCGATCCCTTTCTGTGGAATCTTCAGAACCTAAAAAGATAATGTGTGTTTTACAACTGTCTCTCTTTCTTTCTCTCCTCTCTTTCCACATCAGTCCAAGAAACCTTTTTCAGTTCTAAATAAGGCTGCCTGGTGAGGATTACCGCATGCCCAGAGATTTCAACCCCCAGGGATGATTCCTTCTGATGTCATAGGGATTGGGCTCCTTGGTGATGTCATTTAGCAGGATACCTTAAATATCAGCTACAATTACAAGAGTGCAATATTCAAATATGAAACAAATGAGGAAAAAATATATGTGTGTGTGTGTGTGTGTGCTTTCCAAGGCAGCGCTCTTACCTTGAGATTCTTCCCCCTTGCCCTGATAACTGGAGAAAAGGGCAAAGGACCTGTGAGTTAGTGCCAGACCCTCAGATCTGGCAACTCTTGTTCTAAACACCTAGGGCCACCAGCCCTACAGGGATCCCAAATGACTCCTGAGGAGACCAGAGGCATTTTCACCATGTTTGGGGGCTCCTCCAAGCTATTTTTTAGACCTCAAAGAGTCCTTGTTTAAAAAGAACAACAGGAACTGAATGTGAAGGGACATCACAGTAACTTCCTGTTGTGAAACAGACATCTTCTGGGCTTAAAATAACCCAGGGGCCTCCAAAACATGGCAAAAATGTCCCTACAGAAGGTTTGGAGTATTTGGGGGTAGAAGATGTATGTCTTTTGGCAGAGGTGCAGACCACCTTTACAGGCATGTCTGTACATACAAAATTTATAAATCTACAGATAGAAACATTATGCAGATATGTGTCCTCTTTCATCCTCTTTGGGGAAGAAGCATTTTCTCTTTTCTTGTGACACGTATGTGACTTCCGAGGATCCCTAGCAGAGTTGGAAGCCCAGCTGAAGGCACATTTTTAACCATGGCTCCTTTAAAATGTTCTAGTCCTATTTGCCCATTCCCCAATTCCTGAAGGGTCTTACCTGCTATGAAGCTGCCCACAATCACTACAGCAATGGTTCCAAGTCCAGCATGCCAAACTGCCATCTCTGAAAATAAAGATTTAAGAACAAGGGGAAACAGTGGTAGAAAAAAAAAAAGGAAGACTTTTCCAAACTTTATTTCTACACAGGGTGCAATGAAGACCATTATACACATCCCCCACTTCACAAGTTCTCTAGGTGAGACAGCTTCCTATTATTTTTCATCTATAACCCAGCCCTTAGATGTGTGAGTTTGGTACTTTTTGATTTTTAGTTGAGGCAGAACTACTACAGTTTAAAATTCCCTGCACTGAAATCCTTCAGTATTATCTTAATTGACAACAGTCACATCCGAGGCACAATGTAGTCCCATGACTCTTCCTTTTTTCCCCTCCTGTATGATTTTTAACGTCTTTGCTTGATGGAGAAACCAGTGAAGCTTTGAAAACTCGCATGATACATTTTATGCATTTTAGTTGACCAATAAAAAGATTGTTCTTTTGTGTATTTTGTATTTTGTTGTAGTTTAAAATTTATTATTTACTAGCATATTTACCTGGCGTTCCCCAGGATTTTATTTTCTCAAACATAACACTTGTTAGAAATACCTTAGGAGTTACCTTACCTTAGGAATTAGATGCAGTTGAAATACACAGATTTGAGATGCTGTGTCTCTAATTCTCTAAACTGCATTGCCTGTACCAGTACCTGTAACTTTTCACCATATTCCCCAATCCAGTCTGTATTCAGAATTGTCAACATACAGAAGTTCAGTTTCTGAGGGAATACACTGTCCTCCTCCTTCTTGCTGCTAGGCCTTGTCTCCATAGCAACCAGCCTGATGCCCAAGAACTGATTGGCTGAGAAGTCTAAAGGCCCCACCCTAAACTACAAACCCCAGGATTCCATAGACTCTTTGCAGGCAGCCAATCATATAAGGTCTTCACCTGCCTGATACAGACAAACTCACAAACTTTGACTTTTATGTATTAGATTTGTTTGATTTCTTTTAACTTGCATTTCCTTTGAAGCAGCTTGGGGAGTGAACATGTTTACCCGGCCATCCCCTTATTATCTGCCCAACAACCTTGCAAGGTACACAAGAAAGTCTGTAAGACCTCTCCGTTAGCTTTATAGCAGAGCAGGTGTTGAACCTCCGTCGTTCTGGCACTGTTCTTACCCTCTTTACCTCCTATGTTCCACTGGGCTGGAGGACTCTTCACCTGATGAAATATTGCCTCTGCATGCAACATAGTTGTACAATCACACTAGCCCTGCCAGAATAAGTACTGTACCTATGGCCTCTTGAGCTTAAGGTGTCCTGAGGATTGCATTCATCTATCCATATTGAGCTTAAGGTGTCCTGAGGATTGCATTCATCTATATTATATCTCCTTTCCCCTGCCAGAACACACATAGCCATATGCATTTGGGCATATGTATATATTCTGTATCCATTACCTGTACAATTCATGGACCTGAGTGTTTTATTATATACTTATATATCCTGCTTTTTTCCCCTGTTGGGCCTCAAGGTAGCTTCATAACAGTTAAAACAAATATAGCTAAAAATTCACAGCATGCAAGAGTTAAAAATGGAATAGAAAAGCAACAAAGCAATTGAAAAGTACTTGATTGTGCCTAGCATTCAAAGGTACTAGAAAAACTTAGTTCTCCTCACATCAGAGTGGCAGTGGTTTCAATTTTATCTCACCTGCTGCAGCATGTGAAACGTTAAAACTGCCTTGCGTTCATGCATAAATTTTGACAGTAGGAAAGCCATTGTTAATTCTCTGATATTTACCTTTTGGGTTGAGTCTTTTCCTTCGGATCTCTTCTGAAATACTACATTCCATCATCCTTTCATCTCCAACCCCTATTATAACTTAGCCTCACTACAGGTAACTCAAATAAATATTCTATACAAATAACCACACACACACCTAGCTACCTTCATTTCCCGCCACCCTTTCTTCTGCTACCTGTCCCTTTTGTGTTGAATCACAGCGTGTAAGCCTCTTGGGGCAAAGCTCTCTACCCCCTTGTACTGTCAATATCAACATCGTCACTAACTCACTATCTAACATTAATAGCAAGTAAAGCTGCTGAGGTTGTAGCATAAACAGGGCCATTTAAAAGCAAAAGGCAGGTATCAGCATGCTTAAGAAAACTGCAAAGTTTGAAGAAGTATCAAAACAAATAAAATCTTTAGGGAGGGGATTAGAGGGGCAAAACACAGTACAAACAAAATGACCCAATGAAGGCAGCATTCTGACTGGGCAAGGAACGCTAAATGTCCGTTGGAAGAGAGGATGCAAATGTGAATGGAATGGAGTACTGAGGAAGCCGACAACGGCTGTTTGGAACATTGAACAGAAGCATGGCATGGTGCCATTGTGGTGGAGACAGTTTCAGGTCAGTCTATATGACCTCTGGGTGTGATGGAAAAGCAGTTAATTTCCTCTGCAATTGAAGTCCCTCTGTGTTTGAAGGAAAGACAAAGAAACTTTGTATAATGGAATGTTATTGGTTTGGCTTGACGCGCTAGCCCTTGGCTGCGCTACAGAACATTTGCAACATTTGTAGAGACCCTGGTGGGAACTTATGTATAACAGATTTGTTTTCTTTCTTGAGCATGTGATGATTGCACTGGAAATGTATAAATTGCTGTGAATATGAAGAGGCGGGGCTCAGTCTTTTGGGAATGATCCCACTGAGACAAATAAACAATTTTCCTTAATCCGTGGGTCTCTATCTCTGTTCTGCAACACCATGTTTTCTTTTATGCTTCGCATGGTGTTGTCAAAACAATAATGACAGGAAAGGAACTTAAGAAGATCAGCTCTAGCAATTCCCACTAATGTCACTTTAAGAAGGGAACCTCCAAAAGGGAAAAAGTCAGAAGAAAGCAGAGATACTGGTTTAGCCTTAGGAGAAGTTTTGAGAACATAGGAATTGTCTCTGGCAAAAATTGGTTCAAACATATGTTTTGATTTTTACCTCTTGCATGGTCCTGAGGAACAGCTGAGCAGCAGCAACATTGGGATCAAGGAAAGAGGGAAAATGACTGGCAGAAGAGGCCAAAAGGGAACTTCCATCCTGCCTTGAAACCACAGCTTCATGGACATGCAGAGGACCGTTGGGTCTGGGGCCATTTCCGCACTAGCCTGTTATAGCGCTACGATTCCACTTTCAACATCCTCTGGAATCCTGGGGTTTGCAGTTTTGGGAGGGGCCAGGCGGCCCCTCCCGAAACTGCAAACCCCAGGATTCCAGAGGATGTTGAAAGTGGAATCATAGCGCTATAACAGGCTAGTGCGGAAATGGCCTGAGATTCCTCAGGCTGCATGAGAATCATCTGTGGTTTGGATATGGCCCATGGGCCCAATTTTTCCCTCAGCAGTAAACAACTGCTGCTAATTGCTAATCAGACCATTAAAGATCCTACCCCAACATTTTGCATCTGATTGAAGGACAAGAAAGGTGACACACCAAAACTTAGGTGTTCATGCCATCACCCCAAGGACCAAATAATTCATTTACCTCGATTTAGTCAGATGCTGCTTCCACTGATCAGATGCAAGGCTCTTCAGAAAACAGGCTGTGGCTGGGAAAGACGCATTTATACAACAGTGGACAAAGCAGCTGCATTTGCTATAGATTAAACACACATGGATCAACAATGCTTCACATTAAAAACTCAAAAGAGGGGGAAATCTTCCCTGTGGCCTTTTGTTGTGACTCTACCCAATGCTGGGTAACACAGTAGATGAAAATGGCAGTATTTACTGAACATGAAGCACTTTTTGTAAATCAATTCACATTTAACCTGTTCTGAGTTTCATTTACCATGTGTAAGAAAAGAGAGAGATGTCTCTATGTCAGGCAGGAAGTAGTCCGGGGCACAACATGGAAACTAAAGTCTCCTTTCAGCTGCTCAGTTTGTATATTTGTCTGTATCTTTGGTGTTAACATTGATATAATAATATCTCAAACACGCAACATTAAACATTTCAGGTAATACTGAACAGTTTGAAGCAACATCAAACAAGGAGCATTTTACTTTTCATTATGTTTTAAAATAGTTTTAAAGAGGTTTAATATTTGTTTGAACTGTTTTACATTTGTTGAGATTTTCTTCTGTCAAATGGTATGTGGATGGGGGAGAGAGACAGAGAAAGAAAGAGAATGAGATTTAGATTTAAGGATCCAAATGGAGGCTTTTAATTTCCCTTCCAGTTTGGTTTTATTGCATAAAATCATTCCTATGCACTTATAAACTTTCTGGTACTTTATTTACTTTATCTTAAAACTGTTTTACAACTTTCCACAACATAGAAAACATAGTAGCCACAATCAGATCTTTATAAACATATATACATTTTCAGGAGGCATTTAAAATGGAATTGTCTCCAGCTTTGCAGGCCATTGATGGGATATTTATGTATTAATAAGTACACTTTTCTAAGAATGAATATAGAAAGGCCAAGTTACATTTTTGTATTTCTCTGCCTGGTACCAACTCTCCAATGTCTTTTTGGTAGGTGTCTTGCTACCTGATCCTTTTTTGCTGGTGATGCCGGGGATTGAAACTGGGATATTTTGCATGCAAAGTATCTGCTCTGCCACTGAGCTGTGGGCCTTGCAGACCTCTGGCATTTCACAGATAAAACTGGGTCATGTGCCCAAGCAACATAAGAGGGTGGCGGAGATGGCAAAGTTTGCTTTTGCCTGAACCTACTGGGAAGATCAAGATTCCACCTACTTCCCACCCTGCTGCTGAGTTAATGGGGTAGAAACTAGTTCTGATTTGGATGCCATCACAGTGGATAAAAGGGGGTATTTGTTTGTCTAAAAAGATCACATTTTAGCCTTTTAAATCACATTTTTTTAAAAAATTACACCCATAGTGATCCTGCAGGTGTTGGAGTATATTATCCATCATTCCTGACAGAACTCAAAGGTACAAGTTTGCCCCTCCTGACAGAACCTTGTTTTTCTTAAAGAATAAACTCATTAATATGAAATAATCTGAATTAAAGAGTATCATATAAATGTGTGTCATATAGACATATACAAACCCTTTGAGTTTTTCTCCCAGTTTTGCACAGCAAAATACTAATCAGAACATTTCAAATGTATAATGAAAATCATAACGGATATATTTAGCACTTACTTTTTTTAAAAAAAAAAGTCCCTTCTGTTATGAACTCATGAAGTTTCTTAACATTTAGTGGAAATCAACCAAAAGACTGATAAGAAACCGTTAAAGTCTCTCCCCTCCTGAATTTCCCCCACTTTTCACGCTTGTCTGTGCTGGGATTGAAAAGTAGGATGCTCCTCCTCTTTTTCTGTCAAGTTTTCATGCTATTTTTTTTATTATAATTTTAAAATTCTAACACAAAAAAAAATAGATGGAGTCAACACACTTATCCAATTCTCATACATACATCCTTCTTCTTACATACCTTGACTTTCTCCTGTCAGTTCCTGGTATAACTTTCTTGTAATCATTATACCTCTTCTGCCATCTAATATTATGGTATTCCAAATGTAGTCTAATGGCACTCTAATCCAAACCAGTATGTTTATATACATACGTATATGCAACAAATAACAAGAAGAGAAAAATATTATATGTCTCCTTTTCTGGTATATAGACTTCTTTTTGATCATTGTAGGTGTCTTGGCCATTATTGGCGTGGGTGGGCCAGTATATTGGATTCTGAGCCAAAAGAAAACTAGGCCATTTTCAAGATGGCTCCCTCCAGATTCTGTTAGGATTAGTATGACCCAAAACATATTGTGGAGTGTTCATCCTCAGCTCCCAAGTCGTTCATTTTTCTCTTCTTTCCTTGCCATGAGGGACCCCATGATATACTTGGATAGTGTTCTGTGCCTAAATAGTTTTGTGAGTCAGTATATCATGGGGTCTCATCCACAGCCCTCTCTTCAAATTTTAATTTCCTGACAGAGGCCATTTCCGCACTAGCCTGTTATAGTGCGATGATTCCACTTTCAACATCCTGTGGAATCATCACACTATAACAGGCTAGTGCGGAAATGGTCAGAGAATGAAAGGAGCAGCCAGTGGAGAACTTAGCAGAATGCTAGTGGGCAATTTATTAGACAGAAAAGGAAGGAAAAGCAAGAAGAAATGCTAGAGTTAGGTGCAGAGATTGGAAAGTTTGCTTTTGGGGGGGGGCTACAGGTCCCAGGTGGTGGTTGTTTTGTTGTTAATTTATATCCTGCTTCCCCCCCCCCCAAAATTGAGACTCAAAGCAGCTCACAATTTAGAGCAATACAATTAAAAACATATAAAAAGTGAATGTTAAAATAGAATCAAACTATTTGCAGTATGAAAACAATGACCCCCTCAGGTTAGTTTTCCGAGGTTATCTAGGGGAGTAATTTTTCCATCCTCTAGATTTACAATGCGATTTCCTAAGCAATATGATAAGGATGGGTGAAACCAAACAATGGAGTAAGGCAAAAGGAGTTGTGTTTTGTTTTGTTTATTTCTTTGGTGCCTGGGGCTGTCTCTGGCTACACAATCCTCGGATCTATGTGCAGGCCTCAGATTGCCACAGTCACACAACAGCTTAGCCACTGAATAAATGTTGCCATGTGAAGGCACATGGTCACAACTGCCGTCTCCTTCTCTCTCTCTCTCTTTCTGCATGGTTATTTCGTTCTCTTTCCCCCCCCTTTCTCTACACTCTCCTCCATCTATCCTGTTTTTTTCTGACCCTGACTTTCAGAATCTCCTCTGAAACATCTCCCACTCTCCTCGGAGATCCTTTCCTCAAAAACCTCTCCCACTCCCCTCAGAAGTGCTTCATTTTTGTAGATGTAGAGGTAACAGTCTCACTGTGGAATAAGAAAATTGTCAAAGGTAAGTCAACTCTGAGAAATAAATATTTCCTTTGAAATGCTGCGAAGAAGAAGAGAAGGAGAAATGTTTCATTTTCAGCCAGCAGTGCCTAAGATGGAAGCAAGACTGTGCTCCAGGAGCCTGTCAGGCCGTCTCTCTGCTTAAGATTAAGCTGTTTTGTGACTTTGAAAATATATATTGAACTTTTAAGCTGACATATAAGTTGTATGTAAATTTTAGTCATGACTAAAGTAAGCAGCTAAATTCTTAGGGGTGTTTTGTCTGGGGGTAGTTCCGTAACTTTATAATATTTTACTGCAGAACTCTATATGATCTTTAGATTTAATTAAGGCCATTTCTGCGCTACACTCTTATAGCGCTATCATTCCACTTGCAACATCCTATGGAATCCAAGGGTTTGCGGCCCCCCAGCCCTTCCGCAGCGCCCCCTCTGTGGCGAGTGGGGCAGGGGCCGTGGCGAGGAGGGGGTCTGCCCCCCGTGCTGCCGCCGCCCCCCAAGCTGTCCCATCAGACAGGAGGTTCTCCCGGTAGCGAAGAAGGGGAACAATTTCAGTCCCTTCTGAACAGGGGGCAGGAGGACGCGAGTGTGTGGCTTGTGCTTGTGCACCACCACCGAAGAGGGAATGGAGCCTAAGACTATCGGAAATACGTATTTTCCGATGGTCTTAGGCAACCCCTGTGAAAAGGTCGTTCGACCCCCAAAGGGGTGGCGACCCACAGGTTGAGAACCGCTGCTCTACAGCTATCTAATCTATTCTATACTATGCTACCCTATTCTTTTATTTGTGCTTCACCCTGAGTCTCAATTTAGTGGAAAGGGTAGATAATAAATAAATAAGTACCCTGGGTTCTTTCCAAAGCTGATACTCAAGGCGGTTTACAACATTTTTTAAAAAATACAGGTGCAAACACTGGTAGCTGAAAGCAGAGAAAAATGTATGACTGAAATAGTATTAAACTATCCCTAATATGCGAAACATGCAGTTAAGCATCTTCAGTTGGTAGGGGATGGCTGTCTCTCTGCCAAGCTTTTCTTGTCAGGTTTATATTACGATTGTGACCTGTAATTATAAAGAATAAATGGATTTGACTTGATTGCTGTGGAGAGTCTGCAGAGAATCTTGCTAGCAAAGTGCTGGATTGACTTGGCAAGAATATTTTTGCTGCATAAGGTAAAAAGGAAAAAAGGCTCCTCTCCTCATTTCCTGTACAGAAGCGGACAGGAATGGCCTATGAATTTTATTTTGTTACTGAGAATGGAGTAGGGTCCTCCACTGTACTTGGAAGATGCAAGCTAACTTTTTGCGGTTGCAGGACAGACTATGTACAACAAACATCTCTGTCTTCCCAACATCTCACAGCCGCTCTTCTCAGGTTCTTTTTCTGGTTTGGGATAACAGAAAAAGAGTTGTTTTGTTGCTAGGGAATGGGAACAAAAGCTCTTGATGCTAGGGTTGCCAGGTCAAGACTATTCCAGGCCCTGAGATTTCAGGACCAAAACTTGAGACCCGGAAATGACTCGTTGTGACATCATAAAACATGGGCCCTAGTAAAATTACAAGAGTGATGTTACAAGGAGCAGCCCTGTTGGTGTCATTAAGCATCAACATAGTTGCACAGAGCATAACATTCAATTCTTTAAAAAATCCAGCCAGTCTAATTAATGAGGAAAATATATGCATACACATTTTTCAAGATAGTGCTCTTTCACAGAGATTCTTCTCTCTAACCCTTAGAACTGGAGAAGGCTTTGGGATCTGAGAACCCTACTCGATGTTTGCGAGGTGGTATTTGGTTAGAAACAGGAATACACTTCTTAGGGACAAATACAAAGAGCTGAGCTGGTAACACCATCTTGTGCCAATAACATTCAGAAAAAAATATAACACACATTGTGTTTGTGCATAATGCCTGGTTCTGATGAGTGTTTTTGCTGTATGTCATCTTTTGTTTGACATTTTCTAGCTGGGTTGGGATATAAATTCATGGGTCCAGGAACAAAGAACAGTAAATGAAATATGGCTACCTTTTTGAACAGGTTTATTGAGTCAACACAAATACGACTGAGTTTTTTTGGTAAAAGGCTACAACCCAGACATACAGGACACAACTGACAGATATTGGAGAAAGAACAAAAGAGTGACCTGAAGCTTCCTGTATCCTTCATCCTTATGGCAAGAAACCAGACATTTAAAAGTAGCATCTGTGTAGTGGTCTGCCTCATCCCCTTTGTCATTCTTTTCAGGTGACAGAAATATAATCTTTCCAAAGAAAAGTAAAACAGGTGAACTTTATTGGGTGGAAGTTGTAGGAATGACATAGTAATCTTTAATATGGGTCGAGTATCCCTTATTTGAAAAGCTTGGGAAGAGAAGTGTTTCAGATTTTGAATTTGTTTGGATTTTGGAATATTTTCATATATATATATGTATATATATATATATAATGAGAGATCTTGGAGATGGGACCCAAGTCTAAACACAATATACATTTACGTTTTTATATACCTTAGACGTATAGGCTGACGGTAATTTTATACAATATTTTAATAATTTTGTGCATCAAACAATATTTCCATACATTGAACTATCAGAAAGCAAAGGTCTTTCTATCTCAGCCACCCATTTTGGATTTTGGAGCATTTTCAGCTTTGGAATATTTTGGATTTTCGAATTAGGGATGCTCAACCTGTGAACTAAAAAGAAATCCAAATTTCCCCCAACAGATGAACTCCCCAGAATCATGTGTCTTCTAAGGCAATCTGTTAACTAGATTAACTTCCTCGCAAGGAACAGTGGAAATGATTGCAAATCAGTAGAGCAGAAATTCAGTATCTCAGTGAGCTCTGTGTGTGTCCATCATGAAACTATATTGAGTCTTACTGCTCTGAAAGTGTTCTCAGCTACTCATTTATTCCCATATTTTAGTTTAGGTTTGCTCCCTGTGCTAACACAAAAATAGCCCAAAATCCATTATATTTGGCTTATTTAGTAAACCTTTGAAGTATCAAGCTTTATAGAGGGAAGAAAGGATTCTCTAAAGGTACTAGCCTATGTTACTAGAATTTTGTCTAAATACAGAAGGCTTTATTCATTTGTAAAAATGGTATCAGCAATATGAGGGCTAATTTGAGAAGACAAATTAGGATTGTCCTCACTTTCAGGCTAGAGAAAGGATCAGCAGCGGAGGATTTTTTTTCCTATCCTGGCCATTCTGCACTACACTGTTATAGTGCTATTATTCCACTTTCATCCTATAGAATCTTGGGAACTGCAGTTTAGGAAGGGACATCTTTGGCCTCAGTAAACTACAAACTCCAGAATTCCACAGGATGTTGAAAGTGGAATAACAGTACTATAACAGTGTAGTGCGGAAATGGCCTCTGTTTTCTCAAGAAGAAATACTTGCTCTGTTCACATAGACAACTGATGGATGCTCCTTAAGAAACAGTTTAAGAGGGCATATGTATTAATGTCCGGTACTCCTACACTGGCTTTCAACAAGATGTTTTATAACATTTTAAAAAAGCAAGAATAATATACAGTAAAATTATAGCAATGAAATACAAAACCAGAGAACAAAAGAGATAAGATTGAGAACTCAAAACGGCCAACAGGAGAGAAAATAAAGCTACCTAGGCATGTCTTTGATGTTCACTAAAAGTTCAAGAGAAAGAGAACCAATGAAGCTTTCTGAGAGATGGTGCTTGCCCTTGAGGGAACCCCTCTTCGTGAGCAATCCTCATACTTTTGAGGCACCGTTAGATCCATTTCTCCACAGGGTCTCTAGACAGTTCCAATATAGCTTTCCTCTACAAGGCCTCAGAAGTGTCTCTTTAACATCTTGAACAGAGAGAAAGAAAGAGGGAAATTCTCTTCACCTGATTAAGCAGGGCAGGGTGGTGCAAACATAGAGAAATGTTGGCAAAGGACCAGGTTGGAGTGAGAAAAATTGCAGAGAGAAATAAAAAGAGTTTCAGTGGTGAGAGAAATGCAGGGAAGGGCAATGAGATGTGTGGTGGGGTGACAAGCCATCTCAGAATTTATGATCCTTACAAAGCTGTTACTCATGCTAATATGACACAGGCATGGTTACTCCAGCCCTATATCTTTAAGATATTTGAAGGTTCTTTTCCTTAATGTCTGTCAATCTGTATCTGTTTGGATTTGCATGAGCAGGGCTGAATATGTTGCAGATGGAAAAAAAACACAATCGATTGGAAGGAAAAAAAGCCATAACTTTATTGATGACAGAGCACAAAGGGGTTGGCACCTGCATGGGTCTGGATTCCATCATTGATCAACCTGCCTGTTGACCGATAAGCCAAATTTCCAGTCCCGGTCCCAGAATCCCCAGGGGATGGCAGAGATAGCCCATCAGCTGGGAACCGCTGCCAAACGGGGGTGCTATGCAGAGGGTGACATCCCAATCTGGCACTCCAAAAACCACCTAGCACCCTCTCAAAACCCCTGATATATCTTGTACCAATGCCAGGAGGCCGCTGGTACCAACCAACTTAAGTCCAAGAGCCATGTGACCACGCCTAAAAGTTGTGACAAAACTATAAACAGTGACATAAAAAACTTGGGGGGGGGGTGGGCAGAAGCAGCCAGCACAGAAAGAGGCCTGATCATCCATGGTGGGGAAATATATATCCCTTCACCCAATATCAACTGAGCATGCAAAATCCTGCCCATGCCCGGCCCGGCAGCCAATGGAAGCGTGCCAGGCCTGCTCCCATTGACTGCCACATTCATGGGCATCCAGTCACTGCAGCAGCTGACTGCAGACCTGGATGGGCTCCGCCTGCATCCTCCAGCCCAGGGTGGAGGATGAATCCTGCTCAATCGGCCTGGCCCGCAAATGGCACTGTGCGGCTACGTAGGTCACACAGCGCAGTTTCTGGGAGCTGTTGTATTAGTCATATAGTCTCCCAGGGTTGCAAAATCTGGTCTTATCTGATAGTCAGGCTTCATATCTGTATTGTTCCCTTAAGCCAGTGGTTCTCAACCTTCCTAATGCTGCGACCCTTTAACACAGTTTGTCATGTTGTGGTGACCCCCAACCATAAAATTATTTATTATTTACAATGCCTCCCTCCCAGGCTGCACTGTGGAAGGAAGGGGCAGGGCGGTCACGCGACCAGGAAGCCAGATGTGGGACGAAGGAGCAGCGAAGAGAGCGCTTTGCGCAAGAAACTGCTTGCACAAGCGGCACCCCCCACCTCCACGATAAAGTAACGTGTGGAAAAGGCCCAGGAGTGGTGGTGCGCAAGCGTGAGCCACGTGCTCGCGCCCCTGCCCCCTTTGGAGGGAGCGCATGCAGCCGCACACGCTCCTGCCAAAGGGGGCAGGAGGATGCAAGCGTGTGGCTCGTGCTTGCGCACCACCACTGAGGAGGGAATGGAGCCTAAGACCATCAGAAATACATATTTTCTGATGGTCTTAGACAACCCCTGTGAAAGGGTCATTCGATCCCCAAAGGGGTCACGACCCACAGGTTGAGAACCGCTACCTTAAGCATTCTTATCAAGAAAGTTGCTTTAAATATAGAAATCCTCAGGATTCCAGATTGTGTGTCATAATGGAAGAGATTACATGCAATTTCTCAAATTGTATCAGGGAAGCAAAATGCCTTTGGATGAACACTACATGGCTGTTTGGTTGTGCACTTGTGTATGAGAGAGTGTGCATATGCAAATACAAAGTGTGTCACTCTCTCATTTTTCTTAGACTTGTCCAATTTTACGAGAAAGCTAGCAGTTTTCAATGGAAGTATGAATTATCAGTGCAGGATAAAAGAAAACTACTGCATTTGCCACTCACACAGAGAGGTCCTTGGGAATCTGATGTCACAGAAGTGGCTCGATACAGGTAATGGTGTTAAAACTTGCATAGATGAATGAGAATCAGAGGGATATATATCACCCATTACAAGAATTGCCACACAAAAAATCACACAAATCCTTTTACCAAAACAACAACAACATGAGAAAGAGCAAGAAACAGTGCTTTCTTCTTCTCTTCAGGAAGAAGGCTCAACAAATATGGGACAATCATTCCCATGATCTGGCTTTTGGCCATTGGCATTCAAAGCGAAAAATAGTAACTCCTAATGGTTAGAGCTCAAAAGTTGCATGGCTCATGCCGCACAAACAGCCTCTTGTCTGCAAGCCTTTAAAGATTAAAAGAAAGACAAAGAAGCAAAATTACTGTGGGATAGTGATGTCTTTGCAGTACCTAGGTTGTTTGTAAGATATACTTACAAGCTAAATATCATTCCATTCTGGTATTAACACTAATCCAGGTTCCATTTCCTTGCAGGGCAGAACTGGGGCAATGCTGTAATGCTTCATTCCAGCTGGTCCTAACTAAGGAAAACACACCTCTAGGATCACATATTACTTGTGTTGGGGACAAGACCAAAATAGTTGTGGGAGCTGAGCTCACTGAACTGCTGCCAGAGGTAAGTACAAAATGGCTTCCCACTCAGTTTTGATGGTTTGTTTTGTATGGCTTTTGTATGTAGTGGGAAATTAATTTAGAACAGCAAAGGAGCAAGCAACAGGGAAAGGTTGCAGCTAAGTGGTGATGCATACATGCATTGATCCTGAGACCTTGGTGATGCAAGGTCTCAGGATCAATCCTTGGCACTGAAATTGACACAGAGGTAAGGAATTTCAGGGCAACCCAATCCAGCTCCTCTGGGATTTCCTAGATGTCCATGCTGCCTTCCTGATACTATGACACCATTATATGGTGATTCCCTAACTTTTATGTAGGATTTTCTGCATTATAAGAGACTGGAATGCTTCTTTTAAGGCTTAGATATTAGCTAGGCTAAGGTATGAGATATTTGGGAGCCTTGTTACCTTGGAGCTTGCCCATTGCTAGAATTTGCCTCCTAAGAATATCTCTAAAATCAAATTTGGCCCTTGAGCTGGAAGATGTTTCTCACATTGAAATAAAGGATCTCAGTTTAATAGAACTGGGAAGCAACTGTGCCTGACATTCTAAAGAGCCTCTACCAACCAGAGTAATATACTGGCCTAAATAGGCCAGTGGTCTGAATAAGATAGCTGCATATGTACTTAGGAGAACATGATGGTTTGGCCAGCTGAATCAACAACACAGCAACAATGGCCATGCTCAGTTTGTAGGATTTACCTTTCAATTCAGAAAGATCAGTCAGAGAGCCCAACCTGATGAGTTTTAGATAGCCCTCTAAAGTACCCAAACCTAGAGAACAATAGCGAAGCATCCAAAAGGTCAACATCCTGTTACCTCTTCCCATGGAAACTGTCCCTTTGTTCCCGCACCTTTCCAGTCATTAAGAGGCTAATGTGATTACCCTTAATGCTTTGTCAACTGCCGCAAAGGCAGTCAGAACCTTCAAGACCCCTTTTGTTGGCTCTTCCAGACAGCAATTAACATGTTCCCCTTCAGGGCAGAAAAAAAGTATTTAAACCCTGGCTCCAGGCCCAATAATTTGTGGCACTTTGGACGCACATAGGCCTGTCACTCTGTCCATTTGTTCCCCAATTCTTGTGGCCGTGGTTCCCTTCAAACCCTTGGGTTTGAATCATCCTGCTTCTGGAATGGTAATTATCACCCACTTCACCGTAAACCTCTCGCTATCCAACATTTCTCTCCATTACTTTCATTAGCCTTATGTGGTTCTTTAAACTGTTTGATTGTGTGTGTGTGTGTGAATTCCCCCAATAAAGACATTCTTTTGACTCTCAACTGTTGTCCTTATAGTTAGTACTGGTATACACAGGTGAAAAAGTCCCGTGATTACTGGTCCTGTGGTTGCAGGCCTCCTTGATTTATAACACTCCATCTTTAAGGAGACGCTGGCACTGCTGGAGGACCACAAGGTCTACTACTTTTGGGGGGTAACACAGTTGGTACTCTCTGTCCATGTAATATCCTGTTTTGCAAGTGATTGCACTTTTTATAGAGGTTGTTCAGCAGCTGTAAAGGAAGTTAAGACCAATTTTTGTGGCCCAGGTTAATTTTCAAGAGAGTTCCAAGTTAATTTCCAAGACATGGGGGAAAAAATCAGCTGCAAATCAACCAAAAAGTGATAGTGGAAGTGATGTGATGTCACTTCTGGGTCATATCAAAAGTGCTAGTGTAGCCCTTGGAGTAGATGTTCCCTTCCCTTTACAAGTTTCCTCCCCTAGCCTTTTTCTACCTCACATATCATTTTGTAAATCTCTATTGTATGCACTGCCCCACCTGAGCATCCAAGAACAACAATCTGGAACTATTACAAGGGATTTTTGTATCAGTTGATACTGAAATGGAGGTTGATTTTTAACTGTAATCAAGATGTGTATTCTCTTTTACTAGCCTAAATAGGTCACTCTACCTGGATGGAGCTGATTTTTTAGAATTTAGGACACTAGTTTATAGAATCATAGAACCATGAACTTGGAAAGAACCTCATAAGCCATTGACTCCAGCTCTCTGCTCAATACAGGAATTCAGTGCACTGACCATAAGCTAACGTACTACAATAAAACAGAACAGATCCATACAAAGATGTGTTGTGTTTGCAACTTAGAATTATTAACTCTAGAATAATATTCAATGTGTTAACTTTATCCTTTGTACATTTTATTTTTTTTAAAAAAAGAAACAAATATTTTCAACTTTGTTCCCACTCCTGAAAAAAATCTAGAGATCACCCTTCTCACATTCACAGTATAAGCGTTGTACGGTAGTGGGCAATAGCGGAATCTTACGAAACAGCCGTTGTGGACAGGAGATCGACCAGGCAGATCTAGTAATCAGGTAATTCTTTCTTTCTTTGAGAGCAAGAGGCTACACTTCAAGTAGTTAAGGCCGGAAAACCTCAAGTGGAAGACCTGGGTACTACCACATTCTTATTCTGCATATATGAACTAGCCTTATGCTTGAAAACTGAAGCTGTCCTATACCCTGTAATACCATTAGTCCATGTTGGTCAACGTTGCTAATGTAGATTGGCAGAGGCACTCCAGGATTTGGAGCAGGGATTCTCCACCCTTCCCTGGAGAAGCAAGGGATTGAACCTAGGAACTTTTGTGTGAGAAGCTCATGCTGTTGTACTGAGTAAGGGTGGAATGGATGTTCAACAATTTCTCAATTGGGATTGAAATTTGGAGTTCCTGACCACATTCGCAGCAAGAAAAATAGTACTTTGTTCTTAGCACAACAAAATCTGCACACTTTGTGAACTGCACAGTTTGAGTAACTGTGCAGCTTTCCAAGAGGAAAAAAGCTTATGTTGTTTTTTCCTTTATGTATACTTGGGAAGACTATTCAAAATGCAAAAAAAAAAAAAAAAAAATTTCTACAAACAGAGCTATATATTAAAATATTGTCTCCCTCTGTGTTCTGTTTGTCAGTTTGTCCTGTGGACAATCTACTCCTTCTTGCTGTTGTGGTAGTTTTATTGTATATAGCCAATGACCTTGACAATGCTTAGAATAAAACATATGTATTTCCCATTCCTGTTTTAAAGCTGTGCAACATTTAAAGTTGTCTAAAGCTGTGCAATATTCAGTTTTGTGTTTTTTTTCCTCTGTCTCTTTGAAAAGCTCCCTAGCTTTCGTGGGAAAGTTTTCTGAAAAACCATGCTGCATTTTTGAGGGGAACTCCATAGCTTACTTCAGAAAGTTATGTAGTTTCCCCACATTGTGAGAAAACAAAATTCCCAAATGTCTTGGCACTACAAGAAGAAAAAGAGATTGCTTTTTCCTGCCAGCTGTCAGGATGGGAAAATAGAGAATTATCTTTTCTAGTACTGATCTATGACTGACAACTCAACTAGAGAGTCATTGTACTGGTGCATCTAACCTAGTGGTCAGCTCTTGTTCCCTTGCAGGTTCTGGAACTTTTGTTGCTGGTTTCCTTCCAGGCAAAACTACTGCTTAGTTTAATATATTTTTCAGAATCACAATTAATCAGCAACTGTTCTCACTACAAATGAGAAAGGATTAACTAATAAATCACACCTGCTGTCCTGTTTCTTGGCATATGGATCTCATGGAAAAGCCTTTAACAGGCTGAGGTGGGTACAGGCAAGGTTGCACGCAGGATGCACACTAAACAGGAAAGCAGAATCTGGAAGCAAAGTCAGATGGCAAAGCAGAAATCAAAGTAATTAGAGTCCCCGCAGGAGAGGGGAATCCAGAGCCAAAGTCAAATAACCGTCTACAGTCTGATATCAGTCAAGTTTGAGCAGCAACCAGACAGGGATGCTGCAGGAGCCAAGCGAAAAAGAGATTTCAGGCACTGGCGTGGTAGATCAGTCATAAGAAAAGCCAAAAATAAAGAAGTAGTAACAAAGTCTAGGACTGAGGTCAGACATTGTTCCTTGCAGCTGTGCTCTTTTACAAGTATGGTTTATATTCCTGAACTAGCTGGACTTCCTCCCAAGTTTAGTTACAGGAATTTTATCTGTTGGTTTCCCTGGGAGGAGGACTCTTCCCTCAAGGAAACCACCTACTCCCAAAGAAGAACCCCAGGAGTCCTCACTTACATCTGAGCTCTTCTGATAGCTGCAGACCAAGTCTGTGCCTTTATTCACCCTTGTTCTTGAGGACTAGAAAGGAGTTCACCCTTCTCTTTTGCCTCTAGTGCCATGCTCCTTCTATCTAGGGGTTCAGGCCTGCATCCCTAAGGATATATAGAAGCAGAGACAACTTCATCATACTAAGTTAAGGATGTTTGAACTTTTCCTCACTGTGTTTAAACATGTCCTCACTGTAGTGTCATATTCTTTAGAAGGGATATGACACCACAGGGGTGAAATTGTATTAAGGGGTGACTTAATACTTAACCATGCAGTTTCCACTTCAACCAGAAGAATTTTAACAGAACAGGTATGATCCTCATAAAATGAAAGTGGTGTTACCCTAAGAAGTTGGGGTCCACCTGCAATGCCAGCATCTCCTTAGAATTTGGGGAAATTATAACGCAAAGGAGGCCTTCGAGAGGAGGGTAACAGCAGGATTTTTTTCACCTATGTATACCAGTACTAACTGTAGAAGGGCCCCAATTAAAATTAAACAAAAGTATTTCATTTGAATTGACAAACATATGAGAAATCAGACAGTCTTAAGAACTGTATAAGGAAAGTGAGGTAAGAAAGGTTGGATAGAGAGAGATTGGGTGAAAATGTGATAGTTGCCAGTCTTAAAGCAGATGGTCACAGCAGAGCGGTCCAGATAGCATGGAAGAATGGCACTACATCCTACATCCTACGTACTACAATTGACTGGGGTCAAAGCTAGGGTTTTCATACCCTATTTCATGCCCTGAAGGGGTACATTGACAAAACCATACTGGCTTTGGTATATAAGGTATATAGGTAGGGTTTATAGGGATGATCTTTGTAGAGTAAGATTGAAGGATGGTCTCTGATTGCTCACCAATCTGGGGAGTTTGTCTTTCATTGTATTCAAAAATGCAAAGAGCCTGAAGTGGTGAAGGGATTAGCACAAACCCATCAGTGTTGGGTTTTCTGCATAATCCTATCTGAACTTTCATGACCCTAAACACACCTCTGGCCAGAGTAACCCCAAACACAGTCTCTGGCCAGCATGACCCCAGTCGTATTCTCTAGTCATTAATAAGTTCAATTTATGAAATTCACATATCTCGTAGGTACTATATGGTAACAATGGCAAGAAAGAAATGTATATTGTCTTATTTAGAAGATTGCACCTTTGCAGAGGATCAATATAGCTTTGGGAGAGAGGCAGGCATTGCTTTTTTGCATTATGAGAAATAAGGAAGGAAAGAATCACAACTCAGTGCTGCAAAATAAATGGGAGGACACCATCCCTGGAAGGCAAACAGGATAACAACAACGTAGTCTCCTTGTCCCTGAAAACAGAGATAGAAAATTAGAAAAGCTTTAAAACCTCAACAACAAGACTTGATTTTGTTTACAGAGTTCAAACTACCATGTACTTGACAGCTGACACTGACTTTAAAGTGTTTTTTCCACTCTCTCTTCCCAATCCAGATTCAACCTGCCTCCCATGAACTTCTCTGAAGATGTGGGAACCAAGACGAGTCTAGTCACCATTAATCCTAGCATCCTGAAGAATAAGTAAGGAGATTGGGGAAGCATTTAAAAATTTCTAACTCTCCATCAGGTGTATTGGCTTCTTTGGATGATAACAGTGATGTGTTGTTGATAGTGATGTCTGGTTAACATTATCAACTGAAAGCCCTGTCACACTGCACAATTATAGCACTATGATTCCATTTTAACTGCCATGGTACCATTCTATGGAATCCTGGGGTCTGCAGTTTAGGGACAGCCAGCATAGTGTAATGGTCTGAACATTGGACTATGACTCAGAGACCAGGGTACAATTTCCCATGTGGCCATGGGAATCATCTGGGTGACCTTGGGCCGATCACACACTCTTAGCCTCAGAAAACTCTTACAGGCACCATAAGTCAGAAACGACTAGATAGCATGCAATGCCAACATTTAGAATTATCAGCCTGAGAGTTCTAGTGCTTCATCAAATTTCAAATCCTAGAACTATATAGGATGTTTCCATGGCAGTTAAACTGGAATATTAGTGTTGTAACTGCATAAGTGTGAAAGGGCCCTAAGACCCACAGACATTTGAAGCAAAGTTGTGTGCACCACCATCCCAAAACAAGGGTGCACAGATCTCCTCCACCATTTACCACTCACTAAAAGCCTCTGCATTCACATGTGAGTCTTCCCTATCTATCAGCCTGACTGAGCTATATCTGCTATCACTAACATTAGCATTTCAGAAACTCAGGCAGGTCAGGGTCATTCTCATTAGATAGTAAATCATTGAAACATGCACACAAAGCTTCTGTTCTACCACCAAGCTACTCTCTCTGTCTCAAAAAGCTGGCATTACAGTTCAGGCCCTTTAAATAGTATTCCTTTGTACATGTATCCCTTGTCATTCATTTTCCCCTACATACAGATTTCATGTTAACAACAGATTGGAAGACGGTCAGAGCCAATCTGGAGCCAGTTCAGAAAGCGTGATAACTATTGATGAGCTCTGTGAGCATCAAGTTTCCCTCTCTCCAGCCCCAGTTCCAACAATCATGGAGCTACCTTACTGATTTATGTCATAATCCTTCTTGTCTTTCTTCATTTTCTGAATGAAGTTCTCTTCCTTCTTCCTGCAGATTCCATCACTTGCTGGCTGAGTGGAAGAAGCCCTTTCAAGAGGCTCTAGTACATTACAGAGATGCTCTCTTCCTCATTCCTGCCTTCACTTTGCCCCATGATGGTGATGTGGGCTATCTTGCTCTGTATACTATGGAAGAAATTGGGCTGGCACAGAAGGCTTTCTTCCTGAACCCACAGTACCAGAGTAACCTTAATAACTACTGGAGGAAGGAAAACTTGCAAGCACAGCGCCTCTCCTCTGGCTTCATATTTGTCAGCATGGCTTTGGAGTTCTGCCAGCGCATCACCCTCTATGGCTTCTGGCCCTTCTTGAGTGACCTGGATGAACGTACCATCTCTTTCCACTACTATGATGACAAGTTGCCTGATCTGGGGTTGCATGACATGCCCGCTGAGTTCTCACATTATCTTCACATGCACACCCAGAATATATTGCTTTTACATTACGGGAAATGTCAATGAGGTATGTGGGAGTGGGGGATACTGGCCCATGGGCATACAGACTGAAGAGTTGGGTTTTCATTGCAATGCCAGGTGTGTGACTGATCACTTGGGAATATTTTTTTTTTCACCTGAAAAATAGGTTAATTTGTTTGGAAGGAGTGCATGGGTTTGCGGGGAGGCTGGGAATTAAGAGGTCACATATTCTCCTTCCCTGAATTAGACTCTTCTGGAAGGAGTGTTTGCACCACCAATTCTCTTGT
Organism: Ctenosaura bakeri; assembly: GCA_948474755.1. Taxonomy (NCBI): domain Eukaryota; kingdom Metazoa; phylum Chordata; class Lepidosauria; order Squamata; family Iguanidae; genus Ctenosaura; species Ctenosaura bakeri. Next base: position 566,762 of record CAOLHI010001609.1, read on the forward strand.
TCCTGAGGCTGTTCATGTAAATCAGGTGGTCTTTCTTCCACGGTGCATAAAGGGCATCCATGTCCTTCTAGCAGAAGGCTTTTTTGTCTGCATCCTGACAAGGCTAGCTTGCTCAGGACATGTAAGGGAACCTTCCCAATTGCTCAGCCAAACCTATTCTTTTCTCAGGAAGTCTAATCATTCCTCTCTCTGCCTGCTTTCTACCACCTAGTTTACATTGTTATTACTGAAACAGACTTTCAAATATGCTTGGTAAGATTTCTCTGATTGGCACCACTGATTTTTGTCTAGTGCTAATTCTCTTTGTTTACTTCTTGCTGCTAATATTGTAAAATATTGTGGTTATTCTCATTTTACTCTGGAAAAGAGGAATACATATTGGCTCAAATAAATACTGTGTGGCCCACCAAATGTTTGACTTCAATGTCCATAGGCTCTAGGCAGCATAGCTGTCAGTTCTATTCTTAGCAGCAGTCCTCCTAAAAGCTCTCTCCTGTTTTCTGGCTGAATTATATCTAGTACTGCCTGAACACTCCAAAAAGAGGACTTTTGTTTTACCCACTCCTCTATCTTATCAGCATTACCTCCTAGAGCGATATCCTGTCATCTAGCCTGGAGCTTTTTTCAACTCAGGAACGTTGGAAGTAATGCCTTCACCATCTCCTGTTTTCCCACTGCATCAGAAATTTTGGCAATAGTACCTCAGAGATCCTCTCTTATTTTCTACCTTTTTACAAAGATTTCCTGATGAATTCTGAAAAGCTTACCTTTTTTAGCTTCTAGGAAGCCACACCTTTGGAATATCAACTTTGAAACTAGCTAATAGAACTTTATAATGTATGAACTGAAAAATTCTATCAAATTATGAGGTATTTACCATGATGACCTAATTAAAAACAGCTGCCACATACATGCAGCCAATTTTCTTTGATTACTGTAGAAATATTGAGGTTTTGTATTTTTGTCTTCATATTCTTTTTTACAAGCTCTTTTGAGGGCCTAGTCACACAAAGGACAGAAGATAGAAATGTTTTTATAGATACAGTTAAACTAGCATTATATAATGCCCTAGTCCCTATTAAACCACAATCACGATAGACTATATTGTGATTAGTTTGACATTTGTACCACTCAGGCACCAAGACACATGCAGGACCTGGTTATGCAAGTGGAGGGCATACCGTACCAAAAGTCATAATTGTGTGCACAGTAGGGAAGAAGGGTAATCCTGTATTAACACGCCAACAGCACAGTTGGATCTTGGCCAGATTTATCATGCCAAGCAGAGAAGAGGTGAGGAAAATTTCTTCTGTAAACACCTTTTCAGAAAATTCTGTAAAGGCTTTTTCAGCTACAAAAAAATATCTTCTGGGGAATCACAGGTGACAGTGCATGGAGTCAAGGCCAAGGCTAGGTAAAGTTTGCATCTTCTCTCTTTGCCACCCTGTTTCTTCAGAGCACATGCAATTAAGCTGAGAGAGACATTTGCCAGCTCATGGGCTACAGATTCCTCACCCTAGATGTCCAATTTATGAATTAGAATGAACAGGTGGGACAACATAGAGCAAAACCCTAGATGTTCAATTTATGAATTAGAATGAACAGGTGGGACAACATAGAGCAAACTATGACCTTAAATTGGGATTGTTTTTTCAATATAAATGCTCTTTTCCTCATATTTTTTTTTTTTGTCCTCTTCAAAGAACTAGAAGAAATGATTGGAGGAGCTCTCAAACTGTTCCCTAGGAGGCATTCCCTTCCTGGAGAACTGGAGCAGAAAGTGACGGGCTTGCTGGCCCTAGGACCAGTGGTGTCTGAACTCACTCTGGGTTTTAGTCCTTTAAGGAGCTGTACAAATAGCTCATTTGAAGTTATGTGTAAAACCTGTTTTGGAGATGGGGTTCATCATCTTTTTGCTTCTTGGCCTTTTGGCTAAGATCAAGTATAGACAGGTCCTTTCCAGTTTGACTAAAACCCAGAGCAGAAACACTTCCACACTGACATGGAAGCCAGCAGCCACCATCGTTTAGGTCTGGATCAAAATTACAAACAGCCATTCCTTTTTTGTTTCACCCATAGACAAATTAGGTTGTTGGTTTCTATTCTTTTTTCAAAAGGTGAGACCAAATTGGTTGGGAAGGGCAGAATATAGACAAGCATTCCAAGGCAGAAAGAAGTTTCCTGTCTATATAGCTCACGGGAACAATGCATGAGCTAGCCATTCTAGACTACTGCCATGTTGCTCATAGCCTTGAATAATAATAATAATAATAATAATAATAATAATAATAATAATAATAATAATAATAATAATAATAATAGTAGTAGTAGTAGTAATATTATTATTATTATTATTATTATTATTATTATTATTATTATTATTATTATTTCTATCCTGCCTCTCCGGATGGATAGAGGCAGCGAACAGCAATAATGCATTAATTACATTAAAAACATTCCCAATCCTCCCCCCACCAACCCAGCTAAAACCAACCCCCTAAAACACATAACAATTAACAATTGAAGAGGTTGATAGTCTTAAGCCATGTTATGGTAAGAGAGTAGGAGAAAAAAGAGTGAGAGAAATTTACCCTGTTAATTATATAAGAAACGTAGGTTAGGTGTAGTGATAGGAACTAACTAATTAAAATGAGTGAAATTCGAAGTTTTCTAACAAAAGGAGGAACTTTTTTTAAAACTTGATTCATTTAAATTTGGCTTTCGTTGTTAACTTAATTACAGAATTATATTATTAATTAAATTATTCATTAAATAAAACCAACAAGTTCTCCAGCTTTAATAAATGTGAATGGCTGCAGGCAGTTTGTTTCTAATTGGAGTATAAGGTGCCACAAGGCAGTTCTTTTCACAGGAATAGTAACTGTTGCTGGATAAAAAAAAAAATCCATGAGGCAAGGAGGTGAGCATGTTGTGGGCCTCCAAATACAGTTGGACTACAAATCCCAGGAAACTGTAGGAGATCTTCAAGGATGAGTTTTCCCATGACAGGGGATTCTAAATGTGCAGTTCTACCTGCTAGTGCAAAGTTGACTGATTGCTCATGGCTGATATTGAGAGCCCCTCTGTACAAAGACATCTGCCACAAGTCATGACAACCTTTTCACATTGGTTTTTCAATGGGATATAAATGCAGCAAATATAGAATGGATCTAATCCAATGTCATTACACTGTTGGAGATAAAAAGTTTTCTGAGCATTTAGTGTTTTGTTTCCAATTTCCTAAGCAATTCTAAACAAGCCATTCTGTCTTCTTGCAAGAACTCTGTCAAAAGTCAACAAGATAACTCACTGAGAACATGAGTTTGTTCACAGAAAGAGTTATGCCTATACTTAGAGAACAGATCATTCTAACACATTGTCCTGCAATTTATGTTAAACAAGTGCCTCTTTGAAGTTGTATAAAAAGCCTGATGTTTCAGCAAAGTTTTGTTCATCTGATCAGACTACTATTGCAGCCAAGCTGACAGCAGGGGCTATGATGTTCCTTCTTGGCCAAGAATAATTTTGTGTGTACATGTGTGTATGTGTTATTGTTGTTGTTCTTATTGTGTTCCTTGGTGTAATGCACCAAATATTCTTTTATTTCCTTTCAAGAAATAGATCTATATTGGGGCATTAAGATTTTGTGAGATTTTGTCACGGTAAGCATTTTTGTTGCAGTAACCGTACTGCAAATCATAATCCTATCATTCAACAATTCTAACAGAAAAAGTAATACAGTAGAGTCCCGGTTATCCGACCTGCGGTTATCTGACGCTCCTGATTAACCGACATTGCGGCTGCCTGGGGACGTGGCTGCAGGCATTTCCGCGCCTCCAGACACGCCTGACATGCCCCCAGGCCCGCCCCGACACGTCCCCAACACGCCCCCAAAATGGCGGCCACCACGGGGCTCCACGTCATCCGACATTTCAGTTATCCGACCCTGCGCCTGCCGGTTTAGGTCAGATAACCAGGACTCTACTGTATTATAATCTTCATGCTTACATGTTACATCCTATTCCCCCTGCACTTGTCTTGATTTTCATAATTGTCACACCCTAGGGTGGGGACTAGATATCCTTTCTTATCTCACCACTCCCAGCAGAACAGTTTGGCCTCGTCATGAGCTTCTCCAGGCAACAGGGTCAGGACGAATATGATTTTAAAAAAGCCAAATAACTAACAGCAATTCAAGTTACAGCAAACTGACCTCTGAATCAAACTATTATTTGCTTAACAATTTGTGGAAACTTTTATGGCAAACGGTTTTCAATTGTCATAACCAGCAACCTTTTTCAAGATCCTTGACTCAAGATCACCCACCTTGCTTTTCCAACATGGAACTCAGGACCAGCTCCAGGGAGGAGTTAAACTGCACTCTTATATGTGTACATGAGCTGGAACATGTGTCATAACCAACACAAAAGGAAAGAGATTTTCCAGAAGTGTCATGGGCATATAGCAGATTCAAGCCCTGCTTTTTTTTCCAAAGGATTTAGGAACAGGTGATTTTCAGAAGGGTACAGTTTGTTGTAGAAAAAGAAAGAGTCCTGTTGTAGCTTAGGAGCTTGGGAAACTTACTTTTTATAATTACAATTCCCAGAGTCCAGACAATTCCTAGTTGGAGAATTCCGGAGATTGTAGTCCACTTTTCCAACTAAGATTTCCAAGCTCTGGGTATTCATAGTACTTTTAACAGCAAAAGATTTTATAGATTTTGTGGACTATTGCCTACTCTATCCAAACCATTAACTATACATAATTTTAGGGCCCCTGTTCACAATATACAATTATAATACTATGATTCTATTTGAAGTATTATGACAATGTCCTATGGAATCCTAGAATTTGCATTTTAGGGAGGGATATTTAGAATTCTCTGCCAAAGCACTCCAGTGCCTCACCAAACAACAAATCTCGGGTTTTCATTGGATGCACCCATGAGAGTTAAAGTAGAATTATAATGCTGTACTTGGGTAGTGTGAAAGGACTTTTAGAAGTTCAGCTCAATATTAGAAAGAGATTGGTAGGGGACACCTCCACTGTGGACCCATGGGCTAGCAAACATCTCTGTCAGCTTAATTTCATATGACCTTCAGAAACAGGGTGGCAGAGAGAGATGAGGCAAACTTCACCTAGTCTTGGACTTGACTCCATGCACGGTCACCTGTGATTGTCCAATAGATCTTTTCTGTAGCTGAGACGGCTATTATAGAAGAAAGTTTCCTTATCCTTTTATCTGCCTTAAGTGATAACATTGGCCAAGATCGAACCATGCTATTGGCATATTGATACATAATTGTTCTTTGCTGTTACTGTACATGCAATTATCACTTTTGGTACAGTATGTCCTCTATTTGCATAACCAGGCCTTGCATGTGTCTTGATGTCTGAATGACAGACATGTCAAACTACTACACTATACAGTCTGTTGTGAGTGGTTTAATAGGGACTTGGGCATTATATAATGCTAGTTTTACTGTATTTACAAAAACATTTCTATTTCCTGCCCTTTGTGTGACTAGGCCCTCAAAAGAGCTTGTAAAAAGAATATGAAGACAAAAATACAAAACATCAACATGTCTATAGTAATCAAAGAAAATTAGCTGCACATGCATGGCGTCCCATTTTTAATTAGGCCATCAAGGTAAATGCCTCATAATTTGACAGAATCTTTTTGGTTGTTCAAGTTCTATTAGGTAGTTTCAAAGTTGGTATTCTAAAGGCTTGGCTTCCTAGAAGCATAAAAAGAAAAGCTTCTCATAATTCATCAGAAAATAATTATAAAAGGAAGCTATGAAATAGGAGAGGATCTCTGAAGTACTATTGCTAGGATTCCTAATGCAGTGAGAAAACAAGAGATCGGCTTTGTAGCAGCTGTTTTTAATAAGGTCATCACCATAGATGGTAGGTTCCTCACCCCAGGTGTCCAACTTATTGATATTAAGGAGAATGCACTAGATTAGAATGGACAGGCAGGAGTACATAGAGCAAACTGTGGCCTTAAAGTGGGGCTTTCTCTCAATAGAAATGTTCTTTCTCTCCTTTTTGTCATCTTTAAAGAACCACAGGAAGTAGCTGGAGGAGCTCTCAAATGATTTCCTTGGACGCATTCCCTTCCAAAGAACCATCCTGGAGAACTGGAGAACTGGGACAGAAAATGATGGGTTTGCTGTCCCTAAGGCCAATGGCAACTAGTGCCTTCCATCTCAGTGGGGCAATGAACTCACCCTGAGTTTAATCTGAACTATTAAAACTGATAGATAATTGGTCTGACCTTGTCTTGTTACATTAATCTTTCGTGCCAGAAGATAAAAAAAACTTTAAATCCAGTTGTAAACTGTCCCATGACTTCCTGATTTGCATATGAACCGTCAAGTGCAGCGGTGGGAAAGTCCCATGGGTCACATGCAGCCTCTGAATTCCACTTTCGCAGCACCTGAAATTCTATGCAAGTGCCCCCTGTTACGCTGTATTGTGGGGGTCCCGGGAGGGGCGCCCAAATAACCAAATAAAAACACAAGATTGAGAAATTAACTCGAGCACTCTCTTAAGCTAGCAAGAGACAGGGTAACTTAAGCTGGGATCTTTTAACCCTATATATGCAGCGTCAGGTCAGAAGAGCAGTCAGGCAAAGTTTTGAAATAGTAAAAAATGATAGTTTTATTAAAGGACAAACAACAGGAAAAGACACCACAAGCACACAGCTAACTAGGAAATCAGAAATAGGAGTTTTCGGGAGAATGGGTGATACGACACCTTATCTCGTAGTCCTGGAGAAAAGCGGAGGATTGTAGGGAAGAAAGCTCAGCCCGGTTCTCTGAGGGGATAACTTCACCGGACAGAGCAGCAGCAAGGCTAGATGGAAGTCCAGGACGATCTGAGCAAGTGATCCCAGGAAGTGATCTGAGAAGTGATCCGAGGGGCACTTGGAATCAGGGGGTCTTTATAGTGTGGATTGTGCCTACAGGCCATTCCATACTCGATGAGAACAAAAGGGAATTTGGAGCGTTGGAAAAGGTCGGGTTTTACATGATTAGCTTAGCGCTGGATGACAATAGTGTAGCCAGTATGCAAATAGCTCAGTATTGAGAGGGTGCCAGCTCAGGGCTGTGCATCTTTGTGTAGAGTCGCGCTTAAGCAAGGTGTGTCTGCAAGAAATGGTCCCTGAAGCAACGGAGTGGCATTAATCTGCCTGCCTAAGTGGGGATTGTAATGTCCAACCATTACCGGCCGCGCTTGTTTACGTGCTTGTCCGGTGGCCTCGCAAACACATGGAGCAGAGTGGCAGAAAAAGGTCAAGTGAAGGCCAAATAAGTTTGATATCAAAAGATATCTAGTGCTATCACCGAGCATGTCAGAACCGTGGTAACACCCCTAATCTTCCATTTTTTTAAAAAAAATCAGAACAATTTTTGAGTCCCAAATAATGCAAACTTGTAAAACCCCTAAGCCCCACCCAGAAATTCCTGCAGTGCTCCCAAGTCCTTTTTTTTTTTAGTCCTTCTCAAAATGGCAACCAGAAGCAATGCAAAAACATTTCTAGTCTCCATCTTAGGAAGGATTCCAACAAATGGATTTGAGGGAGCACAACTGCAAGGGGGTTGGTCCATGGGAAGGGGAATGGAGAGGGGAATTGGCCCCTGTGAAGTTGTGCACCCTAAATCTAATAATACCGTGGGCAAATCTGAGCTGTGGGGCTCCCTCAAGGCTGTTTTTCAGCCCTTCAACCTGTCCAGAATTCTGTATGTGATTCTTTTTCAGCCTCTAGGATCAGCAAATACACATGTGCCTTTTATTTAAACTCAGAAAGACCTATTTTTCAAAAAGTAAACTTCTGAAAACTCCAAAAAGATTAGATATGAATTTATTTACAGAAGCTTTTCATGCAGTCTATCAGACAACTAATTTTTCAGCTGTGTTAACTCACATTGGGTGAAGCCACAACAAAAGGCCGCCAAGATATCTCTTCTTTTGAGATTGTATTAAGAACTATTGTCTGTTTATGACTGTACCAGAACTATAGCAAATACAGCTGCCCCACAGCATAAATAAATACAGCCTCTGTCCCAGCTCAAGCTGCCCTTTGAAAAGACATCCAGCTAAACAATAGAAACAGCATCTATCTTGATATGGCTGTTTAAAAGATCCTAAATGGGGACAACAATGTTGATATTTCTCATACATTAAAAAAAATGTTCCACTCAGATTCCACAAATAGCCCTATAATGACCTTCTCCTTAAAGGAAAGTGCAGCCTGTAAATATGTATTCTTTCTAGGGACCAAACAATTGTTAACCGTTGTGGCTTATGTTATATTTTTATATCCCTGTCCACACACTTACCCAGGGATGGTATCCTTTAAAAAAGAAACTTATTGAGTTCGATCCTGCTGGGCTCCAGGTTGACTCAGCCTTCCATCCTTCGGTAGATCAGTAAAATGAGTACTCAGCTTGTTGGGGGCAATTAGCTAAAACATTGTAAATTGCTTAGGGAGTGATTAGCACTGATAGACGGTATAGAAATGTAACTGCTATTGTAACTGCTAACTGCTTGAAACACCACCCACTGATGAGCTGCTCCCACAAGCTGACCATGTGTCATGCAGGGATGAGAGAGGACAGGACAGCCTTGCTTTGAGTCTTCTCCTACAGCAACATGATAGTAATGTGACCTCCAGATGCACAGCAAGGAAGTAACATTGCCCTTGAATTAAACAGGTCCTACATACCTACTCCAGTGGAATATTTCTGACTCTTATTCTGGAATCTTCTCCAAATGAGGAATGGTGCATATGTAAGATTTCCAGTGGACAATGAACCTAACACGGCACAGACCCAGACTGCTAGCTGGAACAGGACTACCTTTCCCCAGCAAATGAAGAGCTTATCACAAGAGGTAAGTAAATTGCAATTACAACAGGATAATAGTGTCCTTAGCTGGGATTTATCACATGACATTGTTCTTTTTCTGTTGTTCTCACTGTTTGAGACTGTTTTGAAAAGTATTTCTTTCATTAACACAAAAGATCTGTTGATGACTTCCTTTGTGAAAGAAACGCTTTCCAAATGGTGGCCCACCAGAGAACAATAGAAGAGGAATGACATCATGTGATAAATCCCAGCTAAAGACACTATTATCCTGCTGTAATTGCAGGATTGTGATAAGCTCCTGAGTCTGGAGAACTGATAAGAGAATTTGTAAATTATAGAAGTTCCGTCCCAAGAGACACAAACGAAGAGGAACATCAATTGTGGCTGCAGTACTGGCATTTAACTACTGCACCCCAGGACTATTTCTCTCACTATTTCTCTTTCTCTCCCCCATACCCCACTAGACCTTTATTTATTACACCACAGCTTCTCCCCACTGGCTGTGGGCAGGAGAGTGGCCCAAGGAAAGCCCAAGAAGCTGCATTCAGCTTCAAGTCCAGAGGTTCCCCATCTCTTCTCTAAAAGCAAGGACCTACTTATGCAAAACAGTACTTCTAGAATGGCCTTCTCTCATTGGGCTACCACAAATCTCTTGTGTTGCCACCTTCAGGTTCTCTCAGATGCTTCCCATTTTTTCATGGTTTATGACAAAAGTACACAAAGGGCAGGCCACAGGCCACAAGCAGCCCTTTTGCAGGGCTATATTCCGGGCCTTCCTGGAAGTACAAAAAAATTACCCCAACTTTTTTGCCCTCAAATGCCCCATGGAAGGTGTAGGGGGCATTTATGCCATGTTTTTGCCTCCTGGGCCATTTTAGGCCTAGAAGAAGCCATTTAAAAAAAACCCAGAAGTGACTTGTGGCCATTTCCTGTGTTTAAAATGGCCCATGGAGGCCTAAAAACATGGGGAAAATGCCACTCACACAATCTAGAGGGTGCTTAGGGGCATTTTTTTTCTGGGAGTGGTTTGAGTACAGCTGTTCAAGGTCTGCAGAGGGGCTAATGTGCGCCCCCACAGTTGTCCATATCTGATTGAGAAGATAATTCTGGCTCCATCTCGGACATAAACCTGTCACTGACACTTGCCTAATCGTAACCGCAGCACACCCTGAGAGTACATGCTGAGATAATTCAAGAACTCTGTGGGCATGGCATGTATCCCAGGCTTGGGCTTCACATCATCGTAGTAATGGTGAGGGATGGTCTGATTGTCCAGGTCATGCGAGAAGGGCCAGAAGCCATAGAGGGTGATGCGCTGGCAGAATTCCAAAGCCATGCTGACAAGCATGAACCCAGAAGAGAGGCGTGCCTGCAGACCTCTTTTCCTCCAGAAGTTCTCCAGGTTATGCAGGTACTGAGGGTTCAGGAAGAGGGCCTGTCCTAGCAGTCCAAAATCCTCGATGGTGTACAGCACGCGGTAGCCGACAGTGCTGTGGCCCACAAAGGAGAAAGTGGGGAGGAGAAAGAGGGCACCTCCATAAGAGCGCAGAACTTCAGCAAAGGGCTTCCTCCGATCTTGCAAGGAGTGGAATCTACAGGAAGGGGAAAAGGTTGCATTCAGAATATGAAGAAATGTGGGTGGGCTTACAATCTGCATTACATACTCCCCAACATTTCAGAGACGAAAACTGGCACACATGGGGCCAAGCAACATCAGAGTGTGATCAACATAGTAAAAGTTATTAATGAGGAAGAACACATAAGGTAGGAAAGGCTGTGGCAGCTTGCTTCTGCCTGAATCTACTGGAAAAGGATTCTGCTCTCTCATCAACTCTTCCCCTGCTGAATTAATTAAGTCAGGTCCAGCTTATCCATTAGGCACTTTAAGCTCAGTGCCTAGGGCCAACAAAAAATCTAGGGTCTACAAAAACAGGATTTTAAGGCCTAGGAAAGCATTGCTAGTGGTCCTTCAAAGTGAGGCAGTGAGTTGAATACAACAGCACCTAGGGCTTACAGGAATCTTAATGCGGCCCAGAATGGAGTGCAAACTACTTTTGCACTGTGAAGAACAGGTTGCTTACCTGTAACTGTGGTTCTTCGAGTGGTCATCTGTGCCATCATACACTAGGAGCTT